>CM077189.1:27849265-28221765 GCA_039654105.1 Coreius guichenoti | reverse complement strand
TTGGTAACACTTGGGCTATGAAGCCCATGCTTATAATGAATTATAGCTCCGTTTATACTTATTTATAAGCAAGTATTACTATTTTATAAACATATTTAAAAAGACTCATTAAGACCTATACTGCATTATATATTATTTTTATAATTACTTATAAGTCATGCATTTGCTTTTTCAATGCACATGCTCATAATCCATTATACACTGATTTATAAGTATTAATTAGTCAGTCGTATGGTTCCATGAATGTATTTATAAAGATGCAGCCTGCATTGCTATAATGTTATTATATTATAGTTACAATTACTTTTTAGTAATTCAGATTTAAATAAGTGAATACATTGTCATTAATAGCCATGTTGTGTTCTTATTAATACTTATTGTGAGTAATAATACAGTTACTAACCTCTATAAATGCATCATTGATGGCTTTAAGTAAAGTGAAAACATAGGATCATGAAAGGAAATCATGAAGATGTGGTCATTATACATTTTAAGTTGTTTACTTGTAAATGTAACTAATGAACAATAATTCCTGTAATAAAATAATGAAAAATAAACACAGAAATCATTAATACAAACAGTATCTTTTTTTAATGTTACATAAAAACATTAGAAAAACACTGCAACAATATTTTTTTAAAGTATAATTCCAAACTGCTATAAGCATGCATATAGAGATATAGATTTTAACAAATCAAAATTACCATTCATGACCTCTAATGCAAACATTAGCCATTAAATACATAATTGATAACTAATTGGTACAGCAAACAAGTGTCTCTGGAACTATTTTATATTTGCTCATTTATAAATCAGTGTATAATGGATTATGAGCATGCACATTGAAAAAGCAAATGCATGACTTTTAAGGAATTATAAAAATAATACAAATGTAACTATAACTGTTCTTATAATGCAGTATAGGTCTTAATGAGTCTTTATAAATATATTTATAGAATAGTAATACTTACTTATGAATAAACTATAAATGGGGCTATAATTCATTATAAGCATGGGCTTCATAGAAAGAGAGTTACCGTAGTTTCAACTCCCGACCACGAGATGGCAATCAAATCCAAAACATTAGTAACTTTATATATGCATATACATTTACAAATATATACACGCTATTTAAAAATATCTCGATTAAAATAACATTGGTTTTATTATCAATTGTAGGATAAAATAATACTGAAAATAGCATGTAATTTCTGTAAATACACAGCAAAAAAATGCTTTTCTTATTTAGTATTTTTGTCTTAAATCTTAAATCAAGTTGCATTTACTAGATAAGTAAAATTACATAAGATATTTTTCGTTTTCTGGAAAATAAAATCAAAATGAAGTGAGTTTTTGCTTAAAACAAGCAAAATGATCTGCCAGTGGGGTAAGAAAAATAATCTAAAGTTTCAAAAATCAAAAATACTAAGTAAGAAAAGCATTTTTTTTGCAGTGTATTTACATGCTATTTTCACTATTATTTTATCCTACAATCAATAATAATAATTTAAAATCTAAAAATTAAACAAATTTTTAAAAATGTTAATTTTTTAACAAACAAAAAAATTAAAAAACGTATTTTTTTATACACTTTATTTTATTGTAGAGCCTATAATAATAATAATAATAATAATAATAATGATAATAATAATAAATAATACACAAATTACAGGCTATTATTAGTATATCTGTTGGTGTTTGTGTACATTCGTGACACTTTAGCCTCAATACAATGTTAGTAGCCTACGCTATATGCTCATCATTTCACACACACTGTATCCCATTTAGAAAAATAATTTCTGTTTCCAGTCATAAGGATTCTTTGTAAAGAGTCAAATATTAGCTAGCAGAGTGTTGCTTAAAACCTCCATTCATTCAATCTGATGATGATTCATTACTGCAGTCATTGGCATTACTATGTCACACTGTCACTCTACGTCATCAGAACCTGGCGCGCCACAAGTATCTGATTACGCAATCCCAGAATGTTAAGAATGCCTGTCGAATATATCATTAGATCAAAGCAAAAGGACTCCCACCAATGGATATTCCCACCGACGCGAGCGCGCATTCCGAAAGAGAGAGCGCGCGCGCAATATCGATCTCTTGTGTAGCTCCTCCTACTGATCACACTTAATATACGGTCATGTGAACAAACTGCGTCCGAAAAGGCGCTATATAAACCTACAGCTCATCTGTCTGTGGACACTGACATTGCTTCAGGACACTTGAGAGCCAGGACTGCGGCACAGCTGTCATAATGTCTCACGATTGGGGATACGCAGACCATAACGGTAGGCTAAGACCTCACACGTGATTATGATTTTTCATATTCATATGTGATTTCCTAGGCTATGTAAATATAACATGTAAAATGAATCAGATTATGCCTCATTAACTGCATTTGCACTCTTTGCAACTAAGACATGTCCACCATGTCATAGTCAGCATATGTGACAAGTACAAAATGTACAGATTTTATGTATATTATATGCATAAATATATGCACATATAAATCTGTATTTTTTTGTCAAATATAGACCTATATATTTTTTTTTTTGCTTCACGTACATTTTTATTTCATCCCAAATGCAGATAATACTTTGGACACTGCAATTCAAATGCACGTTTTTGACCTAAAATATGTTTTTGAAAAGCATATAATTTTTGGGGTAACACTTCACTTAAAGCCTTTATATATAATGCATTATAAAGGTATTCATAAATGTACTTTATATCTTTTCATAAATAGTTGTAACCAAAGTTAAAATGCTTTATAATATTCACAGATTTCCTTGTCGCATCTAAAAATGGTTGTTTATAATGCTTTAAAACACGACACTTTTTTAAAGGTGTATTATAATGTCTTATAACTGAGGTTACAATTATTCAAAAGACCATGCAATGCATTATAAGGTGCATTACAAGGCATAATTAATGCATTAAAATACTTTTATAATGCATTATACATAAAGGCTTCAAGTAAAGTGTTACCATTTTTGGTTTCAAATGCCTATTTTTTTTGCATAAAAAGGCTTTTTTATTCCCTCAAGAGCAGTAATATCGGAAGGATGCTGCTCAAATGTGTATACTTTGTTTTTTGAATGTAATTTCATGTATTAGGGGTGTAACAATATATCGTGTTACAATATATCGCAATACAAAAATGCAACAATATATATCGTGGATTATAGTAGCAATCTGTATCGTGGATATTTCAACCAAAATGAAAATTACTGTGTGAGAAAAAAAAAAATAAAAAAATCAAGTTTTAGTGTCAGTACTACATTAAACTACTATATATAGTGTTGAATATAATGTATAATAATGCAGTGGGTGAATATTTGTGGGTCCTGATAATGCCAAATATCTTTTGTTACCAGTAAAAAGTGGCGTACATTATTTTAAATATATCTATGTGCAAGCATCTGTATTTTCAGCTTCAGAATTATGAATATTTTTATTCTGGTGTCAGTATTGTCCTGTGTATTGGGTTACCAGAACCAAGTCCAAGCCTATTCATTTCCACCCCCAATGTAATCCCAAATTTAGCATTTTAATCAACAGTACATATTTTGTGAACCTTTTACCATGTCTTGGATTATCGCAATAATATCATATCGTGAGTTCAGTACCGTGATATGTATTGAATCGTGACATGAGGGTATCGTTACACCCCATCATGTACTGTAAATGCATTTTTGTCCCAGATGCATATAATAGCACTGTTTAACCTCTGTGTCACCTTGCACTGTAGGACCCAATAAATGGTGTGAAAAGTTCACCATTGCTAATGGACCTCGCCAGTCTCCAATAGACATTCAAACCAGTGAAGCGTCTTATGATGATAAACTGAAGCCGCTTAAACTGCAGTATGACCCCAGCACTTCACTGGACATCGTGAATAGCGGACATTCTTTCCAAGTGAACTTCGCCGATGATAACGACAGCTCAAGTTTGTGACCTCTTTGTTCATTTTTATAATGAATTTCCAGCCTATTCTTGTATTAATCATTAGCTTAACTTAGTCGTTCCTGAAACGACTGCAGTGTTAACCTAGATAATATTTAGAAGGAAAAGTTATATAATAATGAGGTTGCATCTGACACTAATGCAATCCCAGAGTATTATTGCTGAATATTGTTGCACTCTATTGAATATGTGCTCTTTCTAGAAGGCAAGTCATTGGAAAGCATTTCGAAAGTTGGCTTTTGCTCCTACTACACAGTTAAATATTAATTTACAACAGTATTCTTCTGTGTTTCATCTTTAAATAGATAGTGTTCAAAGACAGTTTTATAGGTTATGTTTATTTATAGGTTATAGTTTATTTTATGGCATGTCTAAGCTGGTGTAACGTCTAAAATTAAATGAATGTGTGAAAATATGAGCGCAACACCTCCCTGAGCCTTCTCGCTCCCAGTGAGAGCTACTTTTGCACAGCTGTGGGAAATCACCCATATGTACACACAAGAACTGCATTAAAGAGGCTAAGCAGTGAATGGTTTTTGTTTTAAGTGTCATTCACGTGAACTTTGACAGAAAAGGCAGATGGAACCTGTGCAGCAAGTTTAACATGTAACACATTATGTAACAGACTTTAACGTTACATATACCACTGTGTTTGTCTGCTCTAGCGCTGACAGGAGGCCCAATCTCAGGCAAATACACACTCAAACAGTTCCACTTCCACTGGGGAGCCAGTGACGACAAAGGCTCCGAGCACACAGTCAATGGGAAATGCTACCCAGCCGAGGTATGAATCAATGAGCTCACATGGGCAAATGCGTTCATGGAGATGAGAGATGTTTTTTTATTAATATTAAATATTAATGTACCTAATAATTTCATCTTTAGCTCCATCTGGTCCACTGGAACACAAAATATAACAGCTTTAAGGAAGCAGTCGATAAGCCTGATGGTCTTGCTGTGGTCGGAGTTTTTCTGGAGGTCTGTGTGCAGTCTTACATTTTAGGGCTTATTTATTAACCACTTTATCAGCAAACAAAGGAACGAATTTATTGAACGGGTGCATCACTTTTGCTTATGATATTTTTGCACAAAAATAAAATAAAATAATAAAAATAAAAAAAAGTTTAATTTTTAATTTATTTGATTTCTATTTATGTTTTTTTAAACTTTCTATTCATCAGATCCTGAAGGAAAATGTATCGGTTTCCACGAAAATATTAAGCAGCACAACTGTTTTCAACATTTATAATAATAAAAAATGTTTCTTAAGCAGCAAATCAGCTTATTAGAATGATTTCTGAAGGATCATGTGACAATGACGACTGGAGTAATTCAGCTTTGCATCACAGGAATAAATTACATTTTAAAATATATTCAAATAGAAAACAGTTATTTTAAATTAATAATATTTTTATTTAAATTTAAAGTAATAATATTCCTCAATATTACTTTTTATTGTATTTTAACCAAATAAATGCAGTCTTGATGAGCATAAAAATACTTATTTCAAATATTATGCCCTAATTATATTCTTCCCACAAAATCTTACAATAAAGGCTTTTTTTTCTCCCATCAGATCGGTGCAGACAATCTTAATCTTCATAAGGTTCTGGATGCTATGGATAATATCAAGTCCAAGGCATGTCTACCAATTCAATTACATTTTGTTGTCATTTTTTATTCTTGCTAAAGATTGAAATCAGTTCTGCTTCATTCATTGTCCATTTTGTGTTTGTTATCTTGCAGGGAAAGCAGAACCCATTCACAAACTTTGACCCAACCATCCTGCTCCCGAAAGCTCTGGATTACTGGACGTACCCGGGGTCTCTGACCACTCCTCCTCTGTACGAGAGCGTCACATGGATCGTCTGCAAGCACACAATCAGCGTCAGCTCTGCGCAGGTCCTGCTCATGACACAATTTATACCAGTAATACAAGCATGACGTGTAAAAGCCACATGCTTAGTGCTGAAGTGTGGCATCTCGCATAGTAGAGATTTGGATGTGCATCTCTAAAAGAGCAAAGAACACGCTCTTAACAGAAACAGTTGACACAAGCTTGTTGATTTGAACAGGATTCAAATGACAAATTACGTCTACGAAACACAAATTTACATATCCTATTTAATTAAGGTTTGCAAATGGGTAGTAAAATGTGAACATGAAACTTTTCTTTTTTTACTTAGGAATTTTAGGTTAAAATTGTAAATAACGTTTTTTAAAGTCCTCATACACTACTGTTCAAAAGTTTGGGGGTAGTAAGATTTTCTATTTTGTAGATAAATTAAATTGGTCAAAATTTAAAGATTTTTCCAAGTTTCCAAAAAATTTCGAATAAATTCTGTTCTTTTGAAATGTCAAAAAATCCTGGAAAAATTTTTTTATCGCGGTTTCCACAAAAATATTAAGCAGCACAACTGTTTTCAACATTTATAGTGATAATAAATGTTTCTTGAGCAGCAAATCAACATATTAGAATGATTTCATCATTTTAAATCAATAATATTACATTTAAAGTAATAATATTTCACAATATTAATGTTTTAGAGGTTTTTTTTATCAAATAAATGCAACCTCGATGAGCATAAAAGACTTCTTTCAAAATATAAAATCTTGCTGACCGTAAACCTTTGAACGGTAGTGTGAATGGTCATCTAAATTTAAAATAAATTTTAAAAATATTTTTTAAAGTACATTGCATGTTATTTCTTAATTAATATGAATCAGTGTAAATATGTGAATTAGTGCTGTCAAACTGATTAAATCGCAATTAATCACATCTAACATAAAAGTTTGTGTTTATATTACAAAAATACACACTGAACAAAATTATAAACGCAACACTTTTGTTTTTGCCCCCATTTTTCATGAGCTGAACTCAAAGGTCTAAGACTTTCTATGTACACAAAAGGCCTATTTCTCTCAAATACTGTTCACAAATCTGTCTATATCTGTGTTAGTGAGCACTTCTCCTTTGCCGAGATAATCCATCCACCTCACAGGTGTGGCATATCAAGATGCTGATTAGACAGCATGATTATTCCACAGGTGTGCCTTAGGCTGTCCACAATAAAAGGCCGGACAGATGGCAGACAGCGTGTATGGCGTCGTGTGGGTGAGCGGTTTGCCAATGTCAACGTTGTGGATCGAGTGGCCCATGGTGGCGGTGGGGTTATGGTATGGGCAGGTGTATGTTATGGACAACGAACACATGTGCATTTCATTGATGGTATTTTGAAAGCACAGAGATACCGTGACGAGATCCTGAAGCCCATTATTGTGCCATTCATCCACGACCATCACCTCATGTTGCAGCATGATAATGCACGGCCCCATGTTGCAAGGATCTGTACACAATTCCTGGAAGCTGAAAACTTCCCAGTTCTTGCATGGCCAGCATACTCACCGGACATGTCACCCATTGAGCATGTTTGGGATGCTCTGGATTGGCGTATACGACAGCGTGTTCCGGTTCCTGCCAATATCCAGCAACTTCGCACAGCCATTGAAGAGGAGTGGACCAACATTCCACAGGCCACAATCAACAACCTGATCAACTCTATGCGAAGGAGATGTGTTGCACTGCGTGAGGCAAATGGTGGTCACACCAGATATTGACTTTTTTTTTAACCCCCCGGGACCCCCCCCCATTACAGTAAAACTGCACATTTTAGAGTGGCCTTTTATTGTGGCCAGCCTAAGGCACACCTGTGGAATAATCATGCTGTCTAATCAGCATCTTGATATGCCACACCTGTGAGGTGGATGGATTATCTCGGCAAAGGAGAAGTGCTCACTAACACAGATTTAGACAGATTTGTGAACAATATTTGAGAGAAATAGGCCTTTTGTGTACATAGAAAAGGTCTTAGACCTTTGAGTTCAGCTCATGAAAAATGGGGGCAAAAACAAAAGTGTTGCGTTTATAATTTTGTTCAGTGTGTGTGTATATATATATATATATGTGTGTGTGTGTGTGTCATATACACACACATACTGTATATTATATAAACACAAACCTTTACGTTAGATGCGATTAATCGATTTGACAGCACTAGCATCAATATAAAATCTATTTATATCATTTATATTTGTATATAAATTGTTTTAAATGAAATATATAGCACACTGTAGTCACTACTTAAAAAAAATCATGTGAACTACCCAAATGTATTCAGTCCAATGAGAAACCATCCAAGTATGATTGATATTATTATTATTATTTTAGTCTTAAGGCCTTCCACTTTTAAAACTGGCTAGACATTTGCCCTCATTTGAGACAACTGTAAACAAATGTATAAAACCGTCTAGTCATAGTCAGTGGTATTTTCTCCTCCATTCAACCTCTGTGGCATCTAGCACTTTTGTGAAATTCAACACAACCCTGTTGAATGTTTACATCACGACTTTGGTTCAAGGCTGGTAATGTGCACATAACCTCAGGTTGACATGCCTCATTTCCTAGCTGCCTGTTAAATTATTGACTCTATGAATATAAAATTAACTTAACTAACATGAAATTCTCTTCGAAATGTGAGAGCGAATGAAAATCAGTTTAGGGACAATTAATGTTTAACCAGTTTGCAGAATACATAAATAGTAACAGATGCTGAAAACTCACAGTATTTCTCATTCTATCTCTTTCTATACAGATGAACAAATTCCGATCTCTGCTTTTTACCGCAGAGGAAGAGAAGGCCTGCTGCATGGTGAATAACTATCGCCCCCCTCAGCCCCTTAAAGGTCGTAAAGTCTGTGCATCTTTCCAGTGAAGGATCCCCCAGACCCCGCCACCCCTTCCCTCCCTTCTTTAGTAGGATATGCAAGCGCGCGGCCCCGGGCCAAGGGCCTCAAAGCACCTTCACCCTCCATGCAGTGATGCTGGGCAACCTGCCAGCTGTCCAGCAGAACAGATGTGCTGTTTGGAGAGTAAAGAGGCTATGCAGCGAAACGTGCGTTTGTACTGTCCCTCTCTCTTTCTTTCTGCTTCATTCTCTCTGGTGGGAATTTAGTGCAAATGCTTGAATTATCTGGATTTAGAATGTGTGCCAACTTTTTATGATGCTCTGATTTACATATGTGATGCACAGACAAACAAAACAAGAGAAGTAATATATACAAGTCTATTTGTATTGGTCTAGATATTAGGCCACCATCTCATATTAAAACCAGGTGTACAGCCGATCACATGCCATCTGTGCCTGCTGTCCTTCCCTGCCAGGCTATAATCTCTGGCTGCCTCAGCAGTGCCGAAGCTTAACGAAACCCAGTGCACTTTGCCGTCAGGCTGCAAGATCTAGAAAATCCCCATGCACGTGGCAAAATGTCCATGTGGGCACGCCGGGAAATCATGCACAAAATCTAGCACATACTGTACAATCAGAGCAGCTTTGGTTTTGGAGTATTTATGCCTCAGATCATTGTAATTGCATATTCTTTTGTGTGTTTCTGAAAGATGTCATTTATAGAAATTGCTATGCATAAGATTTCAGCTTAAAAATAGTAGCAATAATTGCATGAAGCCCTGTTATAATTCCTTAAATGTGCCGTTCCTTGTTGAGTTTTGCTATATGCTTTAACCTTGAACTGTGTGTGAAATTTGTCTGTTCAGCTGTATTGCACAGCAATGCACAAGCCATGGCAAGCAACACAGTGAGTCTTAATAGAAGCCAACATGCCAATTGATAAATCCTGCAGGTTAAGCAAGGAGGTCATCATCAGCTCCTCTGAAGCACTGGGACCACTGGACTCATGTCTAATGTTATGCATTTGTAAAGACAACGGGTTTGAAATATATTGTGTAATGTGTTATGTACTTTACTTGAATTCGAGGGCTATGTTAAGCAATATTGTTCAGCCATACTCTGATCCAGTCAGATCAGGTTATTTTAAATAAAGATATTTTATGCTTATTCATGTTTTTGTGATGCCACATATACAGTATTTACAGTATAACCAGTATATATACAGTATAAACAGCTGTATTTACTAATGCCTTGGTAATTTCAGCAATTAAAGGTGCTAGGCAGTGATTTTATTGCTGTCCATATCGGATATGCATTTTCTCCCTTTTTTTACTCCAGGATTGTAGTAATTTTATTCCTGTTAAGTCGAAGCACATGTATTATATAGAGCTTTATACAATATAGATTTTTTTCAAAGCAGCTTCACAGTAATAAACATGAAAATAAATGTTCAAGTAAGTAGACTAACAATGCTTTCAGCAGAAAATGCTTTCAGCTTTTTCTCTACAGAAGAGAATAGTGTCATTGTTCAGCTCAATTCAGTTCAGTGTTGATTCAATAACAAGGTCAATGTTGCAAAGTTTATTAATTATGAAACAGCTTCAATTTCAGCTATAAAGCAGTTCTACAGCTCAGTTCAGTTCATGTTTTTGTGTTCTCACCTTGTAGTGTTAGTACAGTTAAATCAATAATATTTTATGAATATAAATTGTCTTTCCGTTGAATCTCTGAGTTTAAATTGGCCTAGTTTTCAAGTTTTAAAAATCTATGTGCTGTCGGCTTGCTATATAAATATACAGACAAACACACGTGTTTTCATGTTTCATGTTTTATGGGGACTTTCCATAGACATAATGATTTTTATACTGTATAAACTGTATATTCTATATCCTAACCCTTAACCTTCCCATCACAGAAAACTTTCTGCATTTTTACATTTTCAAAAAACATAAATTAGTCTTATTTATAAGCTGTTAGGATTTTGGATATTGCCATCTGGACATTTTGTCCTCATAACATACCTGGACCACACACACACACACACACACACACACAGACATACTGGTCATATATTAAAACACACATGTATGACATACACATACATCTTTAAAGCACCAGCTAAAGGATAGCTTCATAGCCACATACAGTAGAGGTTACAAATTGAGTATAAAACAGCACTGCTGAGGTTCCAGCGGATGTTTTCACTCTAAACAAACTGCAGTAAACCTTGATTGACCGTCCAGCAGAGTTTGGTAAGACATTGACCCTTTTTTATCTGATTAGCTAATAATTAGCAGCTAGTCTCAGTTGTTGCTAAGTTGTAGGTGCTGTAAATTATTTATTTAGGTATAAAGATATTTTATATAACACATAAAGTATCTTTACTGACCGATATCTAAAATAGGCATCACCACTTGAAATCACAAGTGGCTGTATGACAGCCCTGTAATTAAAGAGAGCCAGTGGAGCGGCCTACAAATATTTTAGCCATCAGAAATCCTAACCAATCAGAAGCACACCTGTGAATAATTTTACATGATCGCCAACATCACCCTGAAAATTTTTTTTGTCTTGTTTTCCAGTACAAATATCTAAACATTTACTTGAAGATACATTTACTTGAGAAGTAAAATTACTTAATAGGTGCAATATGTAAGATTTTTCGATTAAAATACCCAAAACCCACTAGAACAGTGTTATATATTTTGTTTAAAGAATGTTTAAATCCAGAGAAATAAGCAATTTTAACCAGGACACGGACCGTGTCCGTGCGTCGCCTATCAATGACATCATACCAGCGTTACCCTCGATTTCCGGTTTTATTTTGTAGAAACCATGGAAACACCAAAGACGCTTTAATATATTATGTGTTTTATTAGACAGGTGAGCAACTGTTTGGATACATTCATCCCCAGAAAACTAATCATTGTTATACAGCTCAACACAGTTAATCTTATTGTTTAAATCTCGTTTTCTTGATTTACCATGACTAATATCAATCTAGCTTACTGCAGTGTGAACAAGTGTCTCATAGCAGCCACCGAGCGAACGCACAGAGTAGCATTATAACATAACTTTCAATACACTCAAATGTATCTAATATGATAAAACAGCAAAAAACGGAAAAAAACGTAAGCACTCGTCTGCGGCATAATAAAAGCTCCGCGAAATCAAGGTGTCATCAAGTCTTTGTTTTGAATAAGCGACCTCTAGCAGTGAAAAATTACATATTGTGGCTTTAAGATATCACATAAAATTAAGTGAGTTTATGCTTAAAACAAGAACATTTGAATTAAGTTTATTTTTCCGACCCAGTGACAGATATTGTTTAAACTCTTAGTTTTAATGATTTTTTTTTTTCAGAAAACAAGACTTAACATCTTAAAGTTCCCCTGTAGTCAATAATTTTATCCCTTAAAACTCATCTTTGATTACCAAAATTACATATTTAAAAGTTTTTTGCCCGAAAAAAAATTTCTTCATGCCTTAAAATAGTTTGAATGTAACTCACACCCTTGCCTCATTTAGTATACGCGGTTCTATTAATATGTAAATTAGCCCCGCCTCCACTCACTTGCACCAGCTCAGAGATCCACTCGTTGACGATCACACATTGACGTGATTGGTTACAAGGTAGTTTGTGACGTCAGAAACACTAGCGATTTCAAACCGCGTTTTTGAGACTGTCTTTGGTTCACTGCAGTTTTGAGAAGAAAATACTCAGTAATGGTGTTGACTTATGAATTTGCACATGGTTTGTCTTAAAGCATGTTAAAAACACCACATAGACATATAAACAATATTACAAAAAAATAATAATAATAATTTACCACAGGGGGACTAGTATTTTTGCTTCTTAAGTAACCTGATTTTAGAATTTTTAGATATTTGTAATAGAAAACAAGACAAAAATACAGAGTAAGAACATAATTTTTTGCAGTGTAGATATGCTGACATACAGTATCTTTTGAAGGTGAAGATTTGCATGGCATATAGTTGAAATTAGCAAAACGTCTCAAGTACAGAATTGCTTACAGCACTTTTAATAACTTAATGACATTTTTTTTACTCCAAGTGGACTCCTAAGGCCATTGGCAAAACATAATATGCTATCCCCTCCTCCACTCCATGTCTTTTATGCCTATCCACCATAAAGGACATGTATATATTAGCACAGTCAGGGCTGTTTTGTCAGCTGTGTCCAGCTAAAGTCAACTGACTCTTCACCTCACAAGCAGTATGACATCATAATTCAATCTCATTTACATAAACATCGATTTACCTGCCGGTCGCACATTGACGTCAAAGTTCACAGTGAAAGCTGCGGGAACAGGATTATGCTAATGACATCACAATGACATATACTGCCTTCATGACAAGGCGACAGACCCAACCTCCCATCGATATGTTACATAAGAATGCGTCTGGTGATATAAATCAGAGTGAATAACAGTATAAACCTCACTCACATGGATACACACACAGAAGCAAATGTGTAGCTCAGTAAATCCGAAAGAGCATCCTGGCATAAACACAGCAGTGCAGCATGAAACATGACCTACAGTCAAGGACGTACTACACACACACACACACACACAGTTCCAGACAGGGACAGCCATGTCCGCAGGCTTTCATGCTAATGCGATTCAAGGAGAGCAGGCGCATCGTTGCACATTAAGAAAGACAGAAAGATGTATAAAAACGTACATGCAAATACACACACACACATACACGTTTCATGGCGTTACTGTCACAAATAATGGAATCTTGCTGTCTGTAGTTAATGTGTCTAATGCTTATCGTAAATCCTCTTATTAGAACTAGAGACCTTCTGTATGCGCACATATGCTGCTTTTATGGCTCTCTATACTGTAAATTACTCAATAAAGCTGTTGTGGAGAGCTTGGGAACATTTGGTCTCTGAGGTTCACATGGCATTAGGCCACAAGGTCCGAGGACACTGTGAAGGCCAAACTAGCAGGTCTACTGAAATTTTAATGTGCAGTGCAAAACCTGAATCAGTATCTCAGTCGTGTTGTCCTGTACAAAAAATATACATCTAAACATCCTTAAAACAAGATATGTTTACATGATTTTCAGTGAGCATCTTTCTGAACTAGGTTTAAAGGGATAGTTCACCTAAAAATTAAAATTCTGTCATTAATTACTCACCCTCATGTTGTTCCAAACCTGTGAGACCTTCGTTCATCTTCGGAACACAAATTAAGATATTTTTGATGAAATCCGAGAGCTCTCTGACCCCTCCATAGACAGCAATTTAATTACCACTGTCAAGGCCTAGAAAGGTAGTAAAGACATTGTTAAAATAGTCCATGTGACTCCAGTGGTTCAACCTTAATTTTATGAAGTGACGAGAATACTTTTTGTGCGCAAAAAACAAACAAAAATAAAGACTTTATTCAATAATTTCTTCTTGTTTGTGTCAGTCTCTTACACTGTTTATGTTGTAAATACAGTACAGCACTTTCGAGTTCTACGTCAGAACAGCAGCTCACCATTGGTTAGCTCCTGTGTCAGCATCACACGCATGCGTGTCGTGGTGCTCATGTGAATAGCGTCGGCCAATGGTGAGCCGCCGTTCTGGTATAGAACCCGGAAGCGCTGCACTACGTAAAACTGTGTAGGAAATTGTTGAATAAAGTATTTTTGTTTGTTTTTTGCGCACAAAATGTTTTCTCGTCGCTTCATAAAATTAACGTTGGACCACTGTAGTCACATGGACTATTTTAACGATGTCTTTCCTACCTTTCTGGGCCTTGAAAGTGGTAATAACGTTGCAGGATTTCATCAAAAATATCTTAATTTGTGTTCTAAAGATGAATGAAACTGTTACGGGTTTGGAACGACATGAGAGTAATCAATGACAGGATTATCATTTTCGGGTGAACTAACCCTTTAAGCATAAATCTCACTGAATTGGCAAGGATTAAAGGGATAGTTCACCCAAAAATGAAAATTTTATGTTTATCTGCTTACCCCCAGGGCATCCAACAGCCTTGAGCACGCGATCACTTCCGGTGCGTGAGGTCTGTACACGATCTGGCGTAGCTTACGCAAGCGCCGGAAGTGATCTCTCGCGCTCAAGGCTGTTGGACATAGTGGTGTATTAGAGGTAAAAAATTATTTAAATACTGTTCGGTTTCTCGCACAAACCGAACGTTTCGTGTCTTAAGACATCAATGTGTCGTCACGAGCCGCAGGGTTTAATTTGGATTTGGATTTTTTTTACTCTCATAGATTTTGTTAACATTCACATGCATTATACGACTGACAGACTGCAACGGTTGGAGTTAAAAATCTTCATTTGTGTTCTACTGAAGAAACAAAGTCACCTATATATTGGATGCCCTGGGGGTAAGCAGATAAACATCACATTTTAATTTTTGGGTGAACTATCCCTTTAAGGCCCGTTCACACCAAGAACGATAACAATACAGATAACTATAACAAAAACTATATTAGCATCCACACCAGCAGTCGATATCTGTCACTTTAAATGCTCAAGCTCATTACAGCAGGATGGATTTTGATTGGCTGTCGATGTTTTTATCGTTCATCAGCTGGATAAAATCGTTCTGAAAGTGATTCCAACTATATTGTTTCTCTGTGCTGTTATCGCTATAGCTGTGGTGTGAACACTATTCTTTAATATTGGGAATGATTTTTAGAACTATATTTTAATCGTTATCTTTATAGTTATCATCCTTGATGTGAACAGGCCTTTATGCATAAAACATTGAACAAAAAATATATATATTCTCTGAAAACAAATTCGGTAAAGCATGTTTACCCTGATAAGTAACTTCGAAGCTACATAACTAATTCTCAATTATTTGCAACTACATTTCAAATAACTGTCATTAGAGTATTAGTAGACTGTTAGGTTATAGGTTTAGGGTTAGTAGAATAAGTTGGCGTACTTGCAAAGTTACTTACAGTATAGTCAGTAAATGTCTGTTGGGGAGCATCAAATTAAAGTGTTAGCTGATAATAAGCAGACAGTCTACTAATACTCTAATGACTGCTAGTTGACATGTAGTTGCAAAGTTAGCAGAATGTCTAAAGTGGACTATCGAGAAAAAAAAAGCGTCACCTTATTATTTTGTGCAGTATATATTACTGTGTCTTTGAGCTGCTGATGTAAATATCTTGTTTTTGGTCTCATTTAGTATGTCAAGCACAGTGTACATAACACTGCTGGATAAGAATTTACACACTGCCATGAAAATGTCTGTTCAATAAATCAATACTGCATCTGAATGCATTAGACCTTAAAAAGAGCACAATGGAGGCAGGGGATTTCTCACTGAAGGCGTTATCTGATGGAAATGTTTTTCTCAATAACTTGTGGTTCAGGATATCATAACACATTTGATTGAACTGTGACATTTTACCCATCGCTACATCTTCTGAAAATGCCTCAAAGAACTTTCCATTATCTTTCCATTAACAGAAGTCTGTAAATGTGTTTTCCATTCCAAGAGACAAATTTACCAGCTCACACTTATCTCATCTTGTGTTAGTCATAAAAACATTTCCTTTAATTACTATTCTACAAATTAAAGAACCTATTAAAGTGGGATCAATTCCTGTGAAGGAATTTGTTTGAATAATAACAGGTGAGCAAAAGAAGACTTGCATGGAATAATTTTACTCATTCCTGCAGATTCTGTACTCACACCCAAAGTGCGTACACATTAAGCCGCCTCTCAGTACTAAATTGAGTTTTTTTTTCGCTGCTTATTGCACTTAAACAGTCAAATACACACAAAATAATGTCAAAATGCCGGTCTTGGCGAGTATTCACGTAAACTAAGTCAGTTATGTTTTAAGTGAACGTAAACAGTTGAGAAAGAAAACGTATGTGTAATGGATCCGTGTGTCAGGTCTTAAAGTGACAGCAGCCACTTCTATATGTGGCTAAAAAGATCTATATGGCAGTTTTTCCCCATGGTATCGATGTCAAAATTGTGGCCGGTGAAAATGCTGAGTGGCTAGTAACTTTGGAAAACCACTAGCCACAGTGGCTGGTCAGCAAAAAAGTTAATGTCAAGCCCTGGCTGTATCTTCCCTAGTTTCTGTTGATTACTTGGGCTTAGGCTTCAGAAGACACTCTTTCCATCCATCCTGGCAAAACCACAGAGGTATTAGTGTGACAGGAGGAAAGCGTGTCACCTGAGACATACTGTTGTTCACTTTGCAAATGGGTCACCTGGTAACTGCTCACTTTCCCCAAATAGATGAATGGGCAGCTCTTGACTGCAGGTTATCACAAACACAGGGACAAAGATATTAGTTAAACCAATAGTTCACCTCAAAGATGAAAATTATGTCTTCATTTACACACCCTCATGTTGCTCCAAACCTGCATGACTTGACCTGATCTTTCTTCTGTGGAACATAAAGGATGAATTTTTATGTGATATTTTCAATGTAATGGAAGTAAACAAGGACCAAATGGAAAAAAAAAAAAAAAAAAAAAAATTCAGCATAGAAATTTCATAACAGTGGCCTATATGACTCATGCAATATATTAGTCTTTTGAAGCTGTTTGAGGAACACATTGAAATACAGGTCATTGTTCAATGAAAATCACACAAAACTGTCAAAGGGCTTCAAAAGATTTGAAATACTGCATGTTCATAGGGACCACTTTTATTGAATTTGAATGTTTTTTAAATTTCATTAAATGTTTTTAATAAAAATCCATATAAGACTGTGTCAAACATGTTTGGAATGAAACGAGGGTGAGTAAATGATGACAGAATGTTTATATTTGAATGAACTATCCCTTTAATTAGCACAAATTATGCATTCAGTGCTCCCTTTATCAGGCTTTCATCTGCTCTCTACCTTCTTATCTCCTCTTCAGTGTGCCGCAGTGCAGAGTGAGCGTCTGTACTCAGATATGCCCAAGATATGCCCATCTAGAGTTTCTTTATGAGCTATTGTGGGTTCAGGTTCCTCACATTACCACCTGTTTGCAGCCGCCTGACCTGCACCTCAGAGGTCAGGGGGGAAGAGTATCATTCCATACCTTGTAAGTCATGAATCACCACTACATTTTTGTGTCTCTCCACATCCAAAATCCCAACGTAACCATGTCTAATCATACCAGAAAACGCATGCATAGCACATGCAAGACATGCTATGCATACAACACATGTCGAGAAAAAGAAATTAAACTATTCTGAAATCATAAAAATCAATCTTCATTCAAGGATTATTTACAAAATAGCCCAAATCCTCATTCCTGGAATGGATTAAAATGGGACAGATTAAGTCATAACAGAACACAAGATAAGATAAAATACAGACCTGTAGAAAAAAATTCTTGTGAAACGGGGACAGATGTTGCCGTCAAAGATGTTTATTCATGAGCGAATGTATAACAAGATATAATACTTAAGTTCACTCAAAAATGTAAGGTTTCTATCATTTATGTACCCTTACATGTTTACAAACCATCATGACTTTCTTCTGTGGAACACAAGATTTTTGAAGAATTGCTCTTTTTAATACAACAAAAGTATACAGTAGTGATGCTCCAAAAAAAGTTTAAAAAGCACAATAGAAGTATAAAAATAGCAGGGCTCCAGACTGCGACTATATTAATTTGCGCGAGATATTTTTGCTGAGATCGCCACTGGCGACCATATAAATTTACGTTACGATTAAAAAATGCGTGCCTTTTTAACTGCATGTTCTGTAATGAGCCCATCACATCTTTTGTTGTGTTGACATAATAAAATGAGATGATGCGCAGCAAAGTTGCAGTGGGAAAAAAAAAAAAAAACCTCAGTGAGTTCGAGCCCAAAATACGAACCATAGACCGTACGAACGGAGACAGCGAGGATCAGCTTTCCGTTTCAGAAACGCGTGTCAAAATGAAAATATCAGGCTTTTTCAAAGCCATTAGCTCTATCGAACAACAACGCTGACGACTGTGCCAGCATGAGAGAGATAGAAAACGACGGAGATGTGTCAATGAATGAACATCCAGGTAATTTAAAAGTGCAGAAAGCCAGTCTATTTCGTGCACACAACGTGGATAAACTACAACAAATAAACATGTCAGCTGTGTGGACGCGAACTAATCGTTAACAATTTTAGTTTTTAATTGATACTGATATGTATTCTTATTCTCAATATCTTTTAATCTTTGCTGTTTTCTGTTACTGCCTGAACTTCACATTATTTGTAGCGCAGCCATCCATAATCGCAGGAAGATTACTTAACTATCACTGTTATTATGTCGCTTTCAATGTGTTTGTTAATTTTAGTAAACAATTAACAAACTTTCAGCTGTAAAATTGTATCATGAAATACAAGCAATAAATGTCATTTTGGCGCTCTTTAATGTGGCCTGACAGATCGCTCAGTTAGCATTTCGACCTTGGAAAGAGCTTGTGTAAAACAGCTTAAGAACAATCATGTCAAATTTACCTCAGAAAAGACATTCAGTGCTCATAAACTCGTTAATCATCTAGAAAAATAACTATAGAAAGGTGCACCTTGCTAAATATATACGCTCACATAATCCTTATACTTTTACTTAACCTGTTGTGTACATAGAATGGAAGGAGCTAGGGATGAAATTCAACACTGCCTATATAATTGCATGTGAAGAGCTGCATTACACCAAATTTATCCTCTCAGATATTACTAATGAATAAAAAATGAATAGGTGTGTGCAAGACATACTGTTTACAGGATGCATTAGGAGGAGGCCAAACTATACTCAGTGGCCAAGTGATGGATGAAAATGCAATAAAATGAAAAGGAGAGCAGATGTGACAACACATGACAAAATTAAAACATGTTTATTATTTTGTGGCACTTTGTGGCAAATAATTTGGCTCCTATTTTTTTCCCCTATAGGAGCCAATGGCTCCTTAATTGATTTTTTTGTCTGGAGCCAATTTTCAATTTTCAGTTTACATTTTTCAAGACTCATGCACTATATTGCACGTCTACGTAAGCTATGATAGCTTTGATGAATAATATCATATGCATATGCGCATATTCAGACTTGACACATAAACATGTCAGGTTTGACTATATTGATACCAACAGAATTTGTTCTTGGAAGTTTCATAACCAACTGCAATTCACCAAGTTATAATATCCATAAGTGTAAATACAATTTGAGAGGCAATTTTATTACGGTTATCACACATCATCTATTATTAAGGTGGCAGGAAATATTAGGAGTCGTTAGGAGTTTAAACTTTTCACAAATTGTCATTAACAACCTGGTGAATCCAGTGAAAACAAATCCTGTGATTTCTTGACCTGAACTGCACTTGAGCTGAATAGACATGATTGTGTTATGTCTAAACTTGTCTAAACAAGTTTCTATTTTATGAGATACTTGTGCAACTCAATCTGTGGTCGTGAGTGGTGTGTTAGACTTGATTTGTGACTTACAGGTACTGATGTATTACTGCGTGGGGTAGGCTCTGATTGTAAGGCCCGGTTACACAGAATATATTTGAAATCAGACTTACTGACAGGTTATCTAACTGTGGCTGTGTGTACAAAACTTCTGCGGAAGGGGCTGAGTTTCATTCTTGGGAATGTTTTAGCGGGAGGTAGTATTTCCACCTCCCGCAGTAGTGCACACCCTAAGTGCGTAGTGGTGAAGTCCCTGAGACGCTTTTGAAAAATTTCTCTGCCTGGGAGGTTATGCGAGCGCAAACTCGTAAATTTGATGATGCAGTCGATGTGTCAGATTCAGTTAAAATGCTGTCCTGAGGATAGTGAACTGTGTGAAATCCCGTTGCTGGTCAGATATAAGCAGTTAGTGGCTGCACAACGAGATGATCTGATGCTGGCTGCAGATAACACCCAATCTAACAATGCTAAAGTAATGTTTTTCTGGGATAATGATATTCTGATGAGAAAGTGGGAATCGATAAGGTACGCCAGGTAGTAATTCCTAAGAGTTATCGTGTACAAATTCTGAAATTGGCACATGATCATGTTCTGTCTGGACATTTAGGCATCAGAAATACTTACGAGGGAGTTCTAAGTTATTATTTCTGACCGGGATTGAAATCTGACATGGCTGCTTACTGCTGCTTGTGTCACGTCCACCAGCTGGTCGGCAAACCGAAACAGAAAATACCACCCGCTCCTTTGTATCCGATTCCTGTAGTTGGGGAGTCATTTGAACGCATTCTTATTGATTGTGTAGGCCAGGACCACTGGTGCGATTGCCCTGTTAGTGCACTTCCATCTGAACCCTGGAGCGCACCAAACAAGCAGACTGAGACAGCTGAAAAGATGGGTCTCAGTCCGCTTCCAAACGAACTCTGGTGCGGTTCGAATGTTATATGAACACAACACGAACCAAAAACAGGACGATGCGACCCTAAAAGGAAAGAATGCTCATGCATGCCTGTTTTTTCTCGTCGTGATGTTGCCCATCATAGTTCGGTACAGGCATCAGAACCGCGTCTCCTTGCAGCAGATCTTGGTTTGTGTGTGTGACGGGGGGATTCCTGCCACTGTTTTGACTCCTTTACACATTTTATAAGCTCTTCACGAGTTCTCAGCTGGTCAAAATACCATCACATGTAGGCTACGCACATACAACGAGCACATTTAGCCCAGCACACAGCATTGTTTTCAATGTTCGGGAAGTTTGGTCTCAAAATAGGCAATACGTCATAAAAGGCGACCAATTAGGTTGTAAACATATCCCTATGCCTTTAGGTTCAGTATCTTTAGGTTCGGTGATAAAAATGCTAGTGTGAATGCTAAGCGGACCAGGACTAAATGTTTTTTTTTTTGGGGTCCGGACCAAACGAACCAAGCGAACCAAACTTCAAATGTGCACACACCCTTGTTTATTTTTTTGACTTTGCCCAATTCTGAAGAGATTGCCTTAATTTTGAGTGGTGACAAAAAATAAAATGTTTAAAATAAAGACAAGCACACGGTAACTGTGGATTCAGATTGCTATTTATGTTTCTTCCCTGACCTTAGACCAGGGTCGTAACAACTGCTAAAAGCCGCTTTACTCAAAGGATGTATTGAAGTAATTCATAAGATATCATACATCTCCATTCATAAATCTCCATTCAGGACTGAGGTGTTATATAACAATACTTGGCATGTCAAAATATTGTTTGTTACACAGTCCTTATTTCAGTTATACATAACATAAACCAAGGGAAAACATTGGCAATGTGTATAAACCCAAAACGGTGAATAAGCATAGCAACATATAACCTACAACCTATTAAATCAAGTTTCTTTGAACAGGAGTATAAAATTAGTAAAGCATCACAGATAATACTGTGGGAGTTGTTCATTTGTCAGCCTGAGTCATACGGTAACCTGACCTGCCTCACTGTTGCTAAAGTTCCTGGAAACTAAGATACTATTCAAAACTCAGTAACAGTGACAAAGATGATGTATCAGTCATGAGGGATTTTAAGGGGGCGAGTTAAATCAAATGTACACAGAGTACACTAGCAGCAGTAGTTCTTTTAAATGATAATAATAATAATCCTGTTTTGTTTAAACAGAGATGAAAGGGGCCCTAACACATGGACCTGTTGAACCCCTGGTGATACATGGGATCTGGAGAATGCATTTACATTGAAGCTCCATAAATGGGCTGTCCGGGATAGAGACAAACACAATGAATCCCTAAATAGCTAAAACATAACAAACTGAGGAAACAACAGCTTACTGTTGTCATTTTCCCAGGAGAGTCTGGCGGTCAGTCTGCTGTCTGATGAGGAACTGTATGAGAGGAAGTGCTACACCAGAGTTTCATATTCATGCATATGAAGAGGGTAACAAAATGTAATATGTAGCTCAAACATCATTAAATGCTTGCAGCATAGTATAGAAGAGTATTTCTGTGCAAAAAAAAAAAAATCATCTTACTCACTAAACACTTATATGTGCCATGAGAAAATTGATACTTTCACCCTCACACAAGTCAGTGGTATTTGGCAGAAGGGTTAGGGTTAGTGTTGCACTATTACCACCAACTGAAACAGGTAAAGCCTGTTAGTGTACATTTTCAAATGATGATTGACTGCTTGAGAAGAGCTGATTCCTCTCAAAGATTGCAGCTCCTTGATGGTTCCATAAATGATTCTTTTAGTATTGTTAAGACACAAATATTATGATAAAAGATGCAATTGCCAAATGACGAGATAATTTCAATGATAAATAAATTTAATACAATTCTTACAAAAGGTGAAAAAAAAAAAATGTGGTGACAAGCTAAATTCATTTATTTTTAAATACTACAGTGAAATAATGTAATTCATTCAGGAAACTAACCAAACTGGTCAACGCTTTATGTTTTTGATTCAATAAAAAGAACTGGATCATACGAGTCATTCATTCAAGTAAGTAACAGTGACAAAGCCGACGTATCAGTCATGAGTGTGATTTAAATAAAGTGTGTACAGAGTGCTCTAAAAATAAATGAATCATTAAAATCATTTGTTCAGGAATTGAACTACATCGGCTGTGCTGTATGTATTTGAATCACTAAAAAGAATCGACTCATAAGAGTCATTCATTCCTGAATCGGACTACATTGGTTGTGCTATACTGTATGTTTTGCACTGTACACTGTAAAAAAAAAAAAAAAAAAGGTTTAAACAAAGTGTTTGTGCTGCCTTAAAATTTTAAGTTTAGTAAACTTGAAATGTGAAGTTGTACTAAGTGACAACCTGGATATTTGAGTTGACTAAACTTTAAGTTCTATTTTTTTTTTTTTTTTTACAGTGAAGAGTTAGTAGAAGTGTTGCGGTGTCATTGAATAAGTAGGTCAAGCGTATTTTAGCACAATGTTCCTGTGGAAGAATGGACAGCGCAGAACAGAACAGTTGCTCCTGCTAGTTTCAATATAGTCTCTAAATGAATTTTCTCAGCACAGTACAATTACACAATAACCCCATCTCATTTCCTTTTTTTATGACTTTACTAAGTCATTAAGTTTAGTACAAAAAGCTCCGTCAGGTGATATTTATTGTTGTATCTCATGAAAACATTTAGTGACCGTAAAGTGACCTGAAAGAGCTTGATGTGGCTGAATATAGCTGTCTAAAACCTACTATCATGAGCTGAGACAGTGATAACTTTTTGTTTTTTTAAAAAAGGATCCACATCAGTGAAGATGCAACTGCCATTATATTAAAGTCAGAATGAAACAAGTTGTGACAGTCTTTTCTTCCCTTTTGTGACACACTATATTGCCAAAAGTTTTGGGATGTCTGCCTTTACATGCACATGAACTTTAACTCTTTCCCCGCCAGCATTTTTAAAAAAAAGCTGCCAGCCACTGCCAGGGTTTTTGATCATTTTCACAAAAATGTAATGGCCCATAGAATATTTTGTTGTATGAATATCTGAGCATGAAATATATCAAAAGAAAGAGCATACCCTCTGCTTTTAAACAAAAAAAAATGCATTCCTTTTTTATCAACACTTAAATATGGGTAAGTTTCATAAAAAAAAGCAACATTTTGAACAAAAAGCTAAGAAAATCTTTTGTCAAAGACTACATCCAGATCAGATTCAGAGCGATGATCAAACACAGATGGAGTAGATCGAGTCCATCAACACCCCTAATGCTTGCACAGTCCTATAGCTCGTTCTGGATCGACATTTCATTTAGTAACAATAGGCAGTTTTGATTTATATGATGTTTAAAGTTGATGATCACGTTATTTTACATAGGCATCTGCTTCCATACGATCGCTCGTTTTTTGCGTCTTCTTTGCCTGTGTTTTGATCAGGAGATTCTGTACTCATTCAGAAGATGCGTAATAGCACCCCCTACTGTATAACAGTGAAAACACGGAAACTTCCGTGTTTGGCAGGGAAGCGTTTTCTCAGAAATAACGGAAAATTCTGTGTTTGGTGGGGAAAGAGTTAATGACATCCCATTCTTAATCCGCAGGGTTTAATATGGAGTTGGCCCACCCGTTGCAGCTATAACAGCTTCAACTCTTCTGGGAAGGCTTTCCACAAGGTTTAGGAGTGTGTTTTGTTTATGGGAATTTTTGACCATTCTTCTAGAAGCGCATTTGTGAGGTCAGGCGCTGATGTTGGACGAGAAGGCCTGGCTCGCAGTCTCCGCTCTAATTCATCCCAAAGGTGTTCTATCGGGTTGAGGTCAGGACTCTGTGCAGGCCAGTCAAATTCCTCCACACCAAACTCGCTCATCCATGTCTTTGTCTTTATGATTGCTTTGTGCACTGGTGCGCAGTCATGTTGGAACAGGAAGGGGCCATCCCCAAAGTGTTCCCACAAAGTTGGAAACCCATTTCATGAAGCTCTCTACGCACTGTTCTTGAGCTAATCTGAAGGCCACACGAAGTTTGGCGGTCTGTAGCTATTGACTCTGCAGAAAGTTGGCGACTTTTGCGCACTGTGTGCCTCAGCATGCGCTGACCCCGCTCTGTGATTTTACGTTGCCTACCACTTCATGGCTGAGTTGCTATTGTTCCAATTGCTTCCACTTTATTATAATACCACTAACAGTTGACCGTGGAATATTTAGTAGTGAGGAAATCTGACGAATGGACTTATTGCACAGGTGGCAACCTATCACGGTACCATGCTTGAATTCACTGAGCTCCTGAGAGAGAAAAAAACAAGAATTGTCCATTTTGATTTCATGGTGACTTTAAGATAACAGAATGTTATCTGAACATAATTTTCTTTTCTTAACTCTGAAAAAAGATCAAAAAATTTTTTTTGCAAATCCAACTTGAGTGAGTTTTTTGTAGTATGAGAAACGGGGAAAAAAAATTGAAATCCAATCCAAACCCGATCCAGCCATGCTACACACCCAGATCCTATATCAATCCTGCTGGAATTGTTATAGATCCCTAGAATCAATTACATCATTTAATTTACGTCATTACATCAAATCATTTTTTGCATTTGGGAGACACAATTACCCAAATGTTTATTAATTAAGTGACATTGCATTCAAGAAAAATTCATAAAGAATTTGTTGACTGCTCATGCACGCAATATATTTACATTCTTGCCCTTCATTTTGGTCACTGCAGCTGTTACTATACCAGCTGGACAGAGCGTGACTTTCACAGAACATATTATGCACATGACATAGAAGACCTTTTACACTCTTGACTCACTTTAAAAAGTTCTGAGGGTGGTTTCATGTCCTTATCACATGAACATCCAAACCACACTGCTGCCAACTGATGGTGAATGCTGATTAGAATAATTTTCATGGTAACATTTTTAAACAAAGATTACTAGTAAGAAGCAAACTCATGCGACAGATCCAGGAATGCATTTAGCATCTTGCATTTATATAAGATTAATTGCTATACAGTAGTAGACAATAACAAGACCAGCACTATGGAGATGTTGCCAATGCAAACACTAATACCTTTCTGAATTCAAAACCTTTTAGACTTTTAGACACGCTGATTGTGATCAGACTTCCTCCTTGGTGATGAGGCAGGTCTTAGAACATGAAAGTTCTCAAACAATCGTTCTGCAATCAGCCTGCATGTACCAGGCCGCCTGGAGCCTGTTCACAAACAACTATGAGACAGTAAACAAGTTTGTGATAGCAGCGATGGGTAAATGACGCCATGGTGGTGTGATGTTTCCAAAGACAAAGTCGCTGTCTTTATTTTCAGACATGAACAATTCAAGTGGCCCGGATGGATTTCTGAAGATTCCTATCTTTTCTTTGACCTGTCACTGACACTTTACAAGTACAAGTAACAAAAATATTTACACAGAATAAACAACTTGATTCAGAACAGATAAAGTTCAGCTGAAGTCAAGAATCATAAGCATATATACCAAGCAACTGCATATAATAAGCATGTAATTATTTCTTCAAATATTATCTTAAAAAATATTATAATTAAGTCCTTGTCTAATGTTTTTATATTAAGCACTTGAGCTTGCATGGATATTACATCACCCTAAAATCCTATAACATTATGTAATATATTAATTTATAGTATTTATATAAAATATTTTGAACCCCATCTGTATAGCATGCATACTTACAAAACTTTCATTAGACAGTGGCATGGGAAAAACATCATAAAATAATACAGAGGAAATGACAGACTGGTGGTGAAAGAGTTCACCAACCACCAAACCAATCAGTCAATTTCATTTTTGCATTCAAACCACTTTATAGTCCCAAAAGAAGCTTATTGAGTAACAAAGACTTGCATTATTATTAATTTGGCTATTGGTCTAATGGCTCTAATTCACTTTGCACACTGAACTCAGCTGCTTTCCAGATAAATAAAAATGAAAAACAGCCAAAAAACAAGAACAAGTCTTTTGAACCCTAATTATAAAACAATATGACTCATTGTGAAAAATGCTACTAAATTATGGCTGTAGTTCACTTGTGCAATTGCATCCACACAGATCTCATTATCTTTATATAGAACATGGAACAATAAGCACCTTAGCTAAATCCACATCTTGACACAGTTAACAGGATTGCTTTACCTGGTTAATGAACACAGTGGCTACCGAAGCACATTATACAAGCGTTATATTATTTTTTATTGTTAGTACACTGTACATTTAAACTAGATGTTCATATTTTCTAAGGAAAATGTGAGTGATGTTTGCCTCATGATTTCCAATCATCTCCATGTTATTATTTCAAAAACACCCAGTAGCATAATATATAAAAATTAGGTGTGTAATGATACCCTCATGTCACAATTCGATACATATCACAATATGATATTATTGCGATAATCTAAGACATATGGTAAAAAGTTAACAAAAAAAAAAATGTACTGTTGATTAAAATGCTAAATTTTGTATTACACTGGGGTGGAAATGAATTGGTTTGGACTTGGTAACCCAATGCACAGGACAATGCTGACACCAGAATAAAAATATTTATGATTCTGAAGCTGAAAATACAGAATTATTTTAGAGTGGGCGAATATGCACTCTGTCACTGACTAGATACATTTAAAATAATGTAGGCCACTTTTTACTGGTAACATAAGACATTTGGCATTATCAGGACTCACAAATATTCCCCCACTGCATTATATTCAACATTATATAGTAGTTTAATGTAGTACTGACACTTATTTTGGGTGAACTATTCACAATATACACTCACCTAAAGGATTATTAGGAACACCATACTAATACTGTGTTTGACCCCCTTTCGCCTTCAGAACTGCCTTAATTCTACGTGGCATTGATTCAACAAGGTGCTGAAAGCATTCTTTAGAAATGTTGGCCCATATTGATAGGATAGCATCTTGCAGTTGATGGAGATTTGTGGGAGGCACATCCAGGGCACGAAGCTCCCATTCCACCACATCCCAAAGATGCTCTATTGGGTTGAGATCTGGTGACTGTGGGGGCCATTTTAGTACAGTGAACTCATTGTCATGTTCAAGAAACCAATTTGAAATGATTCGAGCTTTGTGACATGGTGCATTATCCTGCTGGAAGTAGCCATCAGAGGATGGGTACATGGTGGTCATAAAGGGATGGACATGGTCAGAAACAATGCTCAGGTAGGCTGTGGCATTTAAACGATGCCCAATTGGCACTAAGGGGCCTAAAGTGTGCCAAGAAAACATCCCCCACACCATTACACCACCACCACCAGCCTGCACAGTGGTAACAAGGCATGATGGATCCATGTTCTCATTCTGTTTACGCCAAATTCTGACTCTACCATCTGAATGTCTCAACAGAAATCGAGACTCATCAGACCAGGCAACATTTTTCCAGTCTTCAACTGTCCAATTTTGGTGAGCTCGTGCAAATTGTAGCCTCTTTTTCCTATTTGTAGTGGAGATGAGTGGTACCCGGTGGGGTCTTCTGCTGTTGTAGCCCATCCGCCTCAAGGTTGTGCGTGTTGTGGCTTCACAAATGCTTTGCTGCATACCTCGGTTGTAACAAGTGGTTATTTCAGTCAAAGTTGCTCTTCTATCAGCTTGAATCAGTCGGCCCATTCTCCTCTGACCTCTAGCATCAACAAGGCATTTTCGCCCACAGGACTGCCGCATACTGGATGTTTTTCCCTTTTCACAAAATTTTTTGTAAACTCTAGAAATGGTTGTGCGTGAAAATCCCAGTAACTGAGCAAATTGTGAAATACTCAGACCGGCCCGTCTGGCACCAACAACCATGCCACGCTCAAAATTGCTTAAATCACCTTTCTTTCCCATTCTGACATTCAGTTTGGAGTTCAGGAGATTGTCTTGACCAGGACCACACCCCTAAATGCATTGAAGCAACTGCCATGTGATTGGTTGATTAGATAATTGCATTAATGAGAAATTGAACAGGTGTTCCTAATAATCCTTTAGGTGAGTGTAGATTGTCACTATCCACGATACATATTGTTGCATTTTTGTATTGTGAAATATTGTGACACAATATATTGTTACACCCCTAATAAAAAATAATTGTTTTAAAATGTTTGAAACATATTTAAGAAAATTAATATGGTAATATACACTGCCCAGTCAAAAAAGGCGCTGTTTGGATTTAAATATGCAAATGCTTAAGAGCCTGTGACTGGATCACTATTGCAGTGATTATGTTTCTAGCATGTTATATGTTTGGCAACAGTTCTTCTAACCCTAACTGATGTAGTGTGTAGCTTTTCATTTATTAAACAACCATGTAGGAAGACACATCATGGCCATGACAATGTCAAGATTCAACAGGCTCAAACTGTGAAAGAATGGTTGGGAGGGAGCATGAAGAATCATTTTGACACATGAATTGGCACATCGGAGTCCAGACCTTAAATTCATTAAAAGTCTTTGGGATGTGCTGGAGGAGACTTTACAGAGTGCTGGACTCTTGCATTGTCAATACAAGATCTTGACCAAAAATGTATGCATCTCTTGATGGAAATAACATCACATCATTTATTTCCATCAATTTTTCAGCCTGATGAATCTTGACATTGTCATCCTGGAATATGGCCATGATGTGTCGTCCTACATGGTTGTTTAAGAAATGAAAAGCTACACACTCCATAAATTAGGGTTAGAAGAACTGATGCCAAACATATAACATATTAGAAACATAATAATCACTCCAATAATGATCCAATCATAGACTCATAAGCATTTGCCTATCTAAATCCAAACAGCAACTTTTTTTCAGCCAGGCTGTGTATAATGGTAATTATTTAATGAAGACATTATAAATATTGAATACATCAAAGTGCCATGAAACTGTTTTTTGTAAGGGAAGTTTCATAAGATTCTGTAAATCAATGTTCATGGTAAAACAAAAAATAAATACACTATATTGCCAAAAGTATTAGGACACCCCTCCAAATCATTGAATTCAGGTGTTCCAATCACTTCCATGGCCACAGTATAAAATCAAGCACCTAGGCATGCAGACGCTTCTACAAACATTTGTGAAAGAATGGGTCGCTCTCAGGAGCTCAGTGAATTCAAGCGTGGTACCGTGATAGGTTGCCACCTGTGCAATAAGTCCATTCGTGAAATTTCCTCACTGCTAAATATTCCACGATCAACTGTTAGTCGTATTATAACAAAGTGGAAGCAATTGGGAACAACAGCAACTCAGCCATGAAGTGGTAGGCCACGCAAAAATCACAGAGCGGGGTCAGCGCATGCTGAGGCGCACCGTGCGCAGAAGTTGCCAACTTTCTGCAGAGTCAATAGCTACAGACCTCCAAAATTTGTGTGGCCTTCAGATTAGCTCAAGAACAGTGCGTAGAGAGCTTCATGGAATGGGTTTCCATGGCCGAGCAGCTGCATCCAAGCCTTACATCACCAAGTGCAATACAAAGTGTCGGATGCAGTGGTGTAAAGGAACACTCCACTTTTTTTTTTGAAAATAGGCTCATTTTCCAACTCCCCTAGAGTTAAACAGTTGAGTTACATTGTGTACTAAGACCGACGGAAAATGAAAAGTTGCGATTTTCTAGACTGATATGAATAGGAACTATACTCTCATTGCTGCGTAATAATCAAGGAACTCTGCTGCCGTACCATGGGTGCAGCAGGCGCAATGATATTACGCAGCCCCTGAAAATAGGCTAACTTCTGTCAACATAACCAACGTGACAACCTGCTTTCACAGGGAGCATGCTGGGGACTATTTTCAGGCGCTGCGTAATATCATTGATGACCATTTTCCGTCGGTCTTAGTACACGATGTAACTACAGAAGAGTCAAGTTTTAAGTAGGAAAAATATCGAAAGTTTTTGGTCATTTTTGAGCGAGATGCTAACGGTCTAATCAGACTCAATGACCTATGCTAAGCTATGCTAAAAGTTCTACCGTCAGATCCGGAGATCGGCTGAATGGATTTGAAAACGGTAAAAACTCAACTGTTTAACTCTAGGGGAGTTGGAAAATTAGCCTATTTCCAAAAAAAGTGGAGTGTTCCTTTAATGCTTCAGCATACCAAGACATTTTGGACAATTTCATGCTCCCAACTTTGTGGGAACAGTTTGGGGATGGCCCCTTCCTGTTCCAACATGACTGCGCACCAGTGCACAAAGCAAGGTCCATAAAGACATGGATGAGTGAGTTTGGTGTGGAGGAACTTGACTGGCCTGCACAGTCCTGACCTCAACCCGATAGAACACCTTTGGGATGAATTAGAGCGGAGACTGCGAGCCAGGCCTTCTCATCCAACATCAGTGCCTGACCTCACAAATGCGCTTCTAGAAAAATGGTCAAAAATTCCCATAAACACACTCCTAAACCTTGTGGAAAGCCTTCCCAGAAGAGTTGAAGCTGTTATAACTGCAAAGGATGGACCAACTCCATATTAAACCCTATGGATTAAGAATGGGATGTCATTAAAGTTCATGTGCATGTAAAGGCAGGCGTCCCAAAACTTTTGGCAATATAGTGTACATAAAGCACCTGCCATGTTCTGAAATTCAAAAAAAAAAAAAAAAACCCTCAACAGAAAGAGTGCTCTGTTAAAACTCCTACTCAAGCAGTAAAGCGGTAGGAGGTGAGATCTGAGGATAGGCATTTACGCCTCTCTCGGTTAGACTGTGGAGCTCAGAAGGGATGCTGATCTCTATTTCCTTCCTGGATAATAAAGAGAGATCTGGGTAGTCACTGTATATATACAGCCACCCATAGTCCACAGCATGTGCCAGACGCAGCATGATTCATTGCTAAAAGATCTACCGTGGTGCATGTGGGCTTAGAAACAGCAGCTGAATGTTTCTCTCAATAGCTCTACCTTTCAATTTTTTTTAATGTGCTATTGTCCTGACAGAATGGGACTGATAGACATTTATAGGAAGAACTGTTTTGCAGCTTCCTTTGCCTGCTAATTTAGTCACAGGAGAGCAGAGAATAAAAATATTAGTGGTTTCAGAACGCCGCAGGATTTTAGGATATTAAAGAAACATTTAATATCCCTCTCTGATACCGAAATTACTCTGAAATTAAGCAATAGTCATGGCTGATGAAGTGTTGTTCTGAATAGTATCCATGACAACATGCTAATGTGCTTATTATGGGATGATAAAAAGCTTGATATTTGGCAGGGACACGAGTGCAGAACTCATTGTGTCAATATAATGTGCGCAGTGAGGCAAATAAAGTGCAGTATTATAATACAGTGGTGGTTACAGATACTCATGGTACTTTGATATCATGCTACTGAATGAATACTACATTGTGTTTACATGTTCTCTATCGTATTTCAAAGATTGCCTTTGTATTCTCATGGTCCAAAAAAGTACTGTGGTGATACCACGGTATGGCAATGGTATCAGATGGAAACATTATGATAATTTGATACTATGATACTATTGATACTATTACTATGAAAATAACATGCTTTTTTGGGCTATACACCATGACAATATCATTTAAAGATATTCTGTAAGATCTGATACACTAAAAAAAAACAAATAAAAATGTACTAATTTTTCTTTGCCAAGTTTTTGCACACATATTTTTTAAGTAAATTTCACATATGGAATTAAGTAAACTCTACTTAACTAAGTTAAGTAAAATTAACAAAGAAAAAAAAAAGTTATTTTAACTTGGCCAGTAAAAGGTTGAGTAATTTCTACTTAGTTGAAGTTTCCTCTGAAATACTTTTTACTCAAACAACATAACACTGAATTAAACCATGCTATTAAAGTGTATGTTTTACTGAGAAAAATCTAAGTAAATAACACAATAGATATTGTGTAGACACCATATCTACGTATAGTAACGCGGTACATGAACACAGAGACCTCAGTACTTGGTACACACACAGTGACGGTAACATTTGATGGATCGTTTTTGAGTATGAATGTGTCATTTTGAGTAGAAAATGAACTCCAGATGTCCAGATGTATATATAAATACACACACATGCATGTATATTTAAGAAAAATATTTTTAAATAAAACATTTATATTTATATATAAGATAAATTATATAAATTTATATACAGTATATACATGCAAATATTTCTTAAATATATACATGAAAGAGTGTGTATTTATATATACACATAATAATTATACACAGTACAAACACATATATTATGTAAACACAAACTTTTATTTTGGATGCGATTAATCGCGATTAATCGATTGCCCAGCACTAACGTTTTTAGATTGTACTTAAATTTTAAAATTACCTGCATGTAATTACATCTATAAACTGTTGACACTTCCCTTACACCTAACCCTACCCTTAAACTTGCCCATACCACCAGACCTGTCCCTAACTTTACCCGTATCCCACCTCAATATCAGCTAAAGTGTTTTGCAATACATTATGAACACAATAACTTATTTTACGTACGTACATAGTAGTTAAGGCCACCTAATACAAACCCGATTCCAAAAAAGTTGGGACACTGTACAAATTGTGAATAAAAAAGGAATGCAATAATTTACAAATCTCAAACTTATATTTTATTCACAATAGAATATAGATAACATATCAAATGTTGAAAGTGAGACATTTTGAAATGTCATGCCAAATATTGGCTAATTTTGGATTTCAGGAGAGCTACACATTCCAAAAAAGTTGGGACAGGTAGCAATAAGAGGCCGGAAAAGTTTAATGTACATATAAGGAACAGCTGGAGGACCAATTTGCAACTTATTAGGTCAATTGGCAACATGATTGGGTATAAAAAGAGCCTCTCAGAGTGGCAGCGTCTCTCAGAAGTCAAGATGGGCAGAGGATCACCAATTCCCCCAATGCTGCGGCGAAAAATAGTGGAGCAATATCAGAAAGGAGTTTCTCAGAGAAAAATTGCAAAGAGTTTGAAGTTATCATCATCTACAGTGCATAATATCATCCAAAGATTCAGAGAATCTGGAACAATCTCTGTGCGTAAGGGTCAAGGCCGGAAAACCATACTGGATGCCCGTGATCTTCGGGCCCTTAGACGGCACTGCATCACATACAGGAATGCTACTGTAATGGAAATCACAACATGGGCTCAGGAATACTTCCAGAAAACATTGTCGGTGAACACAATCCACCGTGCCATTCGCCGTTGCCGGCTAAAACTCTATAGGTCAAAAAAGAAGCCATATCTAAACATGATCCAGAAGCGCAGGCGTTTTCTCTGGGCCAAGGCTCATTTAAAATGGACTGTGGCAAAGTGGAAAACTGTTCTGTGGTCAGACGAATCAAAATTTGAAGTTCTTTTTGGAAAACTGGGACGCCATGTCATCCGGACTAAAGAGGACAAGGACAACCCAAGTTGTTATCAGCGCTCAGTTCAGAAGCCTGCATCTCTGATGGTATGGGGTTGCATGAGTGCGTGTGGCATGGGCAGCTTACACATCTGGAAAGGCACCATCAATGCTGAAAGGTATATCCAAGTTCTAGAACAACATATGCTCCCATCCAGACGTCGTCTCTTTCAGGGAAGACCTTGCATTTTCCAACATGACAATGCCAGACCACATACTGCATCAATTACAACATCATGGCTGCGTAGGAGGAGGATCCGGGTACTGAAATGGCCAGCCTGCAGTCCAGATCTTTCACCCATAGAAAACATTTGGCGCATCATAAAGAGGAAGATGCGACAAAGAAGACCTAAGACAGTTGAGCAACTAGAAGCCTGTATTAGACAAGAATGGGACAACATTCCTATTCCTAAACTTGAGCAACTTGTCTCCTCAGTCCCCAGACGTTTGCAGACTGTTATAAAAAGAAGAGGGGATGCCACACAGTGGTAAACATGGCCTTGTCCCAACTTTTTTGAGATGTGTTGATGCCATGAAATTTAAAATCAACTTATTTTTCCCTTAAAATGATACATTTTCTCAGTTTAAACATTTGATATGTCATCTATGTTGTATTCTGAATAAAATATTGAAATTTGAAACTTCCACATCATTGCATTCTGTTTTTATTCACAATTTGTACAGTGTCCCAACGTTTTTGGAATCGGGTTTGTATAAAGTGCGACCGAATTGAGTACTAATATAGAATTTACTTCTCTAACATTTGTTTTTTCTGTAGTATTTTCTTCACCACAGAATCATTTTTTTATCAGTGTACTAAGGTATCTTGGCTATGTTCCAAACTACATTTTCCACTCAGAAATAGTGCAGTGTTCAAAATATTTTTCCATCCATTTATAGTTCTAGACCCTGAAGGGATTTTGAAGAGTACAGGACCAACATGCCGATACAACATACTAAATTTAGCCTGCTTTGAGTCCAAAACACTAACTCCAAATTGAAGTTTGCATCATTATGAACTTTTGAAAACAATTATGAGCACCGGATTCAAAACTCATGTTCTAAAGTGGACAATTGATCTGGTCTATTCTCTGACTACTGTCTGAACCATTAATTTCCTACATAAAGTAATTGATTTGCAACAAAAAAGACAAACAGAGGTTGAGGCAGTGACTGTATGGTGATCATTTCTAGCAGAACAAATATGACCTGAAATGCACACAGAATGACCTCCAAAAGAGATCAATATTGTGTTGTCAGAGTTTCCTTTCTAAAGGCAAAATATTAGAGATACAAAGTAGCGAAACCAAAATTTTTCTGAATAACTAATGTAATTTATTACTTCGGTACAACGAATTATTGAATTATTGAACATTATTGAATATTCGGAATTCTATCACACTAGAAATAAAAAATAAAACATTTAAAAATAAAAAAGGTAATTGCGACTTTTTCCCCTTGCAATTGCAAGTATATATCCTCACAGTTCTGAGAAAAAAGTAAATGTTCAATGGCAGCAGCAAAAGAATAAACAGAAAAAAAAATAAGCTCCAAAATTACAAACACAAACCTCTCTCTTCCTATATTCCCTTTAAAGGAATCACCGATCTAGAAAAATAAAGTATGTAAATACATATGGCGTCTACCCAGACTAAAGTGCTACAGCATTCTGCCAGTGATGTTCTGCCTCTGAAACTCTGTGATTTTCTCACAGGCATTGATTTAAAAGCAATTAATAAGCTATTCTGCACAAAAACATAAGCACTCCAAAAATAACCACCAACTAGAAAAAGTCAATGACGGAACAAACTCATGAAGGACAGTCTTGTCATTTTCCCCTGTGAGTAACACGTGACGGTTTCTGATCTTTTCAGCTGAAGGATCCGGGAGAACAGCTCACTAGATAAGGGCTGGTTTATTTGTTCTGAGACAGGAAAAGCTGTGCATTTCCTTTCTATTAGAGTCAGAGTCTTCACAAACACAACTAACATCCCCCACTGACGCCAGTGTCCTGCGCTGAGGGAAATAATCTCACCTCTCTAACTTCAACCCTGACTCTCTGAACCTAACCTTAATATAAACCTCAACCCTGACTCCTTCAAATAAGGCCAGTGCTGAAAATAATTAGTACATTTCATTTTACAGTATACACAGCATTTGACACTAGACAGTGCAAGTGAACAGAATGCAGAAGTGGCTTTTTTAAAATGTTGCTTATCACGGTGAATGTGATTTCACCACGTAGAACAACATTCCAGTCAACCTATCAGATTTGAGGGATAGGTTTCTAAGTTAATGACAAGTTTAGGCTTACAACAAGGATTAGGGGAGTTTACACCATTCTTATTCACCTATCAATTCACCCTCTGATTTTAGAGATAAGTTATGGTATAAGGTTAAGCTTAGAGGTAGGGATAAGGTTATGTTTTTGGACAGGAATGTTGATCCAGGATCAACAAAAGATGTTGATCCAGAAACAGGTCTTACTTGGCATAATCACAGTGACCTGGTTAACACACTATCTTATCTTATCTTATAAAAAATTTTTTTTAAAAAAAAATAGCGCTGTTAAGGTGCTGCAAAAACAGAAAGATACATTACGTGTCACAACGGGCTGCAAACTCAGCAAAACGCAGCAGTATTTTCTCTTTCATTCAACAAAAACTCCAAATACACTTCAGATAAATGGGAAATCAAACACGGGTAGCAGAACAACACCAACATAATGATGAGAACAGACAAAGACTATAAATGAGGGCTATATACAAGGCAAAACACAGAAAACCGCATACTGTCTTGAGTAGGTACTTATTTTGAATAAGCAATTACTTCATGACCACAAAAAAAGTATGTTCTATATAGTATGAGTGTGTGTAGTATCAGTGTAATCCGGACGTACTACATTCGCCATGATGTCATTGTCATGTGACCTACCAGCGTCAGTTGCGTCGCTTCACTGCCATTCATAAATCCTCTCCCGTGGCCTCATGGGATAGTAAAGTGTCCATCATATGCACACTTCAGAATCTCAGAAGTAGTAGGTCATCTGGGGACTTTTTACCTCCTCTTTTATGAGCACTGTGAATTCGGACACACTTCTTTTGTCACACTGTTTTTCGCCTACTATATAGTAGGGAAGTATGTGATTTCGGATGCAGCCTAGGGATGAACAGAGGTAACTGATTAAACACAGGTGTGACACATGAGGGTAAATCAAATGCAATGGCAACAGATGAACAGAAACAAAGGAAACAACAAAACTCAGGGCCTGTTTACACAACACTGTTTTCAACTACAAACGGAAAACTTTTAGGGCCAGATTTACTAAACAGGGCAAATTAGCGTGAGCAATGCCGGAAGCAGACCAAAACTCGCCCAGAGCTTTACAATGTACCCAGAAATTATCCAGAACTGGCCCACAACAACGCCGTAATCCCCAGATGTCAGCCAGACAGGAGCCAAACTGCCACCACCTTTACCCCAGAACTCAGCCACAACTTATCCAGAAGCTCCAGAAAACAGCCATAACTGAGCCAATATTATGCCAGAGTCCCCAAAACTGAACCAGAAATTATCCCTGTGTAATACTTATATATTGTGCAAGGAATAATAAAAGAGTGACACTACACAAATGCAAAGTACAGCATTTTATTGAGAGGGGAAGAAAATCTCAGCCAGATACAAGGAAAAATAGAAACAATGGGAAAAAGATAAACCAATACTAGAGTAAGGCAAAACAAAAGCAACAAATAGTCACAATACAAGAATATTAAAAAGACAGAGCAATAAATTAAAATGTATGCTACAAAAAAAAAAAAAAATGCAATTATGCAATTTAAAAAAAGTGCGTGTCCAAAATACGACCAAAATACAGTGGCCGAGAGATCTCAACGCACTGAAACAGAAGAAAACACATGCAAACAGAAAAAAACACCAGCAAATTAAGAAAACATCTTCATCAGTTTGACAACACACATGCTGCAAATACTCACAACGCAACCAAATACAAAAACGAGCTGCAAACGGCAAGAGACTTCAACATCCTGCATCAGAAGAAAATACATGGAAAAACACCAGCAAGAAAACATCAGTTTCACAACACACATGCTGCAAATAAAATGCAACCAATAAATAATAATAATTTAAAAAAACACCACTGTCGAGTAGATATTTGCTTTGTTGGTCTGCCATTTGCAGCACGTTTCTTAATTTGCTGGTGTTTTTTTCTATTTGCATGCGTTTTCTTCTGTTGCAGCGTGTTGAGCCCTCTCAGCCACCGTACCAAAAAGCAACAGAAAACAAACAATAAATTAAACTGTTACAAACAATAAAGCAATAATGACATTTTTTAAAAAGCGTAAATGTGTCATGCATAAATACTGAAAGACAGAAACAAAAACTGGTTATAAAAAGACAAATGATATAAATTTTACAGATGTGCAAAAATAACACGAGTAAGGCAAAATGAAAGCAAGTAGTCACAATACAAGAATAAAAACAAGACACTAAATTAAATTGTTACAAAAAAAAGCAATAAGGCAATTTAAAAAAAGTGTAAAAGTGTCATGCATAATGAAACATACCAAAAGGCAACCGAAACCAAGCAATAAATTAAATTGATACAAACAAGAAAGCAAGTGTGTAAAACCAAAACTGTAAATGTGTCATGCATAAATATTAAAATACAGAAACAAACAAAAAACTGGTTATAAAAGACAAATAAAATACAATTAATATTTACAGATGTGCAAAAAAGCTAAAAATATAAGTTGCAACAATGTAAAACAAATTCCCTACCTTTAAAATAACTTAAAATGTGTGGTTTACATTAACATTTTGCAAAGGTGTTCTTTTTCTGCCACCCTCACGGTCACCAGCTAGATGAAACCACATTTTAATAATCTTTTCGACCTCCAGCTCAGTTGTCTGTGCACACACAGGATTTCTTCTTACAGCCTCTAGAATAGGAGCATACAGAATTAAAAAATACATTTAAATAAAATGAACAATAGAGACATAAAGCATATGTATTACAAGACACTACCAGTCCAATAATTAAAACTTTTAACATACATTCATGACATGAGGGAATAGTCATGAAGTTCCAGAAAGACGTAGACAATAAAAATGCACTTACAAATCACAAAGTTTTTAAGCTGCAAGCTGTGGAAAGGTGCTTTCCCATGTACACCTCTCCAGTTCACCACTTTGGCAAAGTCATTTTTGATTGCTTGCCTCATAATCCGCCAGACCGCGTCCTTTACGTCCACTCCACCCAGCAATCCCAGTTCAACTAACTTACCTGAAATATTTTTAAAACATGCCGTCAATATTAAGTCAAAACACTAAAACAGTCAACACTAGAACTTGCTTCAAGGCCGTCTTGGGTTGGCCTCTTTTCAGGCTGAGAAAATCTTTTTTTTCCAAAGATTCAAACATCTTGTTGACTCTTTTAACAGCCCTTTTCTCGTGTTACTTCGCTCACTGTAAGCCCACGTATTTTCCATTAAGCACTGTAAATGGGGGCTGAGAATAATTCTAGCACCTCTAACATTAAAACAAATAAAATCCAACCACAGAAAATAACTGCACACAAAAAAAAAAAAGACTATCTAGTACTGCGCTGTAGATGACCGACTAAAATCTAGTTGAGATATTAAAAAAGTATCAACTTACCTTGATCATGATGTATTAAAACTCCAAAAGATAAAACCAAAACCAAGCTTGTCGAAGTTAGAAGAACAACAATTTGAATTTCACTGCGAGACTGTGTAACTTCCGGAACCTCTGGTAGGCGGGACGGTGCTACGGTGTGCACTCTGGGAAAAGTAGTCCTGTTTCTAAAGCGGATTTAACACCGTAAATGTAAATCAACTACTACAGCGGGGAGAACAAGTATTTGATACACTGCCTGTTTTTCCAGGTTTGCCCACTTACAAAGCATGTAGAGGTCTGTAATTTTTATCATAGGTACACTTCAACTGTGAGAGACGGAATCTAAAACAAAAATACAGAAAATCACATTGTATGATTTTTAAATAATTAATTTGCATTTTATTGCATGACATAAGTATTTGATCACCTACCAACCAGTAAGAATTCTGGCTCTCACAGACCTGTTAGTTTTTCTTTAAGAAGCCCTCCTGTTCTCCACTCATTACCTGTATTAACTGCACCTGTTTGAACTTGTTAACTGTATAAAAGACACCTGTCCACACACTCAATCAAACAGACTCCAACCTCTTCACAATGGCCAAGACCAGAGAGCTGTGTAAGGACATCAGGGATAAAATTGTAGACCTGCACAAGCCTGGGATGGGCTACAGGACAATAGGCAAGCAGCTTGGTGAGAAGGCAACAACTGTTGGCGCAATTATTAGAAAATGGAAGAAGTTCAAGATGACGGTCAATCTCCCTCGGTCTGGGGCACCATGCAAGATCTCACCTCGTGGGGCATCAATGATCATTAGGAAGGTGAGGGATCAGCCCAGAACTACACGGTAGGACCTGGTCAATGACCTGAAGAGAGCTGGGACCACAGTCTCAAAGAAAACCATTAGTAACACACTACGCCGTCATGGATTAAAATCCTGCAGCGCACGCAAGGTGCCCCTGCTCAAGCCAGCGCATGTCCAGGCCCGTCTGAAGTTTGCCAATGACCACCTGGATGATCCAGAGGAGGAATGGGAGAAGGTCATGTGGTCTGATGAGACAAAAATAGAGCTTTTTGGTCTAAACTCCACTCGCCGTGCTTGGAGGAAGAAGGACGAGTACAACCCCAAGAACACCATCCCAACCGTGAAGCATGGAGGTGGAAACATCATTCTTTGGGGATGATTTTCTGCAAAGGGGACAGGACGACTGCACCGTATTGAGGGGAGGATGGATGGGGCCATGTATCGCGAGATCTTGGCCAACAACCTCCTTCCCTCAGTAAGAGCATTGAAGATGGGTCATGGCTGGGTCTTCCAGCATGACAATGACCCGAAACACACAGCCAGGGCAACTAAGGAGTGGCTCCGTAAGAAGCATCTCAAGGTCCTGGAGTGGCCTAGCCAGTCTCCAGACCTGAACCCAATCTTTGTAGGGAGCTGAAAGTCCGTATTGCCCAGCGACAGCCCCGAAACCTGAAGGATCTGGAGAAGGTCTGTATGGAGGAGTGGGCCAAAATCCCTGCTGCAGTGTGTGCAAACCTGGTCAAGAACTACAGGAAACGTATGATCTCTGTAATTGCAAACAAAGGTTTCTGTACCAAATATTAAGTTCTGCTTTTCTGATGTATCAAATACTTATGTCATGCAATAAAATGCAAATTAATTACTTTAAATCATACAATGTGATTTTCTGGATTTTTGTTTTAGATTCCGTCACTCACAGTTGAAGAGTACCTATGATAAAAATTACAGACTTCTATATGCTTTGTAAGTGGGCAAACCTGCAAAATCGGCAGTGTATCAAATACTTGTTCTCCCCACTGTATTTCCAAGATGCATTGCAAATTGCGTCATCGTATCAGCAAGCAACCACAGACACCGCATTGACCCGTCTGCCATATTAGACCGAGCAAGACTGCTATAGATCATTCATTGTTAAGGAATTGTGAAAACTCTTGTCAAGCATCGATGGTTTTTGCTACAAAAACCATAGTTTAACCATGGGTTTTTGTAGTAAAACTGTTTATACAAATGGTAATCAATTCACCAAAAAACTTTTCTGTGGCATATTAATTACCATTTGAATAACCACAAAGTACTCATTCAGTCCCATTCAATCGTTTCAAAACACCTCCTTAACTACCCATTAAAATAATCTTGCCAACAGAATAATCAAGTCTTCTTTTCTTTAAAACCTGCCTCCTTATGATTAGTTTTGTATTCTTCATTTAATCACTTTTGATAAAAGTGTACTATTTGAATAAATATCTAGAAGTTTTTTTTAACTAGGCCTATAACAAGCATTTCATTTTATTCTTTTTGACAAAATTATCCTTATAATGATGTATACAATATGAACCAATTAACACCAAATTTTCACGGCTGTTTTACAGCACATTCATGCCAGAGATCTTTTATTTAATCTTCGGCTAACTAAAACCCAACCAGATCTCAGCCAAATATTTTCTTATTCTGTCAGACCGAACTCAAGCCAGGGCTCAGCCAAACAGATACAATTTGCTTTTTGTTTCTTTTGGTTAGCCAGACTCCAACCAGAGCTCAGCCTAATGCTGTTTGACACAAGAATGTGAAAAAAACAGTGCCAGAATTAAGCCGGAAGTGCCGAATGTAAGCCAGACTCGGCCCAGACTTTGTTGCTATCCGGGGTGTCTCAGCTAACTTGTGTATATCCAGTACTTTAGAGCAATCTGAGCTGTTAAGTGGTACAGCTAATGTTTGCATTCCTGAAACTTTAGCTTAATCTGAGCAGTGCAGAGTTTTTATTCAATTTAAGTTCTATTCGTGAACATCAGACATTCTATTTTGTTGCCTTAATTTTCTCACTGTAGGGAGGTGGATGCCTTTTGCTTTTTAAGAACCACATTTTCTCCTGTGTTTAAGTGGTAAGGGAGTTAGGTAATTGTTTCTTTATTTTCTTTTGGTAGGTAAGTTATCCTTAACCTTAGTAAGAATGTTTTGTTTGTTGTTTTGGCCTCTCCCCTCCTGAAGCCCTTTTTGTTAATTCCCACCGTTTATTTAATAAATCTTCTTATTTTGAAACTGGTGTTATCGAGCATTTTGTATCTGCCCTGGGACCTGGAGACGGCAGTTCTCTCATTCTCTCCCCACAACTTTTCGTTACCCTCCTTTCCTGCCCCTAGACTAGAAAGTAGGATCGTAACATGACACGCAAATTAAAGCACACAGACGCAGCCGGATCTTTTCCATAATGACTAACGCAATCTACCAGTTAGTGTCTGGTTTAAGACATGCTTTTTTGGGCGGTAAATACTGGTGCAAACACCAGTAAACTGACGAGCACAAACCTTAGTAAATCACTTTAAATCACCTTAGGGATCATTTGGACAATGTAGTCGTCTGTATGCGAAAAATGCAATGGAAAGACATTTCTGTTTTAGTACATCGTTGTCGTGTAAACATACCGTCAGACAGACTCCATACATTACGACAGTCAATGGTCTGTTTACATACAGCAACAATTAAAAAGAATGTGTCTTATGTTAACGGACTCAAAATCACATATATTTAAGGGCGAATATAAAAGACGAGGACTGAAAAAACTCTAAATACAATCTTAAAAATAAGGTTCCAAAAGCTGGTGATGGCATAGAAGAACCATTTTCAGTTTCCCTTTTACACTATAAAAGAACTTTTTGTGCAATGGAAAGGTTCCATGGATGTTAAAGGTTCTTAGTGGAACCATAGATGGCAATAAAGAACCTTTTTTTTTTATATAAGTGCAAAATTTAGAGGGCCATGAACATACTGTGCATTTCTTTTGCCATGTTTGTGTATTTTGCAGGTAAAGATAATATAAATAAAGCAACTTTAGTGACCAGTGTGTGAATTATTTATTACATTGTACAGCACTGTGGTCAAATGTTTTAATATGTGCTCTATAAAAAAAATTGGAATTGGAAATGAATTGAATTACCTCACTGAAACCTATGCAAAGATTAAGAGGGTTTAACCACTGGTCACTAAAACTGCACAAATGAAACACCACCACATGACACAAGTTGTCAAAAGCTCTTCCTAAGGTTGTCTACTTGTAAAATAAAATAAGTTAAAATAAATATGGCATCTACCGAAACTAAAGTGAAAGTGACAAGTATGGTAACCAATACTTGGAATTTTTCCTGCATTTGACCCATCCAAGTTAGTGCACACACATTAGGAGCTGTGAGTAGTGAACACACACACACAGCAAACTGTGGACACACACACCCGGAGCAGTGGGCAGCCATTTTGCTGTGGCAACCGGGGGTGATTCAGGGTTAGGTGCCTTGCAATGAGAGAGGTAGAGTCCTTGAACAAGATGTTAACCCATTTAAGCGGCAACATGAACAAGCTTGTTAAATAGGTTAACATCTTGAGACGTTCATGAGAAAAACGAATCAGATATCCAACTTGAGTTATGAAGGTGCTGACTAACGGTTTGAGCTGTGTGATGAGATCCAGAGAGACGGATCTTACTCACCATCACACTGAACACTTGATCTGTCTGAGCACGCCGGTTACTGTGATACCCAACATATTAGTTAAGGGTGCGAGGCATGCAGCTATATAGACCATAAAAAGGGTTTAAAAGGTCATAGATGTTTGACCAATCATTTAAGTAATACATAATACCCACCTAAACCTTTCAATTACATCTCAATTCATTTCAGTGCCAAAAATACCAGGGCTGGGTAAAAAAAATATCGATTTCTCGATTTTAATCGATTCTCATTTTTACGAACCGATATCGAATCTTAAATCCCAAGAATCGATTAACATTAGTCATCCTGTTTTCAGTTGATGAATGAATGGAATATTGTAGCGCGCTTCCCATCCAATAAATCGCAATAATCTTTGTGCTTTGTTACTATTCATATGAAACAGATGGGAAACAGGTGCGAGGCATTCAGATTTCAAATTACGTCCATTTTATTACGAAATTCTAAAACATAAATACCGTTTTGGCGCTGTGGCGTGAGATCGCTCTGGCGCGGCGCGGCTCAGCTCAAGAGAAGCGGCAGCGCGCAGCGCACATGCACTGATCTTCTCTTCCGCCTTAATACCAGTTACAGCGCGAAATAAACATGAATGAGCATCTGAAAGTGTGTTAAAATATAGAGTAAAGCTTACCGAAATCTGTGTCATGTCACATGGAATAGCTCAATCAGTGTTTCAACAGTGGAAAGACGTCAGTAAAACAGCTCGGTCATGTAACGTCACATTTACCTCAGAAAAATCATATCCAGTGTCCATAAACTTGTTAGTCAGCTAGAAAAAAATAACTCTAGAGGAGCATTTTGCTAACTATATGCACCATATTACATATTCATTATAATTTTTAATGTTCCTCAATATTTAATGCATGTTTGAATAAATCTGGTAAGTTTTTAATGATAGCCACCATTTAAATGTTTATATTATTAAAAAAAAATCCTTGAGTGTAATTTAAGTGTTTGTGTACAAATCAGTTAATTTTTACCTTCAATATTATAGTAGGCTACAACTGACTCCCAGTTTACCAGATTAGTTAAGAGATTTGTTTTCCTTGAGAAAATTTGCCATGTATTGTACCTGATATATATCCAAAATAATCGATATTGAATCTAATCGAATCGGAATCTAAATCGAATCGAATTGCAAGCTTGTGAATTGAAATCGAAACGAATTGTGAAATTTGTGTCAATACCCAGCCCTAAAAAATACCCATGGCTGTGGGTGTGACCCTGCTGAGATGAGTTATACTGTAGCTCAGAGCTGCTGACCTATGAAATCACTGACCAGGACAGTATTAACATAACCCACATTTATATCCAGAATGCTGGAGCTTCACACGGAGAGACTTAAAACTGTCAGTGTGCTGCAGAAAGCCAAAGCCATACATGTAGAACAGAACACAGGTCCTTATAACACAAACACAGTCATTAAGACATGGAGGTGACCTGTTCTACATAAACAGGTGAGATCAATGGGGAATTAGTGTTGGTAATTTAATCTCAGGAGAACAGGGATAGGGTTGGGAGCTGCATCTGAGACATTTCTATGACACTAAAAACACTGAAACTCGTTTGAAGTGAGTGTAGCTAAAAATCGGAAATCAGCATATTAATGATTTCTGAAGGATCATGTGACACTGAAGACTGGAATAATGATGCTAAAAAAAAAAAAAAAAATCAGCTTTGCATCACAGGAATGAATTACATTTTAAAATATACATTAAAATAAAAACCAGTTATTTATAAACTGTAATAATATTTCACAATATTAACGTTTTTACTGGATTTTTGATCAAATAAATGCAGCCTTGGTTGGCATAAGAGACTTTCAAAAACATTAAAAACTCTTACAGACCCGCAACTTTTAAATAGTAAACTCAAACATTTCTCATCAAATTCTTCTAAAACCAAATTATCTGAGCTGCGCTATGCACATTTTTTTCAAAAAACTTTATACTCTTACGATATGTTAACAATTGTGTCATCTGTCTTTTTTTCCAAAGGAAGTTGATACTTAAATGAAACATAATTCAGTATTTAATTACAGAACTGTAAATCACGTGCTTAGAAATCAGTGAAGAATAACTGATTATGTAATTCAGACCCTTTTAACTTAATTTGAACATGATAACACCCATACACACAGAATACTGTGTGTTCCTGAGGACCGTGGGGGTGATTAATTTCCGTGAAATTCTCTGGAGATCAAAGCAGGAAAGATTTAAAAGACAAGTATGATGACGACAGTGATCAAAGCCAAGTTTGTGTTACACACACGCACAAAACTACGCGTTTTCACCGTTCATTTACACAATAACAGCGTTTTGGGGTCCTGAAAGTGCAAACTTTTGAAAAAGTTTGACTTCAAAATGCACGTTTTTTAAACAATACCATTATCGTCTCAGGGTAAACTACAAAAACGTGAATTTGTGAAAACAGTGAAGTCATGCGCGTACTTATTACGTGTTCAGTCTATAGGCGCGCAGTGTTTCTTTAAAAAGTGACATCGCCAACTACTGGCCTGGCAGCACAATACAGCGTTTTTAGTCATTTCTGCGGATCAGTGTGAACAGGGATCATTTTGACAATGGAGTCGTCTGTATGCGAAAAATGCAAAGGAAAGACATTTCTGTTTTAGTACATCGTTGTCGTGTAAACATACCGTCAGACAGACTCCATACATTACGACAGTCAATGGTCTGTTTACATACAGCAACAATTAAAAAGAATGTGTCTTATGTTAACGGACTCAAAATCACATATATTTAAGGGCGAATATAAAAGACGAGGACTGAAAAAACTCTAAATACAATCTTAAAAATAAGGTTCCAAAAGCTGGTGATGGCATAGAAGAACCATTTTCAGTGACAGTTTCCCTTTTACACTATAAAATAACTTTTTGTGCAATGGAAAGGTTCCATGGATGTTAAAGGTTCTTAGTGGAACCATAGATGGCAATAAAGAACCTTTTTTTTTTTTTATAAGTGCAAAATTTAGAGCGCCATGAACATACTGTGCATTTCTTTTGCCATGTTTGTGTATTTTGCAGGTAAAGATAATATAAATAAAGCAACTTTAGTGACCAGTGTGTGAATTATTTATTACATTGTACAGCACTGTGGTCAAATGTTTTAATATGTGCTCTATAAATAAATTGGAATTGGAAATGAATTGAATTACAACCTCACTGAAACCTATGCAAAGATTAAGAGGGTTTAACCACTGGTCACTAAAACTGCACAAATTAAACACCACCACATGACACAAGTTGTCAAAAGCTCTTCCTAAGGTTGTCTACTTGTAAAATAAAATAAGTTAAAATAAATATGGCATCTACCGAAACTAAAGTGAAAGTGACAAGTATGGTAACCAATACTTGGAATTTTTCCTGCATTTGACCCATCCAAGTTAGTGCACACACATTAGGAGCTGTGAGTAGTGAACACACACACACACAGCAAACTGTGGACACACACACCCGGAGCAGTGGGCAGCCATTTTGCTGTGGGAACCGGGGGTGATTCAGGGTTAGGTGCCTTGCAATGAGAGAGGTAGAGTCCTTGAACAAGATGTTAACCCATTTAAGCGGCAACATGAACAAGCTTGTTAAATAGGTTAACATCTTGAGACGTTCATGAGAAAAACGAATCAGATATCCAACTTGAGTTATGAAGGTGCTGACTAACGGTTTGAGCTGTGTGATGAGATCCAGAGAGACGGATCTTACTCACCATCACACTGAACACTTGATCTGTCTGAGCACGCCGGTTACCGTGATACCCAACATATTAGTTAAGGGTGCGAGGCATGCTACAGACCATCAAAAGGGTTTAAAAGGTCATAGATGTTTGACCAATCATTTAAGTTTATTATACATAATACCCACCCAAACATCTCAATTACATCTCAATTCATTTCAGTGCCTAAAATACACATGGCTGTGACCCTGCTGAGATGAGTTATACTGTAGCTCAGAGCTGCTGACCTATGAAATTTATATCCAGAATGCTGGAGCTTCACACAGAGAGACTTAAAACTGTCAGTGTGCTGCAGAAAGCCAAAGCCATACATGTAGAACAGAACACAGGTCCTTATAACACAAACACAGTCATTAAGATATGGAGGTGACCTGTTCTACATAAACAGGTGAGATCAATGGGTAATTAGTGTAGGTAATTTAATCTCAGGAGAACAGGGATAGGGTTGGGAATTGCATCTGGGACATTTCTATGACACTAAAAACACTGAAACTCGTTTGAAGTGAGTGTAGCTAAAACTTAATTGTATTTTCTTCTGTTTGATGAGCTTATAGACTCATGCAGACTTAGATAGGAAAGAATAATTTTATTATCTCAATTGCTTCTCCTAAATATTGATGAGACTGTGAGATTGAATGGAAGTTTTATGGTTTAAATTTCCTGGTTTTTATGCTGAGAAATAGAGCCCAGTGTAACTGTACTCAGATTTTCTGCAATTAAAATATTTCGATATACACTAACATTCAAAAGTTTGGGGTCAGTTAGATTTTTTTGAAAGAAATTAATACATTTATTCAGTCAGGATGCATTAAATTGATACAAACGTATCACAGTTTCTACAGAAATCAGCATATTAATGATTTCTGAAGGATCATGTGACACTGAAGACTGGAATAATGATGCTAGGAATGAATTACATTTTAAAATATATATTAAAATAAAAACCAGTTATTTATAAACTGTAATAATATTTCACAATATTAACGTTTTTACTGGATTTTTGATCAAATAAATGCAGCCTTGGTTGGCATAAGAGACTTTCAAAAACATTAAAAACTCTTACAGACCCGCAACTTTTAAACAGTAAACTCAAACATTTCTTATCAAATTCTTCTAAAACCAAATTATCTGAGCTGCGCTATGCACATTTTTTTCAAAAAACTTTATACTCTTACGATATGTCAACAATTGTGTCTTTTTTTTTCCAAAGGAAGTTGATACTTAAATATGATATTGAAACATAATTCAGTATTTAATTACAGAACTGTAAATCACGTGCCTAGAAATCAGTGAAGAATAACTGATTATGTAATTCAGACCCTTTTAACTTAATTTGAACATGATAATACCCATACACACAGAATACTGTGTGTTCCTGAGGACCGTGGGGGTGATTAATTTCCGTGAAATTCTCTGGAGATCAAAACAGGAAAGATTCAAAAGACAATTATGATGACGACAGTGATCAACCCCCAGTTTTTGTTACACACACACACACAAAACTACTCAAGAAAATGGCAACACAATTACTCTACCTTGACTCAAAGAAGGTGAATAACAAAGAGAAGTGACATCAAGCAGAAACACACTAAAGTCTGAGACAGGTTCTTCAAGCTTTTGTTCACACCAGTTAGTTATGAAAGAACCTGAGAAGATAAAGACAAAAGGAGAAACTCTAAGGCAAACTTGCATGTATCCTTCACAGAGAAAGCTATCCCAGAATGCATTCCTACAACGTGGCAGATGAGAGAGAAGAATCTTGATTATAAAGTATACATATATTTCAATCAATACTGAAAAGTATCAATAACGAATGTTCATAGTAATTAATTATTTAGCTCATTTTTGTATGTGCTGTCTATTCTGTGCTTAATAGGGTATTGTGTCATCAACTTAGCAACATGCTAACATATTGAAAGTGAAGTTTTACATGCAGAGCACTATATGTGTAGTGTTGCTACCTATGTATAGTGCTCCAAATCAGTCACTCATGAGGTTACTTAGTAGGCAGCTGCCTATGTAGACAACAAGCATTTATCTTTATGTCAACAGATTTATAAGCATCCATTTTTGAATACATGAATGACCCATATTTGCCAAAAATGTGCAGGCATACAGATAACCTCAACCATTCATTCCCAGTGCGACAAATAAACCAGGGCCCGTATTTATCAAGCCTCTGAGAATGACTCACAAGAACACTGCTAAGAATTGACTTGAGAGTAAAAAAATTCTTGGCTCAAAGCTGCGCTTAAAAGTTAGTTATCAAGCATCTCAGTCATAATTTAAGTGAAGTGTAGGACTAAATCTTAAGTCTTAGAGATGATTCACGACACTTTGCTGTGCCACAAACAGGATTTTGGATGACGACATAGACCAATCACTGAATAGATTTCCTTATTTAAGAATATTATCAGATAAATTCACATTGAATGGTGAAATTCAACACACATTTGACAATAAAGAATTTTCAAGAGAATACATTATGATATACACATTGGAAACGTTTTCCACCATGTCTAAATTACACATTTTAAACCTGTGTGCTGTTAACTGACCTGCCTATACATAGTCTAGATTTTATGATATAATCAGCCACCATGGATTCCAAAAGAAAACAGAACTGGCGGGAGGAAGAAACGATCGCTACTGCTTGCTGAATTAGTCGAACAGCAGAAACATGTTATAAAAGGCAAGTTCAGCCCAACATTAGCCAGCGCTGACACAGAGGATGCCTGCTGTCCAAACGATACCGTTTGATTAACTGTTTGTCGTCAAACATTTCAAAAACATTCTTCCTCTCCTGAAAGATTTGCGCACGTCTCTGTCTCCTCAGTACCATCACAAGCCCCTACTGGCAACTCCTAACCACTTGAGAGACCTCTCGAGCTGTCTTACATAACTGGGAGAGTAAGAGTGATTCTTAGCTTTAAGAAATTTGATAACTTGCTTTTATACTTAAGTTAAAAAGTAGGAGTAAATTTCATGAATTCTCAGCACTTAAGACTAAAATGGCACTTTGAAAAGCTTGATAAATACGGGCCCTGGGGCCGTATTTATCAAGCCTCTGAGAATGACTCACAAGAACACTGCTAAGAGTTGACTTAAGAGTAAAAAAATTCTTGGCTCAAAGCTGCGCTTAAAAGGTAGTTATTAAGCATCTCAATCATAATTTAAGTGAAGTGTAGGACAATGGGTGCGTCTCAATCAGCTCCCTAGTTCAGTAGTCGGGGCACTGATCAGGGAGTCAGCCCATTGACTGATTGATCAGTGCCCTGACTACTGAACTAGGGAGCTGATTGAGACGCACCCTAAATCTTAAGTGCCAGTCTTAGAGATGATTCACGACACTTTGCTGTGCCACAAACAGGATTTGGGATGACGACATATGCATGAACCAATCACTGAATAGATTTCCTTATTTAATTTAAGAATATGCGCAGATAAATTCACATTGAATGGTGAAATTCCTAAAAGATTTTAAGAGAATATTAAGATATACACATTGGAAATGAAAGATAAACACGTTTTCCACCATGTCTTAATTACAAATTTTAAACCTGTGTGCTGTTAACTGACCTACCTATATATAGCCTAGATTTTATGATATAATCAGCCACGGATTCCAAAAGAAAACCGAACTGGCGGGAGGAAGAAACGATCACTACCCCAGCAGGCAATTTATGTCGAAACGACGTCAAATTGACATCAAACATTGACGTCAAAAAACAGGTCAAATATGCAAATCAAATTTATGTCAAAAACTTGATGTCAATTTGACATCCACACATTGATGTCTTCTCGACCACCAAAATAACGACACAAAAGTAATGTAAGAACAATTTTATTTATCAGGCTTATATTTTAAATATATAAATGCATTTTGGTACATACAATACAGGATTTTGTATCTAGAGAGCATGTAAAGCAAATTAAAATAGTATGGAAAAAGATGATTGATGGAGTAGATGGATGTAGATAAATGCACACCTAATCTGAATCTGAACACAGATCAATCGCTGTCTGGCCCTTTTGGCGTCCCATTCCCCCATATCTGTCGGGAGCAGATATAGTTCTTGTATTACTCGTTTCACGACATTTAAAGCATAAATAAGATTTTCAGCAACCATCACTTGTAGTAACATGGCAATTCACAAAGTAATTTAAACTCTAAAGCTAGTGTTATACTTTCTGTGTGTGCGAGGTTACGCATGACGTAATGCAAAGCCACTGCCATTCTAATAATAAAAGACTACAGTTAACTACACTAGGCTACTGACAGAACTGATCTTTAGCAAACTGTGTACAGAGGCAATTTGGTCCATGGTCCGTGTACCTTCTGGTAATTTGATTTTCGTTTTAGAAAGATTTTTAAAAATGAAAATTGACCGTTATTTTAATTGTCTTCTAATACTCCAGAATCAAACAACTGGAAAACGAGCCTTTTTCCGTTGATGCACGGAAAAGAAAATCAATAAGAAATTAAAATAGGGAAAATGCTTTAATTGTTTGAATGCTGAACCTCAGAGTTTCAGGACAGCAGCACCAGGCCAGCAGTTTAGGCAGTCTTGAGTTGTACTACCTAATACGCTGTGGCTATCTGTAGTGTAGCCTTTACTGTATATAATTTATAAAGTGTATCATTACACATAGGCTACATATAAATATATGTTTTTATTTTGCGCCAATATAATCAGCTTTACAGAGTTGCGACAGCAGCTCTTTGAATGCACCGTGCAGCACCGTCGCTTATTCGCGCTGATAATTCGTTCATACTGTGTGCCGGCTTGTTTTAGCCTATTTATTATTTATTCCACGGTAAGAACAACATAGTCTTGTGATCTGTGGATGAACAATTTCTAAAAAAAGGAAATAATGATGACAAGGATATTAAACCGAGCTGAAAGGTTCGGTGTGTCTTTAACGCCCCAAACACTATGGTGCGTGTCCACTGGCGTGAAGCAGAGTGAGTGTTTTCATTTAATTCCTATAGAAGCTGAGCTTCACGCTCGTACGTGAGGGAGAAGCTCAACTTCCATATGAACTGAAAACGCTCGCTCTGCTCCACACCAGTGGACACGCATGCCTATTCATAGTATTTTCAGTCACGTGACTGTTGCGAGCCCTGGAGGGCAAAACAGCCATAGAACTACAGCACAAGCCTGTCATTTTCCATCTCAAAAACAAAAAGATGTGAACAAGATGCAAGTTTTGGACACATGTGACCCATATAAAGCACCTGCTACAGTATTTAAATCACTAAAAACAGCAGGACGTTTTTAAAAACACTTGACGTGAAAAACACTATAGTGTATATAAAATAAGGATTAAATTGAGCAAAGTTTAACACTAATCAAGGATTTGTTGATCTGGTTTTATTTTAAATCGAGTTGTGTTGGACCACTTAATTTTAAACACAGATCAACTTCGAAGAAAGACAGCACAGGCGAAGCGTGAACCTTATCCTTATTAGTGCAACCATGAGTGCAACCCACCCTTAAAGTGCCTTAATGTACTATAAATTTATATTAAAAGATTAAATTCAGTTTACACCTTTTTGATGTTGCAAACTATATACAGGCAAGTAGATGAGCCAAGAATATGAACGCAATGCGTTTTCTTTATAATGGTTTTTGATGGGAAAAACACTTCACGAGGTTGCCTCTACAAAGTATGCAACATCAAAAAGGTGTATATTGAATTTAGTCTTTTAATATCACTGTCTTACTACATTAAAACTTACTACAAACCTGGTAAAAATGATTGGTGGGCAATGGAGGAAAGCCGTGTTTTTCCCTCCAGGTTGGACGTTCCTATAATGGTGTGACGTCACATGAAAACTATGAATGGGTAGCTTTAAGAGGAGCTCTGCTTTCAAAACAAAACAGATTTTTCAGACAAAAAGCTAATTTTCCCAAAGATTAGCTGTGCATCACGGCGATCTCTGTTTTTAATATGACATTTGATCGAGTGGAGGAAAACAACCACAATGTCGGCTCTGTCTCATAGCACTGGCAAGTCAGATTTATTTAGTCTTAAACGGTCCTCTCTCATGTGTAGCGAGTCCATAGACAGATAGATAGATAGACAGACAGATGGCTACCAGTCAAAAGTTTGGAAACATTATAATGTTTTTGAAAGAAGTCCCTTAGGGCTCATCAACCTCGCATTTATTTGATCAAAAATACATAAAAAAAAATATTGTGAAAGATACAATTTAAATTAACGGTTTTCTATTTTAATATAGACTTACTTTAAAATGGAATTTATTCTTGTGATCAAAGCTGAATTTTCAGCATCATTAGTGGACTAATGTAGCATCAGATTTCTATTTTGAATAAATGCTGTTCAATAAAAAAACAATATTAAGCAGCACCACTGTTTCCATTATTGATAATAACTGAGCAGCAAATCATTAAAATGATTTCTGAAGGATCATGTGACACTGAAGACTGGAGTAATGATGCTGAAAATTCAGCTTTGCCATCACAGGAATAAATTACACTTTAAAATATATTCAAAAAGAAAACAGCTGTTTTAATATTATTTCACAATGTTATTGTCTTTACTGTACTTTTAATCAAATAAATGCAGTCTTGGTGAGCATTAGATACTTTTTTCAAAGACATAAAACATTGTACCAACACCAAACTTTTGAACATTAGTGTATGTTTGGGGTTTTACTTACTAGTCACATGGTTCATAGCGCCTTAAGAGATGTTGTCCGACAGGAGATCCACTCCAACTATGCTACGGTGTAGGGCATCAGCATGAAAAAGCATCAACAAAGCCAACAATATTTAGTATACAATGCCAGATTTATTAAAAGGAAAGAAGCTACAGCAGAGGTGAAACGCAGAAAAGAAAAAGAATACAGAAAATAATTCTGTTATTCTTAGGGTAACAGAATTTATGTTTTTAGTTACTTATTTAATATTGTTCATACAGCGTCACTTATATTTGGATGTCAAAGCCTTCTAAAATAAATGAAATAAATAAAAACATTTAATATTAGAAAATAAAAAAGAAGATAGATGTATGTGATATAGGTAAAAATATTGTTAAAAAAATGGATATGAGATTAATTAACTTCTTCAGTTCACCTGTGTTTCCTACTTCTCTGTCAGCAGCTTCCTTCAGAAATGTTGGGATCTTGGGAGCTTCCCCTCTGTTGTAGAGGGGTTATTTTGTCCCTCCTGAAATCACAGAACATTTTTATCAATATTTTAACCAGTTTCAGACAATTTTCGTGATCGCATTTTTCTCTGTGTGAGTGATGTTATCGATTAACATTTAATTAAATTAATTAGCCAACTTCTAATGACCCATTCAATTGCCAGCAAAACCATCAAAACCTCTCATCTACACATAAATATTTGATTAAAAAGCCCAAACTTTTATAAACAAGAGCTTACGTTACCTGTTCTGAAAACGGTTGAGATGCTAACGAACTTCGAAGACACCAACGTTACATTTCTATAAAGTAAATATTCAACAGAAGCGTGTCAATTACACGTAAGAGAAGTGTCAGGAACAGTTGTGTGTATTATTTGTGTAACTTTAGGAGACTAAACTCACCTGAAAGCAGTGAAAACAGCGACAGAGGGAGTTTTGCGGCTTGTCGGTTGTTGCTGCGCCGTTTCCATGGCAACTCTGCGCAGCTCCAGTGTTTAAAATCGACTCGAATGTTCAACACGCACGCCCATTAAAACACGTCAAAGTCAAGCAGCATTTACAAACATAAACATCTAGAATTAACACATTACATTTCACTGCAAAATTCCACTCTTCCACGTGATAGTGGGACAATTGTGGCACTTTTATAATTTAAAGATTTAATAAAGTTTTTTTGTTGTTTTTGAAAACACAACGATTTTAAAACATTGATTCATGTAAAATATGTTACAAATCCAACACGGCTCGAAAGGAAATGTGCCAAATGAATGCGTTTCGAGGCCTCAGGTAATAAAAAATGCTTAAAACTTAGTCAATAATTACTAAATATTGATGTCAATGTAATGTCAATATTACAAAAATTTGATGTCTAAAACATGACATTGATTTGATGTAAATTGAACGTCAAAAAATTTTGGCCTACATATACATAAAACCAATTTAAGTGTGGGATTAACTTCCGATTTTCACCCAATTAACACTGGAAGAAATTGCTGTCCAAACTGAATTTAAAATGGTGTATAAAGTATCTTGATCAAGTCTTGACTAATATTTGACGTCAAATTGACATCAAGGTGGCCGCTGGGACTGCTTGCTAAATTAGTCGAACAAAAGGCAAGTTCAGATCAGCATTAAGCGCTGACAAAGATGATGCCTGCTCTGTGAAAACGATACCGTTTGATTAACTGCTCGTTGTCAAACATTTCAAAAACATTCTTCCTCTCTTGAAAGATTTGCGCACGTCTCTGTCTCCTCAGTGCCATCACAAGCCCCTTAAGAGTAGTGATGGGGAGCCGACTCCAACAGAGTCGATTCCTCGACTCTGAATATAGCCCCAGAGTTGGGATCGACTCCAGCACAGGAACCGACTCTCGGTGTCGACTCTGTTGCTGTGTCCGAAATCGCTCACTTGTTTACTGATTCTCTAATCCCTATATAGTTCATGGCAATTGAGTGCACTAAATAAGCAAGGAGAGAATGAAATGAAGTGAGGAATTCGGACACTGACGTACCACACCGCGTCAGAGAGCTGTCGCAGAAATTGTCACACACATTTATCCTACATGTACTGTAGCTCACTTTAGAAATAGATAACAGTCATAGTGACTTTAGTTTGTAATTATACAAAGGCTTCCTCCATGCTAGCTTTAGTTTAATTGATGGTATATAAATGCAATAAATATAGAGTTTTCCATGGTTAACCTTGTGTTTATAATCATTAAACTAACCATAAATCATTAAAAAAAAAAACTCACATCAAGAATAAACATCAATAAGTGTGAATTATTGTATGTATTTTAGTATTTATCTTTAACATTTAAGACAATGATCATGTGCGTTTAGCGCTATCACTCGACAACAGCTGTTTTTCGTGACTTTCCTCTGTAAAATTAGGTATCGGCAACAGCTAGGTAGCAACGTTGATAGCAACTCATCAAGTCATCGCTAAATTGGACTAATTTGGACGGTCATGCTAAATGTGTGCTGTTTTAATAAAGGGATTTTAAGGCTTCGTGTCGGGGGAAAATAAATTAAGTGTGTAACAACTGCAATTTTGTCTTATTTCTTACCCTGTTTTGATGTAAAGTAAATGGAGTCGAGGAGTCGACTCCAAAAAACCTGGAATCGAACACCCCTACTTGAGAGACCTCTCGAGCTGTCTTAAATAACTGGGAGAGTAAGAGTGATTCTTAGCTTTAAGAAATTTGATAACTTGCTTTTATACTTAAGTTTGAAAGTAGGAGTAAATGTCATGAATTCTCAGCACTTAAGACTAAAATGGCACTTTGAGAAGCTTGATAAATACGGGCCCTGATCATTATTAATTTTCAATAATATTACCATTGACATCTAAAGTCAGTAATATACTGTAGTAACCTACAGAATGTTTATCATTGCATAATGCATTGGTTTAAATAATAATTTGAACAGGAAATATTATCTATTCATATACTGTGCAATGCACCGTAAACAACAAGCTTTCAAAGATTGACTTCTTTGAAAATAATGTTTTCACTCAGGTCCTGTAATTCTACAGCAGCCACATTCTTTCTTATTATTAACTAACACAGATCTTGTTGACAGACCAAGCAAAAGAAAGAAGAGCCCATATTTAGTAGTGCACAGAGGTTAATTATAGAACCACGTTAATTAGCTGGTCCAGAATGTGATGGTCAAAATAGCATAACTCTCTCTCGCTCTCCTTCCATTTCTCCACCAACCTGGTTAATCAAGTGGGCCTAGTCATTTTCCAGTGAAACCGTGAGACGGTAGGCGACAGACAGTGCGTTGTTATTTTTGAGGCACATAGATTTGTCCCGCCTTATTACCTTTACTATGAATCCCTGAAGGCATCAGCTGTTTCTCATTTGGTAGAATAGGGAAGTAAATGTTTTAGATAATTATTTTAGGGGCATGTCTAAGCTTCTGCATATGCTTAGTGAGACTCGTTAGTCATTCAAGATCAGCTACACTCAGTTAAACTTGTTAAGCGAGTCATATTTACATAGCATTCCCAGTAGTAAATGTGTGTGAAAGGCTTCACGTGACAATAGGCCTATAATAATTTGTATTGCAGCTTTGGGTGTTTTCTATTATCTAGCCTGTATATGTCACTTGTAAATTAAAAAAAAAAAAAAAAAAAAACGAGAAGTGCTACACTTGGTTTGTTTGTTTGCTGGCCTAATCCTAAACATTTGGCCTTCAATGTGTCATCCCTGAGATGACTGTTAATCAGAGATGTTTTAACTATAGCTCTCTCTGCCCTGTTTCAAACGGGGGAAGGAAATGTTTACTTACACACTGTCATCTGACGGCTGACAACGCACTTCCTATTTCAGATGCCTGTGAGCTTTTAACGGTGTTGAGGACCGAATGTTTAAATTTAAGGTGTCATAAACATTCATAATGCACAAGCACACATTTGTATGTATATATGTGTGCGTGGTGCTCCTTAACTACTGAACAGAAATTAACTAATAAATCTCGCCATGAATAAGATCAGTAGTATGTAAACGCAGACATTTTAAACGGTAATACTGCCCCATAGTGCATTATGTCAAAGCCTTTTATTGTCATATGCTACACATACTGCATTCATACAGTCAAATATACTTTTCCACTAGATTAGCATCCTTAGATTAACTGTGCACTTTGTGCATTTGATTGTTTGTTTGTTTGTGTGTGTGTGTGTGTGTGTGTGTATGTGTGTGTGTGTGTGTGTGTGTGTGTGTGTGTTTGTTTCTATCCCAGTGGGGACTTCAACCTGAATGCACACTGACTCATGGGGACTCGTCACCGCGGGGACCTAAATTGAGGTCCCCATGAGGAAACAAGCTTATAAATCATACAAAATGAGTTTTTTTGAAAATTTAAAAATGCAGAACGTTTTCTGCGATGGGTAGGTTTAGTGTAGGGGGATAGAATATACAGTTTGTACAGTATAAAAACCATTACATCTATGAAGAGTCGCCACAAAGATAGTGAACCAGACGTGTGTGTGTGTGTGTGTGTGTGTATATGTGTGCGTGTGAGTACATGTTTTTCTATTCCGGTGGGGACTTCAACCTGAATGCACACTGACTCATGGGGACTCGTGTGTGTGTGTGTGTATTAAATGCATATGGAATTTCACTGCATACATACAGATGCTGAATTACTAATAAGGGCATTTCTGCAATGCGAGAAACTTTACTTTAGTGCTTTCTTAGACGTGATAGTCTTTTCATCCAGCAGCACAGTGTGTTAGAGAGCAATGCTGCAGTTTCTGAGAAACATTAACAGTTAAAATCTTACCACCATCACAGAGAAACAGTGACAGACAGTGATGGAGTGTTGGAGGTTGAAGTGTTACAGTGTAGAAGCTAAAAATATATGATGCCTGAGGATGGCAACCTTCTGACAGTTTCTGCGAAGTTATGAATTACTGAAATAAATAATTGGGTCTTGACAAGGCAGTTTTTTTAATCTTACCAGAAGCAAACTGAAGCTGCTTTGAGATTTTTGATGATGTATTTGTCACAGCATATGATCATTTAGGTGATCTACAAAGGCTAAAAGGTTATTAAAAATGGTGAACATGGAATGGAGATAAAGTTAGATAACATGATGTTATAATATAAACATTTTTATTAAAAACATGAAAAGCTGCATGTTCTCCCTGTGTCAACGTGGGTTTCCTCCGGGTGCTCCGGTTTCCCCCACAGTCCAAAGACATGCAGGTTAGGTGGATTGGATATGCCAAATTGTAGGATTGTGTGTGAGTGTGAATGTGTCCCAGCACTCTCAGTGCTGGGTTGTGTCAGGAAGGGCATCCGGCATAAAACCTGTGCCAAATCAAAGGTGTGTGTGAAGCAGACCCTGCAAATGAGCGGGAATAATGCTAGGAAGTTGATGGAAAAACATGAAATGCATCACTATTTTAGTCCATTGTATAAAAATGTTAACCAAGCAAATATTTAGACGGCTGTTTATTTCTTGACCATACATCTACTGACATCTCCTGGTTAAACTAAGAATCACGTCATTTTAAAATGTAAAATATGCCCATTCTCTCCGTTTTCCAGATACTAATGATATTTATTTTGACATATAATAAATATAAAAGTCTAGAATATTTCTGGCCTTAAGAATGAATGCATAAATAGAATAAAAAATAAATAAAAAATAGAAAATACGTAATAAAGGACGGGGTTTACTGTCTGACCAATCCCAAACTACAACTCCACGAGTCTTCCTTGTACGTCATCTGACTCCTCCCACTAGCGACAATGCGAGCGTTTTGATCTGAACTACTGTTTTTTTCTGCTTAATCACACTAACTTGTTCTATAAACTTTCTTTTTTGTTTCTAGATACAGATCATCTTAAAATGCAATCACTAAGGTATGAACAGAACTGTATATATTATATTTCATAGCTGTTATAGTAGATGTTGGCAGTGAAATGTTGCTCAATACAGTTATATTGTGTCGAGGAAGTAAAGGGATTTTCATTCATATGATGAAAATATTTGAGATGGTTTGAATTCAGGACACACCAGACATGACTGGGCAAAAAGCGGAGGATTATGAAAACATATATTATTACTTTTGCATTGAGCACGCTAAACTAGTTGTCATATCAAACCAACGCCCATAGGAACCAAGTTGAGTAATATGAAATATAATTACCTTAATCCTTTACTTTTCCTCTCAGAAATATGTTTCGTTCGTGGTCATCTGATGCCAGACTTGACGGTAAAACTGTTATAATTACTGGAGCTAATACTGGAATTGGCAAAGTGACAGCCATTGACCTGGCAAAGAGAGGTAGGCAACACTATTTCTATAAAGTTTCATATTAATATTAATATATGGAAAACTTTTGTCTTTCTGTCTTGTCTTTAGGAGCACGGATCATTATGGCATGCCGAGATCTGGAGAAAGCAGAAGCAGCCCTGAAGGAAGTTAAGGATGCTACAGGAAACCAGGATGTTGTTACCAGCAGACTTGACCTGGCAGATTCCAAATCAATCAGAGAATTTGCAGAGAACATCAATAAAGGTGAGTTATAAAATTCCTTTATACATGACTTCCTCATATAGTACTACACTGATGCATCTGGGTTGTCTTTCAGAGGAGAAACAAGTCAACATCTTAATCAATAACGCTGGTGTGATGGCTTGTCCGTACGGAAAGACAGCAGATGGTTTGGAAATGCAAATAGGGGTGAACCACATGGGTAAGCGTATATAATTTGTCCAAATCAGTCACCATTTTTAACCCTAAAAGAAATTAAGGGAGACATCAAAGCTGTCCTTCTTCCTGTAGGTCACTTCCTGTTGACATACCTGTTATTGGATTTAATTAAAAGATCAACGCCAGCAAGGATCATTAATATCTCGTCCATGGCACACCAATGGGGGACCATCAACCTAGAGGACCTCAACAGTGAGAAGAACTACGATCAAATGAAAGCCTACAGCCAGAGCAAGCTGGCAAACGTTCTGTTCACTCGCTCATTGGCCAAAAGACTAGAAGGTCTGTCTCATACATTTTTTTTTTGACATTTACATTGCTTGTTTTTTTTTTAATAAATATGTGTTTAAGCACAATGTTTTTAATTTTTATATTTTTTTATTTATTTTATTTAAATTATTTTATTTTATTCCCGTAGTAGTGTCAGAAATTAATCTTTGTTAATGTTTAAAAAAAAAAAACGGTTCCGTTAGTTTGCAAAGCTTAAATATTATATTGTTTAAGCACAATATTTTTTATTTATTTCATTTAAATATTCCAATTTAATTTTATTCCTGTAGTAGTGTCAGAAATTAATCTTTGTTAATGTTTAAAAAAAAAAACGGTTCCGTTAGTTTGCAAAGCTTAAATATTATATTGTTTAAACACAATATTTTTTATTTATTTCATTTAAATATTCCAATTTTATTTTATTCCTGTAGTAGTGTCAGAAATTAATCTTTAATTTTTTTCACTCAATTAACTTTTTTAATTGATTTTTTTAATATCACTAAAATGCTTAAACCAGCTTCATAGACATAAAATAGATTATAAAATATATTGAAATATAATTATAAATATAAAATAGAAATGTATTATAAAATGTTATATAACAGATTACAACATATTTTTAATTTATTTCTGTGTCATTTTTGCCCTTGGATAAATTCTGACCCTGTGCATTTGTACTCCAATAATATGATGATTGATGTTTTCTCGTGTGGTCTTGTGTGGCGTCTCAGGTACTGGAGTAACTGCGTATGCTCTCCATCCTGGTGTGGTTCAGACTGAACTGTGGAGGCACTTGAATAAAGTTCAGCAAGCCGCCATGTGGTTGGCAAAGCCCTTTACCAAAACAACTGTGCAGGGAGCTCAGACCACCATCTACTGTGCCGTGGCCCCTGAATTGGAGACAGACAGTGGCAAATATTACAGGTCAGTGGATTTTTTTATCTCAATCTCAACATTCTGCCTTAGAAAAGAGTAAGTTGTACCTAAATTACAGTAGAGCTTACCAGCGTGAATACGCCAAAAGTCCGATAGGTCATGTTCTGTTATCTTTCAGTTCAATATCATTATCATACAGCATTCAGTTACTGCTGATAAACTTTTAACTATGATGTTCACAAAACTAATAGCTACAGTTCAGCCATGTTTTAAATAACCTTTTAGACAGTGCTTACTTTGATCTGGATCCTGTTCTGGAAAATTTCAGATTTTGGATTTTTGCGCTACGGCATTTAGTTTTAAACGATCCGGCTTTAACAAGTGAATTACATGGTGACAGTGCGTGCATGTGAGAGTGACAGAGCGAGCACCAGTTTATGGAGATGTATTTGGAGGTTATGTTTCACTATTGGCCCTCAACATATTTTTGACCAATCAGCTTTCTTAAGTTCAAAACCACTCTCATTGGTTGGTTCTTACTGCTTATCGTTTTGAGTGAGTAGCAGAAAGTTTGGATAGTGTATAGCTGACAAATTATTCTAATAAAAATAAATTATCACCAAAATGTCAAAGAAGACAATCAAGCATATTTTTATTTTTCATATCAGTGAGTAAAGCTGATGGTGTTTCTGATTAAAAGAGATCCTGAGAAGATGGACCTGCACCCCTGGATAGCGGGAGACGAGCAACAGGAGATAGATAAGTCAGAAATCGATGTAATGGAAGAGGTGACAGTGTCGTCAGCGAGAGAAAATATCACTGAACTCAATGATATTCGGTCTCAACATAGCAATATACATAACATAATAATACACTAGGCTGTAGTTAGGGCCGTGCAGAAACTTGTGAATGATGCTTTTATATTGTTGCCATCACCATTTAGTGACGTTATTGTATTTTCCAGGAAAAGAAGTTGTATGGTCAGTGTTGATCACAGCATCTTTGAATTTCTTTCATCCGGCTATTATTCATTTACAAAGTAAGCTCTACTGTTAGACAATCGTAGCACATACTGACCTGTCTTCTCCTCTCCACGCAGTGACTGTGCACCTGCTAAATGCTCCCAGGCTGCCATGGATGATGAGACGGCCCAGCGCCTCTGGGAGCTCAGCTGTAAGATGCTCAGCATCACATGGGAATGAAAACTCAACTCTTCTCCTGATGACTTCAAGTTTATTGCAGTCTGCCTGAGAGTGGCCCATCTGTCAAAATCAGAAATACTAATAGTTAATATCAACATAATATCAAAAATAGAACTAGCTTGAAAGACTACCAAACATAATCAAATATGATGGGTTTTACATTATGTGAAATTTAAAACGTATATTTTGTAGTTTTTGGTCTCAGGTTGCTTATATATAATAATAAAGGTACATATTTATGCACTAAATGATACAGGATATTATGTGAAGTAAATGACAGATTCAGGTGGTTGAAAATGCATATGTGAATATTTTTAATACATTTGAATTTTTGTATCTTGGTATTTGCAATAAAAAGTTATGAATATATACTATATTGTACATATATTTATTAAATATGTCTCATGTTATATGTGATATTGTATATTGTTTACATTTTACATATTTTTTGTTTAGACAAACACTGTCAAAAAATCTTTAAAATATATAATGTTATATATATATATATATATATATATACAGCTCTTTAATGACATCCCATTCTTAATCCGTAGGGTTTAATATGGAGTTGGCCCACCCTTTGCAGCTATAACAGCTTCAACTCTTCTGGGAAGGCTTTCCACAAGGTTTAAGAGTGTGTTTTATGGGAATTTTCTTCTAGAAGCACATTTGTGAGGTCAGGCGCTGATGTTGGACGAGAAGGTCTGGCTCGCAGTCTCCACTCTAATTCATCCCAAAGGTGTTCTATCAGGTTGAGGTCAGGACTGTGCAGGCCAGTCAAGTTCCTCCACACCAAACTCACTCATCCATGTCTTTATGGACCTTGCTTGAAGGGGCCATCCCCAAACTGTCCACAAAGTTGGGAGCATGAAATTGTCCAAAATGTTTTGGTATGCTGAAGCATTAAGAGTTCACTGGAACTAAGGGGCCAAGCCCAACCCTTGAAAAACAACCCCACACCATAATCCCCCCTCCACCAAACTTTACACTTGGCACAATGCAGTCAGGCAAGTACCGTTCTCCTGGCAACCGCCAATCCCAGACTCGTCCATCGGATTGCCAGCCAGAGAGGCGTGATTCGTCACTCCAGAGAACACGTCTCCACTGCTCTAGAGTCCAGTGGCGGCGTGCTTTATACCACTGCATCTGACGCTTTGCATTGCACTTTGTGATGTAAGGCTTGGATGCAGCTGCTCGGCCATGGAAACCCATTCCATGAAGCTCTCTACGCACTGTTCTTGAGCTAATCTGAAGGCCACACAAATTTTGGAGGTCTGTAGCTATTGACTCTGCAGAAAGTTGGCAACTTCTGCGCACTGTGCGCCTCAGCATGCGCTGACCCCGCTCTGTGATTTTACGTGGCCTACCACTTCGTGGCTGAGTTGCTGTTGTTCCCAATTGCTTCCACTTTGTTATAATACCACTAACAGTTGACTGTGGAATATTTAGTAGTGAGGAAATTTCACGAATGAACTTATTGCACAGGTGGCAACCTATCACGGTACCACGCTTTAATTCGCTGAGCTCCTGAGAGCGACCCATTCTTTCACAAATGTTTGTAGAAGCGTCTGCATGCCTAGGTGCTTGATTTTATACACCTGTGGCCATGGAAGTGATTGGAACACCTGAATTCAATGATTTGGAGGGGTGTCCCAATACTTTTGGCAATATAGTGTATATACACCGATCAGGCATAACATTATGACCTAATATTGTGTTGGTCACCGTTTTGCTGTCAAAACAGCCCGGACCTGTCGAGGCATGGACTCCCCTAGACCCCTGAAGGTGTGCTGTGGTATCTGGCACCAAGATGTTAGCAGCAGATCCTTTAAGTCCTGGTCTGCAACAATGCTTAGGTAGGTGGAAGCGACGCACATGCACCCGGCCATCCACGTGATGTAAAATAAAACGTGATTCATCAGACCAGGCCACCTTCTTCCATTGCTCCGTAGTCCAGTTCTGAAGCTCATGTGCCCACTGTTGGTGCTTTCGGCGGTGGACAGGAGTCAGCATGGGCACCCTGACTGGTCTGCAGCTATGCAGCCCCATACGCAACAAACTGTGATGCACTGTGTATTCTGACACCTTTCTATCAGAACCAGCATTAACTTCTTGAGTAATTTGAGCTACAGTAGCTCGTCTGTTTGATCGGACACAGGCCAGCCTTCGCTCCCCACGTGCATCAATGAGCCTTGGTTGCCCATGACCCTGTTCACCATTGTTCCTTCCTTAGACCACTTTCGGTAGATACTGACCACTGCAGACCGGGAACACCCCACAAGAGCTGCAATTTTGGAGATGCTCTTACTCAGTCATCTAGCCATCACAATTTGGCCCTTGTCAAACTCGCTCAAATCCTTACACTTGCCTATTTTTCCTGCTTCTAACACATCAACTTTGAGGACAAAATGTTCACTTGCTGCCTAATATATCCCACCCACTAACAGGTACCGTGATGAAGAGATAATCTGTGTCATTCACTTCACCTGTCAGTCATAATGTTATCCCTGATCGCTGTATATATATATATATATATGTGATACTATTAAAAAAATGAGAAAAAACAGTCAAAGATGCCAGTGCAGCAACTCTTGCTGACTCAGTCACCATGACAATTTCTCATCTCTTCTTTCACTCTGACCCAGTCACCATGACGACCTCTAATCAGCTCTGCCTTCCCTTAACCCGATCACCATGAACAACCGCTAATGGCAGCTCTGCTTCCCCTGACCCAGTCTCCATGACGACCTTCAACTGCAGCTTTTCTCCCCTTGTGACCCGTCACTATGACAACAACTCCCTGCCCAATAGTGATGCAGGGAAATATGAAAAATGGTCACTAGCACCACCTAGTGGCCAACAAAAATAGACATTGCCTGTCATCTTATTTCTCAGGAAAAATAAAAAAAATAAAGCTTTTTTTTTTTTTTTTTAAAATGAAGAAATTATTTCAACCAAACAGATGTGTTTGAACATGTTCCATGTAAGCTACTCTTTGATACAGTAAAATAAAAGAGCTGTACAAATAAAAGAGTGTGGTAATAATTTGAGGCCCCTACTGGCAAATCACAAGCACTATGAGAATCAAGCCACTTTTGTTGGGGCAATTAACCACTGAGGTAATTGAAAAGCATGAATGGAGCTCTGTGTTCAGTAATGAACTTGCATGTCATTCTCTCCTCACATCACTCTGTCCTGATGGAGCAAAAGAAGCAGAAACCGCGACGTAAGTCCTGTTTCCAACTTAAATGAATTGGTCTATATTTCTAACTTGATCTGTAGTTTATATCCAAGGATGTTAGACTATTATTCATTCACTCTTCTTCTTAAATTCTTAAAAGGTTCCACTTAGAAAAAAGGTTTTACAGTCTGGTGGCCATATGAGAACCATTTACACAAACGTTTTATTCTCTAGTTGTTTAGAAAATCATCTTGCTTTAAAGACCCCAGAAATATACTGACCTGAAGAACTAATAATGTGAAGCAAGAATGTTTTTAAAGGTGCGTTCACGCCATGTCGTAATTAAGTAACGATTCTGAACTGTAAAAAGCCTTCACGTGCTTGTAGAACTTGTAATTACAACAAACTTGTGATTTTCTGAGAGCTACGACTTGTACCACGTGACCACTGCAGATTTAAGATGTGTTCGACTTGAAGCGGCGCTGCGCAGACCAATCGGTGTATCAAAGTACCGCGAGAACGATTTGAACGCATACTGAGGTTTATTTATGGTAATTACACATGGCGTGAATGCAGCATAATCAGAACCATAATGCCAACTCAGCCTGTATACAGCAACATGTTTTTGATGAGAAGAGGATTCTTTGCTGAATCTGTAGGCTACTTCAAATAATTGTTAAAGAACCTTTATTTATAAGTGTTGGCAACTTTTTTTCAAATACATAGGCCTATTAATTATGTGGGATGTATTGCTGCTTTGACGCCATGTCGTAATACCTTAATTATTCTGACTTGCAGAACTCGTAATTACGACTTAAGACTCCTAGTTTTCCAAGAGCCACGACTTTGTACCATGTGACCGCTGTACCATGAGACCACTGCAGATTTATTTTGAGCAAGAGAACATTTAAGTCCGAATCCAAGGACATGAACAGCTCCAAGTATAGCGTCACGTGTTATGGCAAGCCGTTTTGAACTTATATACATTCCCAGGATATGAATTTGTGATATCAAGAATTCAATTTTCAGTAGTAAAAATGTGAATTCTTGATATCAACAATGACGTCATCACTCGCATAAATACGAATTATTGATATCAGAATTGAATTTCAACTAGTAAAAACTATAATTCTTGATATCTATATATTTTCACTAGTGAAATGTCACCATAGGCTGCCATTCAAATTCAATTGTTGATATGAAGAATTGATTTCTTACTAGTTGAAATTCCAATTTCACATATCAGAAATACAATTCTTACTAGTAAAAACCTTTATTTTTGATATCAATAATTACGTGGTTACTAGTGACAATGTTCATTTCTGATATCATGAATGTGATACTAGTAAGAAAGCCATTTTAGATATCTGAAATTATATTGATATCAGAAATAACAAATGTAACATGTTGAAATACATTTACAGATATCAAGAATTAACATTTCAACTAGTGAAAACTGAATTCTTAATATCAGGAATTTAGTAATAAAGTAATTATTGATATAAAAAAAATGGTTTTTACTAGTAAGAAATTGGAAATTGGAATTTTAACTACTAAGAAATGAATTCTTGATATCAACAATTGAATTTGAATGGCAGCCTATGGTGACATTTCACTAGTGAAAGTACAATTACAGATATCAAGAATTATAGTTTTTAGTTGAAATTTAATTCTTGACATCAAGAATTCTATTTCTGCGAGTGATGACATCATTGTTGATATCAAGAATTTTCATTGTTACTAGTAGAAATCTAATTTTTGATATCAAAATTTTATCTAGTGAAAATTGAATTGTTGATATCAAGAATTCATATCCTGTAAAATGATTAAAAGCCAAAACGGCTTGCCATACACGTGTTGTCATCTCTTATTTACGGCAATTACGACAAGGCGTGAACCCAGCATACTGTATATAAACCTTCATTTAGCTATTCAGCAAGAAATTGAGCTTTTTATGAAATACAGATCAGATCATGTGACTGATTATTTAATGTTCTGGAGCACTGTAACAATAACTTCAACAAATATAATTTTATTAATAATTATAATTTAAGATCTTTACAGAAAAAAATAAATGCAGGTGTGATAGACATTACTTTAGCTTTATGAATATGAAACTTCCCAAGAAGAATAATTAACTTTAATGCGTTATAAATTATATCAGATCTAGTATTACAGTCCAAGAAGAGAATCATAGACTCGTCTATTTTGATTATTTTGTAAAATGTATCAAAAACCATCATAGATATCTGCTTCCAAAAGTCTTCTGAATATTTACAATTACAAAATAAATGTGTGAGAGTTTCACATTCAAGATTACAAAAAGAACATTGTGGTGAGAAGTCTTCTTTAAACTTGTTAAGAAAAGCATTACATGGGTAATACCTGTGCAGTATTTTAAAATGAATTTCCTTTACCTTATTTGGCAGTAAAAACTTATTACTTACTGACCAAATTTTCTCAATTGAAAGTATAGAGAAAAATTGTTTCCATTTCAAAAGTGCTTTTGGGTAACAACTGATATCTCGAGTAATACAGTTTCTGATGTAAGAGTTATTACACTTCATATCCAAGATATTAACATCAAATAACAAGTTTTGGAGTCTGCCGGCACACTAACTGAGATGAGCTTTCATAAGGTGAAGCAATTTAGTGGAAATGCTTTTCACCACCATATGGAAATCTTTATACGAAGACTTGATCCCTGAGAGAGAATGAAATAGGTGATAAGTATAAATCTCACCATCACATTTTAGTCTGAAATAAATATAATTCCCTTATCAAACCATTCTCTTTTAAATATACTCTTTCTTTTAGATAACACATGTTGGTTATTCCATAATATGTATGAGTGGAGAGAAATTATGTTTAAAGGCTATTTTCCATGCTTCTAGTGATTGCTTGTGAAAATGAGATCATTTGATGGGAAGTTTACTACATTTGAAGTCACACGATAGTAAAAAGTTTAACCACCACATTTTTCAAAGAACAGATTGGGGATATAAAACCATATAGAATTATTCTGGGTCAAGCAATGTTTTATCCAGTTAATTTTAAACATTATATTAAGAGCACTGAAATCAAGAACGTTAAGCCCACCCTTTGAAAAATTTCTAATAATCGTTTTTCTCTTTAATTTAAGATCACTACTACTGCCCTTTTTATGTACAGGCCTAGCCTATAACAATGCTGCAACATTCAAAAATATGATATAATAAAATAATGCTAAATAACTTATTTTAATGCATAATTTAATAACTCATGCATCAAGTTTAATTAAAGCATACTCCAATAAAAACAGAAACTGCGTAATTTTCTGCATGTGCCCGTCAGTGGTCGCTCTCGGTTTATTCCCTGGAGATTTTCACGCAAAAATGCGTCAGGATATTCAAAAACCCCGCATGCAGTCTGCTCTTTCTAAATCTACTTTTAACTAGTTTATAGTTATAGCTAGTTATAACTTTAATGCCTCAACCACAGTTCTGATGTAGAGAAACTGAGCTTTAATTAATTTAGCAGAGCTTTCCCCCTTTTAACTTTTTTTTTTTCTTTCAAAATGCCGGTGAACATGGCTGGATGCACCACAGACTGCGTGGAGAAGCCGATCTCCATCTGCTTCCAGAAGTTCGGCCGCTTTGTGGGAACTTACCCGTGGTGGTTCTTCATCTCTCCTCTGTTGATCTCTGCGGTGCTGGGGAGTGGGTTTTATTTCTTAGAAGAAAGTGAGGCCAATGACATTGAGGATCAGTTCACACCTGTGAACGGTCCTGCCAAGCTGGAGAGGCAGTTTGTTCAGGAAAACTTTCCGCAGAACGACTCGGTGTTCTCCAACCAAAGACTCTACACGGATGGAGTTTACGCGTCCTTCATAGCGGTATCAAGATCCTCCAACATCCTCACAGATGCTGCCTTTCAGGAGATAGTCACTTTAGACAGGAAGGTCAAGGAGCTGACTGTGTCTATGGGTCACGAGGTGCTCACTTTTGAGGGACTTTGCGCAAGACGATACAATAAATGCATACCCAACAAGATACTGGATATTTACAAATATTATGGAAACAATGTAGAAAAGACCGAGCTCACCTTCCCGTTCTTTCGTTTCGGATTCTCGTTCATTTTCCTGGGCTATTCGGTTGGTGGAGTGAATATAAACTCTTCTGTTATTAAAAGTGCAAAGTCAGTGCGCCTGTTTTATTTCCTGAAGGAGGATAATCGCACCAGAACAGACTTATGGCTGAACGAATTCCTTAAGGTTTTTCCAACTAATTTATCACTAAAATTCATTAAGGTAGGTCATATTTTGTTATATTATATCTTGTTGGAGGTAATGGCTCTCCCCTATTGGACAACATTTGCTAAATGAACTGAATATATAATTTTCCTAGGCAATATCTGTGGAAATGTATGTTTAATTTATGTGTCCTTTTCGTATTGCAGCTGACAGCTGTTTTTTTTTTAAATTAGTTATTATTAAAATGTTCCTGTGACATAACTATTCTTATTAGCTAAATCTGAAATGATGATCATTTGCATCCTCAGGTGACCCATTCCACATCTCTGTCAAGGCAGGTGGAATTTGAGGCAAACACAAAGGATGTGATTCCCCTCTTCTCTATCACATACATCATTGCCATTGCATTCTCAATTCTTTCTTGTTTGAGGTATGTTAACCTGAGTAGTTATAGGCTATTTTTTAATGCACACTTGATATTGCCAGGGCTTCTGTGTAGATGTTTTACATGTACACGTTTACATTGTGTTATGACCTGAGTTTAAAGAAATGTTCTGAGTTGTTGTTCAAATCTTTATTCATTCATTCATTCATTCATTCATTCATTATTTCGCTCAATTGAGCGGAGTTAAATTAAAATGTTATATTTTAAATAGCCAAATTTGTCAAACATGTCCACATATGCGATCTTTGTTCATATTCCAAATTTGGAAATCATTATAATGCAGTCAAAGATATATTATGCGAAACAGAAATATATTATCTCTGCATCTTCTGGACCGAGTCTTTCTTCATTCGTCACGTAAACGGCAGTGTATAGGGAACGGAAATTATTTGTTCAACTCACGAATCCCTACTGTATTCAAAATGAATGAACGAATCTTGTTTGAAAATGATTCTAAGAGAAATTCTTTAAAAAAAAAAAAAAAAAAATCTATTTTGTCTATTTTTTCCAGGTTTGACTGTGTCAGAAATAAAGTATGGGTTGCCACATTTGGGGTGTTCTCCGCTGGACTGGCTGTTCTGTCCGCTTTTGGGATGATGTTACACATTGGTGTCCCATTTGTCATGACAGTTGCTAATTCTCCATTTCTGATATTAGGTAATAACTTTATTTATTTTATATAAAATCAGTGCTGTACTATGCTAAAGGGGTAAGTTCACCCAAAAATGAAAATACTGTCATCATTTACTCACCCTCATGTCGTTCCAAACCCGTAAGACTTTCGTTCATCTTCAGAACACAAATGAAGATCTTTTTGATGAAATGTGAGAGCTTTCTGTCCCTCCGTTGACAGCTACGCAACTACCACTTTGATACATCTAAAAGTTCATAAAGAGATTGTAAATCTAATCCATATGAATTGAGCAGTTTAGTACAAATTTTCTGAAGAGACTTGATCGCTTTATATGAACAGATTTAATTTAGGCTTTTATTCACATTCAAACATTGATCAGCGAACATAAAAATAAGCTCAACTAAACCTGCTTGACGCACAAGAACAAACCTCTTGCTGAAGCTCAAACGTGCTGCGTAACACGAGAATGAACCTCATTGGTTCTTGCAGAAGCTCAAACGTGCTGCGTAACACGAGAATGAACCTCATTGGTTCTTGCGGAAGCTCAAACGTGATGCGTAACACGAGAATGAACCTCATTGGTTCTTGCTGAAGCTCAAACGTGCTGCGTAACACGAGAATGAACCTCATTGGTTCTTGCTAAAGCTCAAACGTGCTACGTAACACGAAAATGAACCTCATTGGTTCTTGCAGAAGCTCAAACGTGCTGCGTAACACGAGAATGAACCTCATTGGTTCTTGCGGAAGCTCAAACGTGCTGCGTAACACGAGAATGAACCTCATTGGTTCTTCCTGAAGCTCAAACGTGCTGCGTAACACGAGAATGAACCTCATTGGCTCTTGCTGAAGCTCAAACATGCTGCGTAACACGAAAATGAACCTCATTGGTTCTTGCTGAAGCTCAAACGTGCTGCGTAACACGAGAATGAACCTCATTGGTTCTTGCGGAAGCTCAAACGTGCTGTGTAACACGAGAATGAACCTCATTGGTTCTTGCGGAAGCTCAAACGTGATGCGTAACACGAGAATGAACCTCATTGGTTCTTGCGGAAGCTCAAACGTGCTGTGTAACACGAGAATGAACCTCATTGGTTCTTGCGGAAGCTCAAACGTGCTGCGTAACACGAGAATGAACCTCATTGGTTCTTGCGGAAGCTCAAACGTGCTGTGTAACACGAGAATGAACCTCATTGGTTCTTGCGGAAGCTCAAACGTGATGCGTAACACGAGAATGAACCTCATTGGTTCTTGCGGAAGCTCAAACGTGATGCGTAACACGAGAATGAACCTCATTGGTTCTTGCTGAAGCTCAAACGTGCCGTGTAACACGAGAATGAACCTCATTGGTTCTTGCGGAAGCTCAAACGTGCTGTGTAACACGAGAATGAACCTCATTGGTTCTTGCGGAAGCTCAAACGTGCTGCGTAACACGAGAATGAACCTCATTGGTTCTTGCGGAAGCTCAAACGTGCTGTGTAACACGAGAATGAACCTCATTGGTTCTTGCGGAAGCTCAAACGTGATGCGTAACACGAGAATGAACCTCATTGGTTCTTGCTGAAGCTCAAACGTGCCGTGTAACACGAGAATGAACCTCATTGGTTCTTGCTGAAGCTCAAACGTGCTACGTAACATGAAAATGAACCTCATTGGTTCTTGCGGAAGCTCAAACGTGCTGCGTAACACGAGAATGAACCTCATTGGTTCTTGCTGAAGCTCAAACGTGCTGCGTAACACGAGAATGAACCTCATTGGTTCTTGCGGAAGCTCAAACGTGCTGCGTAACACGAGAATGAACCTCATTGGTTCTTGCTGAAGCTCAAACGTGCTGCGTAACACGAGAATGAACCTCATTGGTTCTTGCGGAAGCTCAAACGTGATGCGTAACACGAGAATGAACCTCATTGGTTCTTGCTGAAGCTCAAACGTGCTGCGTAACACGAGAATGAACCTCATTGGTTCTTGGGAAGCTCAAACGTGCTGCGTAACACAAGAATGAACCTCATTGGCTCTTGCTGAAGCTCAAACGTGCTGCGTAACACGAGAATGAACCTCATTAGCTCTTGCTGAAGCTCAAACGTGCTGCGTAACACGAAAATGAACCTCATTGGTTCTTGCGGAAGCTCAAACGTGCTGCGTAACACGAGAATGAACCTTATTGGTTCTTGCTGAAGCTCAAACGTGCTGCGTAACACGAGAATGAACCTCATTGGTTCTTGCTGAAGCTCAAACGCAGCACGTTTGAATGAACACGAGAATGAACCTCATTGGTTCTTGCTTAAGCTCAAACGTGCTGCATAACACGAGAATGAACCTCATTAGCTCTTGCTGAAGCTCAAACGTGATGCGTAACACGAGAATGAACCTCATTGGTTCTTGCTGAAGCTCAAACGTGCTGCGTAACACGAGAATGAACCTCATTGGTTCTTGCTGAAGCTCAAACGTGCTGCGTAACACGAGAATTAACGTCACTGGTTCTTGCTGAAGCTCAAACGTGCTGCATAACACGAAAATGAACCTCATTGGTTCTCGCGGAAGCTCAAACGTGCTGCGTAACACAAGAATAAACCTCATTGGTTCTTGCGGAAGCTCAAACGTGATGCGTAACACTAGAATGAACCTCATTGGTTCTTGCTAAAGCTCAAACGTGCTGCGTAACACAAGAATGAACCTCACTGGTTCTTGTGGAAGCTTATAGGTTTGGAACGACATAAGGGTCGGTAATTAATGACAGAATTTTAATTTTTGGGTGAACTATCCCTTTAATGTATATTATCAGATTAAACAGGTATTTCCTGATGTGTTTTAAATAGGTATTGGAGTGGACGACATGTTCATCCTCATTTCCTGCTGGCAGCAGACGAATGTTCACGATCGGGTAGAGACTCGACTGTCTAATACGTACAAAGAGGCGGCCATTTCAATCACCATCACCACGCTAACGGACGTGCTCGCTTTCTACATCGGCCTCATGACGCCCTTCCGCTCTGTCCGCTCCTTCTGCTTGTACACCAGCACCTCCATCCTCTTCTGCTACATCTACAGCATCACATTTTTCGGAGCGTTCCTCGTTCTTAACGGATGGCGAGAGAACAGCAACAAGCACTGGCTGACCTGCAAGGAAGTACCAGAGGAGTGCCCTATGGGTCAGTCAAAGTGGTATGAATTATGTTGTGTAGGAGGCGCTTACGACTGTCATACTGGCACAGAGGAGGTACAGCCCATGAATCACTTCTTTAAAAAATACTACGGCCCTTTTCTGACAAAATCTTGGACGAAGGTCTTTGTGATTGTGTTCTATTGCATCTATTTGATTATCAGCATTTATGGCTGCTTCCAAATTCAAGAAGGAATCGATCTTCGTAATTTGGCAGCTGATGATTCTTATGTGGTAAAATACTATGACAACGAGAAAGCATATTTCTCTGAATATGGCCCAAACATCATGGTTGTAATCCGGCAGGAATTTCCGTATTGGGATGAAAAGTACATGTCAGATCTTGAAACTTGCATTGAAGATTTCAAAAATTTATCTTTCATTGAAAAGGATATATTCACCTCCTGGGTCAAATCATATAAGTACTACGGATATCACACGAAACTCAATCTGAGTACTGAAGATGTCTTCAAAGACAATTTGGGAACATTTCTGCGATTTTATTCCGATTTCAAACAGGACGTCAATTTCACCAACAACTCCATCCACGCGTCTCGCTTCTTCATCCAGACCGTAAATATCTCTACCGCCCTGGATGAGATGAATATGTTGAATAAATTAAGAGACACAGCACAAAAGTGCCCTGTTCCTTTACTAGTTTACCACCCTGCCTTCATCTACCATGACCAGTATGCAGTGATAGTCACCAACACCATCCAGAATATTGGGGTTACGACGGCCGTAATGTTGCTCATCTCCCTTCTCCTCATCCCAAACCCTCTGTGCTCTCTCTGGGTGACTTTTTCTATCGCATCTGTCATTGTGGGGGTCACTGGATTCATGGCATTATGGGATGTTAATTTAGACACCATCTCCATGATCATTCTTGTTGTCTGCATTGGTTTTTCTGTAGACTTCTCAGCTCATATATCTTACGCCTTTGTCTCCAGTAAGAAGCCCAGTGCGAATGAAAAGGCAGTGGAGGCCTTGTTTAATTTAGGTTACCCTATTTTGCAGGGGGCTGTGTCTACTATTCTTGGGGTGGTAGTGTTGTCTGCTTCGAAGAATTACATCTTTAGAACTTTCTTTAAAATTATGTTCTTGGTAATCTTCTTTGGTCTCTTCCATGGCATAACTTTTATCCCAGTCTTTCTGACCTTTTTTGACATGTGTAGTGGCACACCAGCTAAGAAGAAGCCAGGCCCAGAAGAGCAGGCCATGAAGAACAGCCACGCTAATAATGTTCAAGTGTTGGCAAAGGATGGTGAGGTGAAAGAGCGGGAAATTTATGATAATCACAATTTTCTACCCGACAACCACCGAACATGTCAGTCTCAGCCATGCTCTGCCATATGGATGATAACTGGCAATAATCATAATGTCCAAGAAAATCACATGTGTGTGGCAAGCACCGTCCCAATGTTCAGAGTGGACCATCAGACCTATGAGGTTCACATGTATACACCCTCTGATGATGCCATGTTAAGAGTCAACTGTCAGTCAAAACAGGGTCAAAATTGTGTTTTAGGAAATAGCAACCACATTCAAGATTCAAATGTTCCCACTCTTGACTGTTCTGATTCGGCCATTTTGTAAAATCCTTATGCTTCATTTTCTTCCAAATATGTTCTGTGTGTATGTGTACCACCTTTTATATGTTTATTTTAAAATTACTAATGTAAATTTACTACTGTACAATGTAATATAAATCAACAAGACAACAACATGACACTTTTTTTCTACAAAAATACACCTGGGCCAATGGTTTTAGGAATTTTTAATGGTTTCAGGCTTTCACAAGTTCACACTTATAATAAACATATGTTCAAACATATAATTTAGAGGGAGTAAATTTAAATGCGTATTTGGCGTACTGTCCGGGGGGAGGGCTCCGAGCTCGGAATCTGGCCCGAACCCAGAGTACTCCCCCCGTGTATGTAAGTGGTTAGAACTAAAAGTGTGGAGAAGGGGTGGTGGAGGGTTGCTGATAAACTGTTAACAAACGGAGGTAAGACTGCTGAATATATAACCAGTGGGGAGAACAAGTATTTGATACACTGCCGATCTTGCAGGTTTTCCTACTTACAAAGCATGGAGAGTTCTGTAATTTTTTATCATAGGTACACTTCAACTGTGAGAGACGGAATCTAAAACAAAAATACAGAAAATCACATTGTATGATTTTTAAATAATGAATTTGCATTTTATTGCATGACATAAGTATTTGATCACCTACCAACCAGTAAGAATTCCGGCTCTCACAGACCTGTTAGTTTTTCTTAAAGAAACCCTCCTGTTCTCCACTCATTACCTGTATTAACTGCACCTGTTTGAACTCGTTACCTGTATAAAAGACACCTGTCCACACACTCAATCAAACAGACTCCAACCTCTCCACAATGACCAAGACCAGAGAGCTGTGTAAGGACATCAGGGATAAAATTGTAGACCTGCACAAGGCTGGGATGGGCTACAGGACAATAGGCAAGCAGCTTGGTGAGAAGGCAACAACTGTTGGCGCAATTATTAGAAAATGGAAGAAGTTCAAGATGACGCTCAATCTCCCTCGGTCTGGGGCACCATGCAAGATCTCACCTCGTGGGGCATCAATGATCATGAGGAAGGTGAGGGATCAGCCCAGAACTACACGGCAGGACCTGGTCAATGACCTGAAGTGAGCTGGGACCACAGTCTCAAAGAAAACCATTAGTAACACACTACGCCGTCATGGATTAAAATCCTGCAGCGCACGCAAGGTCCCCCTGCTCAAGCCAGCGCATGTCCAGGCCCGTCGGAAGTTTGCCAATGACCATCTGGATGATCCAGAGGAGAAATGGGAGAAGGTCATGTGGTCTGATGAGACAAAAATAGAGCTTTTTGGTCTAAACTTCACTCGCCGTGTTTGGAGGAAGAAGAAGGATGAGTACAACCCCAAGAACACCATCCCAACCGTGAAGCATGGAGGTGGAAACATCATTCTTTGGGGATGCTTTTCTGCAATGGGGACAGGACGACTGCACCGTATTGAGGGGAGGATGGATGGGGCCATGTATCGCGAGATCTTGGCCAACAACCTCCTTCCCTCAGTAAGAGCATTGAAGATGGGTCGTGGCTGGGTCTTCCAGCATGACAACGACCCGAAACACACAGCCAGGGCAACAAAGGAGTGGCTCCGTAAGAAGCATCTCAAGGTCCTGGAGTGGCCTAGCCAGTCTCCAGACCTGAACCCAATAGAAAATCTTTGGAGGGAGCTGAAAGTCTGTATTGCCCAGCGACAGCCCCGAAACCTGAAGGATCTGGAGAAGGTCTGTATGGAGGAGTGGGCCAAAATCCCTGTTGCAGTGTGTGCAAACCTGGTCAAGAACTACAGAAAACGTATGATCTCTGTAATTGCAAACAAAGGTTTCTGTACCAAATATTAAGTTCTGCTTTTCTGATGTATCAAATACTTACATACTTACATGTATGTCATGCAATAAAATGCAAATTAATTACTTAAAAATCATACAATGCGATTTTATGGATTTTTGTTTTAGATTCCGTCACTCACAGTTGAAAAGTACCTATCAAATTTATCAAAATTACAGACCTCTACATGCTTTGTAAGTGGGCAAACCTGCAAAATCGGCAGTGTATCAAATACTTGTTCTCCCCACTGTACCTCTTATTGTTGAGTGGCTGAGTGCTCTCCACTCGTGTCAATTATCTGAACGTGCTCCTCCCGAACTTTGTTAATAAAACATCATTTAGTGGCCCCACATTAATCTAAAAAAATCTTTTAAAAAGCCAAAAAAAAAAAATACTTTTAAAAATGTTTACAAAATGCATCACAGATGTAAGCAATGTACACCTAAATAAAACAACAACTAGACTCATTTACGAAACACAAGGATAACAAAATTGTGTAAATCATTCATAAAACCTTATGATAAATTGTCAAATTTACGTAAAAATGGGTTTCTGAATGATTTACACAGAAATTCATTGTTTCATGAATGAGCCCCAATCTCTCGAAAAATATTTAAATATCTTATGTTTGCTGGATATGCGGATATTTCTATTTAGTTATATATAAAAAGTACAATTATGTAGTTTTTCTTAATTTTTGTGAAATAAACTGAATGCACAAATGTAACCATACTTTGCTCTGTATTTATGAGAGGTTTACAATGTTTTCTTAAGGATTGTTCTATGTGTAAAAGTTCATTAAAGACATAATAAATACACAGATTTTAACTATTTTTATTGGCTTATTTAAACAGCCACAAAATGATTCCTGCCTTTTATATCTTTACTGTTTTGCTTCTGTAGTGCACGTGCTGTTGTGCTTTCTTTGAGAAAAGAGGATTGCCTGATTAAGGATTATAAGAACTGTGAATATTTTCTTCTTTTACACCAGTTTTGTTTAGTATTTTTCATATTTATGAATGGTAGAGTATTATCATTTAAGGGAGAATATAAATTTCTATTAAAAACTATTGTTTAGATCACTCAATTTTTACAGTGTTTCATAAGCCTATTTCTGCATTTCTTAATATGATTGCATAAAAACCTCAGTGGATTATGCATTTGGCAATAAAATGGTGAGACATGCCTGACCTTTGATCTCTGATTCCTTGGTAATGTTAGGTCTAGGAAGGTATAAAATAACCAAAATTGATGTTTGAAATCAAATATTTTATTGTTTGACATCCAATATTTGACAATATATACAATACAATACAGTATTTAATAAAAGCAAAACAAGTATGCTAAAAAAATAGATATAGGTACATTTAATTCATATGTATTTCAATATACAATGTACTATAAGATGTCAGAAAGGGATAACTTTGCATTACAGGTGCACAGAAATCTCACAGTCCTCATCTGTGCTCTGTTTTATCAATTCAGCCAATGAGGACAGTGTACTGTTTGGATCAAGCAAAGCAACAAGAGGAATATTCACACCTATCTCTTGAAACAAGCGATTTTGCAATGTCATGGCCAGCATTGAGTCAATTCCTAGTGCAGTGAGCGCAGTTTCATCACTAAGATCATCAGTATCAACGCTGCAAATTTCAGTCAGAATCCCTTTAACACGGTCATCCACTGATGACTGAACATTTATCCTGGAGTACTCAACAACTGTGGTGTTTTTCAGTTCTTCCTCCACTAAAGCAGTCAGGCGAAACTTCAGAGACACATTCTGAGAGAGGACATGGTTCTTCAGGTTACTGAAATTGAATTTGCAGACCACCTGCTGTGGATTGTTAGTTAACAGGCAGTGCTCTAGTGCTTCATGGATCTCTGTCACATCCATGATCATTAGCCCTTTTGTTTCCAGGAATTTTTGAAAATTGTCTTTGTTCATTAGCAGGCCCAGTTTAAGGGGTCCCCAATTGATTGACTGGCCTGCAAGTCCAATATTGTGTCGGTAGTGACAAAACGTGTCCAGAAAAGAATTAGCTGCTGCGTAGTTAGCTTGTGCAGCATTTCCAATGAATGAGGAGATCGAGGAATAGCACACAAAGTAATCAAGTGTCTGGCTGTGCAGAGTGGCAAGGTGAAGATTAAGAGCACCACAGACTTTAGGTTGCAGGACTTTTTGAAAAAGAGATCTATCAAGGGTTTCCAGTAATCCATCATGTAGCACAGCAGCACTGTGGAACACCCCTCTGATTGGACATGAGAAAAAATGTTTTCCAATCACAGTAATGGCTTCCATCACCTCTTCTGACACAGAGACATCACACTGAAGAGTGAGAATTCTTACCCCGTATCTCTTCTGGAGACTGCTCAATTCCTCTTGTACCTTCTCAGATGGTGCACTCCTTGAGAGAGTGGCAATGCATCCTCCACCCCTGTGGGCAATAAACTTAACAGTTTCAAATCCCAAACCAGAGAGACCACCTGTAACTATGTACACACCTTTCTTTAAGAACAGCTGCTTTGTTCTTGGAAGCAAAGGGATGGCAGACATCTTGCTCCTAGTGTCATCACTGGCCAGAGATATCACATCCAGAGTGCTTGCACTGAAATAAGATCCAGACTGCTCAAAAGACTGAGGAGGCATACCTTCAGGGGGCACCATCTGAAAAGTACTGCTTTGTATTGATGGCCACGCTTTGTGCAATTGCATTCCCTTTAGCCACTTATGTAGAACAGCTCCATGTGCCTTAAGACCTGATTTCTGGAAGATTTTGGACATCTCAAGAGTCTGGAAGCAAGTTCTCTCACTATCCCTCTGAATTCCATTTATTGTAGAGTAGCATGGCTCACGGATGCCACGTACTGCAATGATGTGATCTGCATTGACAACACTTACAATGTCTGTCAGAAGCAAGGAATCATATGGAGGAAGAATCACAAAAAGAAGACACTGCTTTGTATTTTGGACTAATCCACTTATTTCAGTCTCTGTAAAAACTCTCCAGCCTGATTTACTTGCTATTAGTGTCAATAACTTGACCAGGGCTGAGTCACGATCAGTAGAGAAGATGCCCAAACTTTGCTGTAGTTTGGACTTGGGTAACACACACCGCAATATCTCCCAGATCAGGACAAAGTATGAAACACATGGTGCATCCTTTAGGAATGGAAGCCTTTTCATTTTGAAACACACATCTTCTGGGAGGATAACTTTGGAAGTTGCTTTTACAGGGTAACAACAGACAACATGGTCTCCCACTTTAAGTTTGCTGACATCCTTTCCCACTGCTGTAATGGTCCCGCAGAAGTCAAGTGCCAGAAGACTGTGGTTCTGTGTTGTGTGCTTGCTCCAATACATCGTCTGACCAAAGTTTAAGTCTGAAGTACTAACTGGAAAATAATCGGAAGAGTGCACACATACCTTACTCAGCTGAACCTCAATGTTTTTCCTCTCAATAGTGTGGACTGAACTCGCTGAAGGCAAAGCTGACAAGCCGGTCATCCTGTAGGGACTGGTTGTCTGCAAAGTGAAGTCCTGGGACTGTAGGTTTTTTGATTCAGTCTTCACTTCCCTAATTGTGGTGACAGGAGTACGAGTTATCACAGCAGAGTAAACTTTCCCTTTGCCGATGAAGACTTCTGGACACTCTTGGGCTTTGTACGAGTTAAGCACATGAGCCAGTGCTTCTATATCCTCTCTTGACACTGTGGAAAGGTCAATGAGCTGGAAAGAGATGCCTGACAACTCTGCAGCACATGCCCTTGTCATGCCAGATAACACAAATCCAGAACTTATACTTTCAACTGTTCCTTCTACTGACTTGTACGTAATGACACGGATGGAACACATCCGACTGCAGCTTCTTAAAGACATAACAACCTGACGGTAAAGTTCACAGCTGTCTAGCAAGGACTCTAGAATGACTTCAGATTTCAGGTGACTAATATTCTGAACACCCCAGATAAACAGGATCTCATCCAGTTCCATGTCTGCAGCACTGCATGGAGACCTCAACAGTAATTCTTGGACCTGCAAGGCTGAGTTTTTTGTTAAATCGGGTGGAGGAACAAATACAGATTTTGGGTGCAAATATGGCTTTAAACCTTTAGTGATACCCAATGTGTCCTCAAAGACCAAAGCTTTGATTCTACTGGGGAAACTGCTCTCAGCATGAATGCCAACTTTCTGGTTATAAAAGAAACATGATTCCCTGATCGGTGCATGTCTTCCCAGAAAATTAATTCTGACATTTCTTAGCTCAATCAACACATGTCCATCTTTGTCAGTGAAACAACCACAAACTTCAAAGTAGTCTGGCATTTCTTTGGTCAGTCTCATATACATGATCATCTTTTCACGGGGAGGTGCAGATATAACCATACTACCAATTGCAGAGGGAAATCCAGGCCTGATGGTGCTAGAGACTAATGCTAAAACTGAGGACATTTGCAAGAAGTAATCTAGGACCACTGGGTGCAAGCAATACTCATACAGATGATCGAGTACTCCCTCTGGAATCCAGACACTGGTCACTGCTTCCTTGAATTCTTTTCCATAATGAATGTCACCAAGTTGTTTGAAGTTGGGCCCGTACTCAAATCCTACATCATTAAGAGTGCTGTACACATCCTTTGCTTCAATGACTGATGCACATCTCTCCAAAACAGCATTGAGGTGAATTGTTTGCTGTTCTATCATAGCTGGTCCCCCTTCATGGCTAATGGTGCCTGATGCATGCACAGTATTAGAGGACTGAACCTGAAATGTGGTTGTGTCTTTGGATGTCTCAACTGTGATTTTCAGAGGAGGGCAGTTTTTAGTTAGAACAAACAAACTTTGAAAGTTGATTGTGAGCTGAAATGAATTAAGAGGCCTCTTTGGAATAGCAGTTTCCATTACAGATGCGAAAGCCAATTCAACATACAATGCCCCTGGGGCAATGGAGATGCCATTGTTCTTGTGTTCCCAAAGGTAGGGGGTTGTACCTGCTGACAGGTTGCACTTGATCACTTTGCCATCACGTTTACTTGGACTTATCAGTGGATGTGGACTGCGAGAGATTGTGTCATTTCCCCGTCTTACGTCCTCAAAGTATACCTCATTTTTTTGACATTCAAATTGATACTTTGGGAAAGCAATAAGCTTTGTTTCAAACCCTTTGTAGAACTCGTCCCACTTCACATTGACCCCCAGCTCAAACAGTTTTGATACAGTGGTGAACATGGTCTCGTGGTCTTTATCTGGATGCACTGAAGTTAGCACTGTGGTGTCATTTCCCAGGATCTCCATGATGTTCCTCTGCAGAGCCCGTCTTGGACCAATTTCCACAAAGACTGTGTTTCTTGTGTGGTTGGAAACTGATTTAATTGCTTGTTCAAATGCAACAGGTTTTCGGATGTTTCTTGCCCAATATTCACCTGTTACAAAGTCCCCTTGATTACACATCTCTCCTGTTACAGTGGAAAACAGTTCACACTCCATTTCATTCAGAGTTAAATGTCCAATGCTGTCTTTGATTTGGCCTAGTATAGGATCCATCATATGACTATGGTAGGCAGCAGGAACATCCAAGACATGAAGGAACAGGTTCTTGCTCTTAAAAGACTGAAGCTTTTGGTGCACATTATCAATAGCTTCTTTATCACCTGACAGCACACATGACATAGGACTGTTCACAGCAGCTAGACAAATCTTTCCTGTGTATGCAGGGAGGATTTCCAGAATATTTGGGACAGCAATGTTACCAATGACCAGCATCCTCCCACCTGTCACTTTGGTCTGCAGATCGCTGCGATGGTAGACAACCTTTACTGCATCCTCAAGAGACAGCAGACCAGAGCAATGAGCTGCAGCAACCTCTCCCACCGAGTGTCCAAGAACAATATCCGGTCTGATGCCCCAGTGCTTCAGAAGGTGAACAACTGCAACCTGGATTGCAAAGAGAAGTGGCTGGACAACATCTGGTTTAGAGAAATCTTCATTGTCATAGCTGCTTGCGATCTTTTGCAAAATACTGGTGCATCTGAACTTCTGGAAATGGTTTTCCACCTCTTTGACCTTGTCCCTAAAAACAGGTTCTTCTTTCAGTAGCTGCTTACACATTCCCCTATAAGTAACACCATTTCCACAAAATACAAAAACTAACTTTAGGTCCTGCTTTATTGGGGCTAATTTCTTGTTCATGCTAGCTTCAAGTAGTGTTTTTAACTCTGACACAGATGATGCAGTGAAGACTTTTCTAAATTTGTGTCTCATGTGGCTTCTTCTGCAGGCAGCTGTATAAGCAAGAGCTTGTAGATCAACTGTCTCATCTACCGAAATCCTCTGATACGTGTCAGCTATGCACAACTGAAGAGACTGATCCGTGGCTGCAGACATTGGAAGCAGTTTCAGAGGTTCAAGATTGTGGCTGTCAGAGGCTGTAGCATAAACATGCTCGCTGATTAAGGCATGGGCATTGGTACCACCAAACCCAAAGCTGTTTAATCCAGCCATCCTTTTCCTGGATCCAGAGTACAGCCATTTCTCAGCTCTGGTGGGGATTTTAAGATTGAGAGCTTTAGCATCTATACTGGAATTTTGTGCCGAGTAGAACACAGAGGGGACAATGATTTCATGCTTCATCATTAACAGAATCTTTATGAGTCCTGCCACACCTGCTGCAGATTCTGTATGTCCAATGTTACTCTTAACAGAGCCAATAAACAGAGGCCCTGAGCTTGAAGGTCTTGCTTTGGCGATGACTTTTGAGATACTTCCAGCCTCAACTGGATCTCCTGCTGGTGTTCCAGTCCCATGAGCTTCTACATACTGGACATTTACTAGATAATTCTCGGAGGAGTAGATCATGTGCAGCAGAGCCTCCTGCTGGGACATGGAGGGTTTGGTGATCGGTGTGATGGTGTGGCCATCTTGGTTTACGGCAGTCTTGTTCACAATGCCCCAAATATGATCAAAGTCCTCAAGAGCCTAAAAAGAGAATCACCAGCTTACCTCCACAAACATTTAACTGAATTTATTACATTTACATTTTTTATAAACCATAACTGAATGCAATATCAATATTATAAACCAGATGTTTTTTAAAAACGTAAAAAGTATCTACCTTTTTCAAAGGCTTCAGTAGGACTATACCACATCCCTCCCCTCTGCCATACCCGTCTGCAGTACGGCAGAATGGTTTGCTTGTGCCCTCAGGTGAGATCATCTTTGCCTTGCTGAGGGCTACAAAGACTCGAGGCTCAAGGATGCAGCTGACCCCTCCACACAGAGCCATTTCACAGTCCCCTAGAGATGGGGTAAAACAAGGATGATTAACAATATGAATGTCAAGCAATGAACTTTAAATTAAAATAGTATCATTACCTTGTCTGATTGCCTGACACGCAGAGTGAAGGGCGACTAGGGATGAAGAACATGCACTATCAATGGCAAAAGAAGGTCCAGTCAGGTTAAAGACATAGGAAATTCTGTTGGCAGCTATACTCATAGCTGTTCCTGTGCCGTTATAGTGAGTTATTGTGTTGGGACTGTTGTTCAAAAGTGTTTCATAGTCCCTGTTCATAAGACCTGAAATCAAACACAATATATGGTTACAGTATACTAAAAACACCCAAAAGTTACAAGTGTGAAGTGTGATGTATTACCTATGTAAACTCCTGTTTGGGTTCCGCTCACTTTTTCCAAGGGTATCCCAGCATCCTCTAGAGCTCGGTATGCACACTGCAGCAACAGTTTCTGCTGAGGGTCCATGTAATCAGATTCAGCCTCACTGATGCCAAATAACTTGTGATCAAACTCATTAAATCTGAAATAAGACATATATTTTATTACTTTATCATTTCACTTTTTAGTAACCATAATCCTCAAATATATCATGAACTGATTATTCCCACCCTTCAATGAGAGCAGCTTTGGTCGTCTGTGTTTTTCCTGGTTTACTCTCATCAGGATGAAACCACTCTGATGTATCAAATCTTTCATCTTGAATCTGTACCACACAGTTCCTGCCCTCCACAAGAACTTTCCAGAAACAATCAACTCCCTCACCTGTGAAGGTATTTGAGAAGTCATACAAATGCAGAAAACATTGTCACAAATAGCAAGTAACTAAGAGTTAGATAATAAATAAACAATATATCTACCTCCTGGAAAGTTGCATCCAATTCCAATGATCGCAATATCCTCATCCATTTTGGTGGTTATTTTTTTCAAATGATCATTTTATTTTGCAGTCTCTTTAGAAAAAAAACAAGCACAAGAATCTCTGAGCTCAGCTGAGCTGGTCTCCTCATGGTTGCAACCAGTATTCATCAGTTCCCTACAACATCTAGGCATTTTTATAAAGCCTTTCACAGCTGAAAACCAATGGGAAAACAAAGGGTCTTTAAATGTGCAATCCTTCCTCTTGTAAGAAAACTCTGTAATTACAGACTTGGGTAGAGATGTAAAACACTGATTGCAGTTCCCCTCACTGAACACAACAAAGCTATTGTCTCAAAGCTATTGGGGTGAAACTCTAATTCATGATTGACTTTAATTGGCTTCCATGAAGAAACATATAGCGAATGATGAGAAGGCAAGACCTAAATGTGTGTAGACCACCAATTTTAAATAATAAGATAACCAATGACTATCTCAGCACACCTAACCTGATACCAGTGATTATCAGACTGAATGGTTTACTGCCACTCTTTTATTTTGGAACTTTGAAAACGATCCATGACATTAAACCTAATTCATTAACCTAACAAAATTTTATATTCTTACTTTCAGGAAATGGCAAGGGAATAGCCTTTATTTATGTATTGTATTTAGTCACATCCATGTTCATTTCTGGTTGAGAGAAATAGAAATAAAGATGGTATTCATTTCAAAAGCAAGCACACTAATCATTTTTCAAACACACACACATATATACAGTGCTGTCACCTGAGCCGTTTAAACATACACATGCAGGCAACCCAAATGTGACAGAGGATAGCAATAGGAGGCTTTTAGCTACCCCTGGAGTACTCAAATAAATAACTTAATGAACAAGATCAGGGATTAGTAAGTACGAAAGGTCCAGCGGAAACATTCTACAGTCCTCCAAGTTAATTGCTCAGATTTGCATTTACAGATATATTTATTCTATATCTGTGGATGCAAAAATAAAACGGACATTCTGAAGTCACATTCATAATTGAACAATCTGTACTATTGTGATTACAGAAAACGAGACATCCTGATTTAGGAAGAAGCCCGTTGGCATTTGATTTCAAGGAAAATGCCCCATTATGAGTTAAAAGTTGCTTTGCTTTCTGCTTTTCTCCATTTCTTAAAATAACAAATGTTTCAATTTGATGACTGGGTAACAAAGAATAGGATGAATAAAGCAAGTTATGAACATTACCAATTTCCTGTTATATACTTTGCTTCTAAAAACAAAGCAAAGAATTTACAGTTTAATTGATTAGTAACAATTTCCATTGGTTCACTGCTTATGCGTATGTACTTTTGGCATCAATTTACCATCTCAAATTATTAGAACATGTCTGAATTTCAGTTAGCGTAGTGTCTGTTTGAAAGCCAACGTGCTGCCTGAAAATGAGAGAAGGCTAGAATCTCTCGCTTATTACAGATGTTTATATTTACAGGTAAGGTTGTAAGATTGTAGCTTGAAATGTCTCTGTTAATCCAAGACTTAATCATCTGGGTTCCAGTGACTTTCCCTCCAGGATCATCTGAATTTCCTTTGCATCCAGAGTCTCATAAGTCAGCAGGGCATCGGCCAGCAGCTTGTGTTCTTTGCTGTACATCTTAAGTAGCTTCTTTGTCCTTTCATATGAGCTCTGAGAGAAAGAGAAAATTAGGAGGCTTAATTTCCACAATCATCAGATCAAATATCACTGACAAACAAACACTAAAAACCTACCTGCAACAGCACCCTGACTTCCTGTTCTACAGCAGCCTGGGTCTCTGGGCTATGGTTCGTCAGGTCATTATATGTCATGACCCCCAGCTGGTCAAAGCAAAGAGAGGTGAGTGAACTGCAGTTACAGGCACAACAGTAATTAAACAAAGGCTTCACACAAGTTTCTGATTACGACAGGATCCTCACGTTAGGGATGGGGAATGTGTGTGTAGTTTAGACCCTGCATGTGCGCTGCTCATTTTTAGAAATTGAGTATGAACTGAGTGCTGGAGAAGGGATTAGGATGAAACACAGATTTAAGTCTGGAATGTGAGACCTCACACAACTCTAATGGCTTTTGAACACGTGGAAGGACTCTTTTTGAATACAATAAATAATTATTTTCACTTGAAATGTGATCTGATGGAGTTTTATTTTTCCTCTAAAAATTCCCTGGAAACAGCAGTTGAAATCATTTTGGAAAATTCTGACATAAGAATAGAACTACATGTTGTTTAGGTAGCAAGTTTGAAACAACAATGTCTATGGTAACATCCTAAACTGTAAAATGAATGGCTAAAATATTTAATCTTTTTAGTTGTGTTTTATTTGATTGTTATTTTAGAATACATGAACTTTTTTTAAAAAAATATTCGTTTTTCATCAATTCACAAACCTCAGTTTGGGAAACTCTTGCCTAAATTATGAAATCATTATTAACTACATACTATAAGACAGGAAAAGAAAAAAAGAAGCATTTTTAATGAGTTTAATGAGTTTTCACCTTGTCACTCATTCCAAACCGTGTCACCATCATCTGTGCTATTTTTGTGGCTCCATCAAAATCACTGGATGCTCCTGTAAAAGAAACAAATAAACCGTGATGTTGATATTTCCAAGAATCCCAACGATAGCAAGGATTAGTTAGGAACACCTCTAACCGGTGGTGATGTGATCATTTCCAAACACCAGTTCCTCAGCGACCCTGCCGCCCATGCTGATGTCCATCTGAGCCAGGAGCTGGGCCCGTGTCTCACTCCAGCGATCGTTCTCTGGCAGCAAGGATACCTGAGAGTGACCAGAGAAACAAAAGAAGCATCACAATGGGTTTATCACGTCATTCAAAATCTAGCGAAACACAAAACTTTTAAACAATGATATTTGTTTCTTTAGAAGCCATGAGTCAGGGAGATCTCAACTTAATTTAAATGCATTAATATGAACTCTTTCCCTGTCACTGATGGAATTTTCCGTCATTTATGAAACAACGCTTCCCTGCCACTGACTGAATTTTCCACGTTTTTACTGTTATACGGTAGGGGGCGCTATTACGCATCTTCTGAAAGAGTTCTGAATCTCCAGATCAAAACACAGGAAAAAAGGAACAGAAACAAGCGATAACGGCATTGGTTATGCACATTGTAGTCTTTGAAGAAAAAAAAAAAATTGTCAAATTTTTGTTCAAATTGTCCTTTTTTATGACACCCACATTCAAGTGTTGATAAAAAAGAATGCATGAGGCTAGAATAAAACGTTTTTTTCCCCTTTAAAAGCAGAGGCTCAGTTCTTTCTTTTGATATATTGCATGTTCAGATATTCATACAACTTAATATTCTGGGAGGAATAACATATTTGTGAAAATGATCAAAAACGCTGACAACTTTTTAAAAAAAACACTGGCGGGGAAAGAGTTAATATTCCGTCCTATATTGATAATTATATTATTGCTGATTACTGAAAAATGACTGATATTAAAATTATATACGATTTTGTTTAAATAAATTACAAATGAAACACAAAAAAACCTACAATCTGTAATTTTACATTCTTATAATTTTCAATAATTTATTCCAAGAATGTAACTTTTAATATTAACATTTAATATAACAACATTATAAATGTATAGTAATGGAATAATATAATGTACAATTAACATGGATATTCATTTAGAGATTTGATAAAGATTAAAAACGTACTTTTAAATTATTATTAAGTGAATGTTAGATGATGGCAACCATAATCTAAATTGAAAAATATTTGAAATGAGCATGCACAATTGAATATTCAATATTGACTGATACTGATAAAAAACATTTATTATATCGGCTAATAAACTTTTCTTCTTTATTAGTTAATCTGGGAAATGTTGGGGGGTATTTAGAAAATGAAAATGAAAAATGCTAAAAAAAAAAAAAAAAAATAACCCAAAAGTGGGCTACTTAACGTTATAATAGAACAGTGAGACCAATTATTACTCACATGTCCCAGCGAAGGGCCACGTGGCATGATGGTAGCTTTGTTGATGGGCATGGCATCTTTGGTGTAATAAGCAACTATAGCGTGTCCTGACTCATGATAGGCTGTGATCATCTTATTTCTCTTGTCTATCTCCACACTCCTGCGCTCTGGGCCTGGACAGACAGAGAAGAGGATTTTAGGAAAGAATCTCATTGTTCAAAGCATTAATCCCCATCACATGCTGCAGAGACTAAGCTGTACAGTCCTACTGTCCTCACCCATCAGGATCTTATCCTTCGCAAACTCCAGCTCCTTTATGGTCACCAGGTCTTTCCCATCGGCTGCTGCTTTCAGCGCCGCCTGGTTCACCAGGTTCTCCAGTTCGGCTCCAGAGAAACCCACTGTTCCCCTGGCAATGATCTCTGCATCAACAGCTACAAAACACACAAAAACAGATTATTTTATTGGATTGTCCTATTTGAGAATCTTTGGAAACATATTTGGTTTCTCTTAATAATTCTTACCAGAATCCACTTTAATTTTTTTCAAATACCACTGCAGGATTTCAGTGCGTCCCTTCACATCTGGTCTTGGGACAGTGACCTGCATGTCAAACCGGCCTGGTCTCACCAGAGCACTGAAACACACATTAACAAGAAGATGGTTATATATTAAGGCTATTCACAAAGATTGCAGGATTTAGTGACAGTAAACTGTTAACTAGAGAGTTACTGAAATCATAACAGTGTCCTATCATTGAAATATATGTCAAGTGGTTCAATCAAAACTACCTGCTATAAGTTTCATGTGAAATCCAGAGTCATATATTCTTGGATGAAGATGAATGATGATTGGATTTGTGGTTGTTGCATTGATGTTGACAGTTTTTTTTACAACCCTAAAAGCCTTTGAAATAAATGCCTACATGTAAAAATGTGGCTGGAGAAACCTACTTGTCCAAAGCTTCAGCAAAGTTTGTAGCTCCAATCACAATGACCCCTTCATTGGGTTTAAACCTGAAATCATCAAAATACTAAAATAAGACCCATGTAACTTCTTTCAAAAAGAAGAAATGTAATAAAAAGCCATGGACTCACCCGTCCATCTCAGCGAGCAGTTGGTTGATGGTCTGTCGCGAGTACGGGTGCATGGGAGATTCAATTCTCTTGCCTCCTACACTGTCCAGCTCGTCAATAAATATTACACACGGTGCACAAGCTTTGGCCTCCTCTGTGAGAAAAACCAGCAAAAACATTTGTTAAAGGGGTCATGAATTGAGAAATCAAATTTATGGATCTTTTGACATACAAGATGTCATTTTACTATAAAAATATCCAGTAAGTTTCAGAACTGAAAACTTCCTTGTTAGTCCATAAAACAGCTTTTATTGAAACCGAACTCAGAAAACGACTCGTTTCGGATTTTGTCACATTATTATTGTGACAAAAGACCGACTCGGCAGAAGAAGATCAAACACAGGATAACTCCAGCAACAAAACGATAGGATTACAAGACATTTTGAAGAGCCAAGTTGTTGAAAAACACAGTCTTTGCATTGCCATCCTTGTGATCCTAACATTAAGAAAGCGTGGATGAACTTTATTTTTAATGAAGTTCCAGTCAGATCGCGTCAGTAAAACACTGTTTGTTTGTTTGCTTCATTTTACTGCAAATTCGGTTTTAAACAAGAGACAGTTCGAAGCAGGCTTTTCAGATAGTCTGAAAATAAAAGATGATGCAGTGCCAAATACACTGGATCCGTCAGTAATATCCCAACACACAAGTGTAAGTAACAGTGTTTTTATCATGTGTCACTATTGCTTTGTCTGTTACAGATCGTTTGATATGTATGGAAGAAAGCACGCAGAGAATACTGCTTTTGTTATTGTTTTGATCTATACCATTCCCTGTAATCCTGAATAAAAGCTACAGTGAGTGACGACATCTGTAGTAAATTCAAACACGACACACGAATAGGATGAACTATGAATAGCCTATAAGAATGACAGTGTGACAAACAATGGTACATTCATGCATAATTCTGTTTACACAAAACCAGTGGCGGAACTAGACTTTTATACATGGCCGGGGGGTGGCCAAGGCTACATAGACCTGGAAAGAATATCATGTGTAATACTTATTTATTTTCATTGTTTTGACCCATGTAACATTGTATTCAAATAAATAAGATACCAAAATTGTAGATACCAGTGAAATTTTACAATTCTCGATTCCAACTGATATTCCACAGTAAAAACTAAAAGCCTAATAATATACATTTAAAACATCATTGAATACAAGTAAAGAGTCAGCAATAAAATAAGAACAGTGCTAAGAAGTGCTTCAAGTTTCAGGTCTAACAATAAACGTACAGAAATTGAATAATCAAACGTAAAATAACACTGCATAATCTTCACTGTATAAATTAAATATAGATTAATGCATGTTAAAGCCAGCTACAAAAGTTATTCAGTCAAGATCAGTGGGTGATTTTCATTTCTTTTGTTCTTTGATTAACTTTAATGACAGACGGCAAGAGGTAGACTATAGACTGCGGTCACTTTAAGACCAAATGCACAATATTAAAACCAATATTGACACGCATACGATTTCTTTGTCAACTGCTTACATTCGGTTAAGACATAGCCGACTGTGTTTACTATGATACTCATCAAGACGGCTATTTTTGTCATACTTTTATGTGTATTTGTCCATCCAAGCGCAGGACGCGCCTCTTTGCGCGCGCTATGGATGAAGTGCCATATGTCGCACACCAGACGCATCGCGTTCTCATGTTCAAGGCGGCAATGCAAAACAGTGCATCTAATCACCATACAGGCAAAAAGTTCACTTCAAGAATGAAAAAAGTGGCGTCGATGTGTTTTGCTGTAAAAACTGCGCAAACGGAAACAGAAAGGGCAATCTATATTATATCTTTCCATAAGCACAGACTTCACACCGAAAGAAAAATCCTGAAAAATGTCTATACACACTCTTCCAGCCTAGGGTGAAGTCATTATACATTAACAACGTTTTGAGACAAATTGTGTCATTTAATGGAAAACTATGTGAATGGCGCGGCAGGATTTTGAACAACTATGTGCTTGTGCGCGACCCCCTTTATTCTTAATCGTCTGTTTGGCAACTAACGTTAATATTCTCTTAATATTCAACGTGAATACATGAACAATGTGCCGCACCGCTGCTCGTCAAAATAAATGCTTCTTTCAACTGGAGGTGAAATGGAAGTAGCGATCTAAATTTTGGGGTGGCACCCAGGATGGCCAATCAGATGTGGACACCCCTATGGCTCCGCCACTGCACAAAACACCGCAAGTCATCCTTTGTCAATTATAACTGTGGTAACTCCAAGTACTTAAACTTTATTTTAACCAAGACTTGTAAAGCATATGTAATACGCATGTAAACATATCATGTTTCACATTGTTGCCAAATGTTTTGACTATGTAACGAGATAGATCGGAAGTTTTCAAAACAATTCCACACGTGTAATGGCGGGGATGTTGAAGATTATTTGGTTACACTTTATTTTACGGTGTCATTGTTACAGTGTAATTATATATTTAAGTACTGAGTAATGTTAATTAACTACATGTACTTACTGTAGGGTTAGGGTAGGATTAGGGTTTGGTTGAGGGTTAGTTGCATGTAATTATGCATAATTTACTGTTATTACTATGGTAAGTACATGTAACATGTAACAAGGACACTGTAAAATAAAGTGTTACCGATTATTTTAGTATGCAAAACTGTTACCCAATCATAGCAGTGGGCGTTAACTTACAAGTCTTGAATGCAGCACGCTCATCAAAACGTGTTCGTTTTGATGAAAACGTTCAAAAGAGAGGGTCAAAAACATGACAGACAATAGCTTATTAATTCTAAATAAGGATGAATTTTGATGTAAAAAAATCTTGATAACATTATAAGTGGACCTCAGAGAACATCATTTTTTTTAAATGCAGTTCATCCTTTTAAAGTAGTTAAGGAAGTAGTTAAAGTAGTGATTTTATTAACAGCATAAGCATTATGAGTGTTCTAAAACTACATTTTTCCCTCAAAAGACTCACTGAAAAGGTTTCTGATGCGACTTGCGCCGACTCCCACAAACATTTCGTCAAACTCTGACCCGGAGGCGTAGTAAAAGGGCACGTCTGCTTCACCTGCCACAGCTCTGGCCAACAGGGTTTTTCCTGTTCCTGGAGGCCCCACAAGCAGGATACCTGAAATACACATCCAGATTAGACCTTTCTACAAAATTAAAAACAAAAAAACAACGACCATAAGTAAAAGTGTTGAATTTCACCTTTGGGAAGTTTACCGCCAAGCACAGTGAATTTCTGGGGGTTTCGCAAAAATTCGACAACATCCTGAAGTTCGTTCTTGGCCTCCTCTACACCTTTCACATGTTCAAAGGTGACATTTTTCATTTGAACAGGGTCCACGGCTGAATCCAGACCAGAGGTGGTGCGAAAACGAACTACAAGTAAACAGATAAAACGAAAACTTCAATGTGAACATACTGCATTCTAATGATCTCATCAGAACTCAAAAAGACAATTGATACTTTATTATAAAAGTTGCAGAAGAAAATTCAGCTACAGTCAACTATCGGTCAATATATTTTAGGCAAGAAAATAAAAGGAATTAATAAAATGGGAAACAAACCAGTGTCGGAAAACGATCCTTTACCCGAGAAGAAAGGGCTTCTGGACACACCATACAGGCCAACCAGAAGTAGGGCAAAAATAATCAGACGTGTCCTCTTTGCAGAGTCTGTTAGAAACAGAAGAAGTAAGAATGAAGTTCCTGCCGCAAACACATTTTTACTGTTAAACAGATATACGTTTAATATATCACCTTGATTCCTCTGTGTCAATGCCTGAGCCTTCATGAAGCCCTCTGTGAAGCCAGTCTTAAAAGCATCCTGGTGAGATTCTGACAAGTTATTCTGTTTCAATAACTGTTCAAAACTCCCTGTGTCTTGCTTTTCCTTCATGAGGAGGCCCTGAAGAGGACAGAGAATAAGATACAAAAAATAAAAATCAGAAACAGGTTAATCACACAGATAAAACCTGTTGTATATCTGAGAGCACATCTGCATGAATTAATATTTCATCAGTGTCATGCAGCTCACTAACTTTCATAAAGACTGGCGTATAATTCTCTGCTTCTACTGGAGCTTCAGAACCAGTAAGGAGACGTCTGGTCTTGGACCTCAACGTCTTGAAACCTCTGTTTTGGACCCATGCTAAGCATGAAAACAAACAAGACATACATCAAAATAAACTCAGAACTCAATCCATACAGTAGCTATAATGTAACAGTATGTAACTGCGTAAAGGCCCTGTTCACACCAAGAACAATAAATATAACTATATTAGCATCCACACCAATAGATGATAAAGTTTATTATAAGCAGCATGCACTGCAGTTATGTTATCTGCCACTTTAAATGCTCAAGCTCTATAAGGTCGGGTGGATTCTTATTGGTTGTCATCATTTTTATTGTTCATCAGCTGATAAAAATCGTTCTGAAAGTGATTCCAATGATATTGTTCCAGCTGTGGTGTGGACTGGGCCTTTAATTCTTTATATTTTGGTCATTTGTATATAAAGATTACATTGCAGATGGTGCAGATCTACGCAGGCTGTCTGGAGGGGGCTGGAGCATTGCCTGCGAAACACCGGAGAGCCAAAGAGTCCCGTGTGTTTGTGAGAGAACCCTGTGGTAAGATATACAATTTACATTACACAACAAAGTCAAGAATAAATCACTTTGCTGACAACAAAATGGGCCTTTAGTTTCCAAATTACAAGACTTTTCTCACAGTGTCTGAAACGGTTAATTCAAGGATTCGGTCTCTCTAAACCCCTTCTTTCTGAGAGCCTACTCTGCTCTGACTGGTCAGACGGCCCAGTATGTTGTGATTGGTTGACCACTTACAGTGCATGTCGGAAAATAAAAGCTCTTTGAGCATATCTGAATTTCAGCTCCGGATCTTCCTCAGCACTTGTAACGATGGCATCAGTTATAATGAATCAATTCGAGCCAGAGTCCTCATCCTTTGGAAATGCATGCAAAGTGGATTTGCTTTCGCAGCGCTGAAAACACCGTCTTCTCGACATGTCGACAACGCAAAACAAACTCTTCCAGGCCTCAGCTACAACTACAGTGTTTGAGGGTCAAAGTAGACATTGTTCACATTCAGTCAATGAAGACCATATGCTGCCTGGCATTAAGCACATTTATTACAAACCTATGTAGCTTCATGCAGGTAGTAAGACTGGAATTACTGACCACTCGTTTCAGGCAGTTCAGAATCAGTTCTTTCTTTTGGGAGACAATAACTCAATTTACCTTTGATCTTTGAAACTTTGCAGACCTTTTACATTCACAAGCAGCTATATTACACACTACATTAAAGGTGATATCCGAAAAAGCGGGTACTTTAAGACTGGAAAGTTGTTGGAAGCTCAGAACTTGTTGGTGTACGAAATGTCAACATCCTCATAAATAGGTAATTTAGTTATCTACTTGTGACAAAGTATTCAGGTACAGTAGGTTAGAAATTATGAAAAAAAATTGCTGTGAAGCTGGAACAGCTTATTTTTTAATTGCTCAACAGCACAATGTTGATAAAGAAAGATGTGGTCGCATAAACATATTCTGTAAGGGAATAAACCTAATTATTGAGCTACCAACAATACCAAGAGACAAATATACTTTAAAATATGATATCACTATATGTTGTGGCTAACCTTACCATATTTGTTTTGGAAGAAGGAGGGGGCGGAAATGTGAGATGTTCTCCATGCTGTTGAGTTTTGAGCAGCACTGGAGATGGATTTCTCCTCTGGATCTATAGAAGGCAGCAGGCGTTCCAGAACATCACGTACATGACTGAACCTCAGCTCTGACAGACCCAGGTCCTTCAAGCTTACTTTGGGCTGTGAAAACAAGCCAGTTAGATCCATGAAGCCCAGTGGAAACCAGTGTTATTGGTGGTCATTTTTTTATCGTTTTAATAATTTTGTTGTGTTTTTTGTCATTTTTATTAGTTTTTTTGTAATGTCTATATAGTTTTTTAAAAACTAAACAAAAATTTGAAATTTTGCCTTGGCAATTAGCTGAAATAAAATAAGTTTAAGTTTTTTATATATTATTTCAAGCTATAATAACCCTGGCGTAAACATGAACTCTAACATGCACGTGCTATAAAACGTGTGTGCGGTTTCTGTGACTGTCTTACCTCATTGAGAAGAGGGTTGTGTTCAGGTGAAAGGTCTCTCTGTAGACTCTGCACCGATGCGGTTACGGTCGAGTTGGCTGAACTCTTCAAGTACTGGACCACATTGATTAGATGGGTCAAAGGCACTGTTCCCTAAAAAAAGTACATTTTGGTCACGTTGCATAACTTGGTGTGGAGAATACTGGTTAGCAAATAAAAGAATAAAACTGTATTTCCAGTCATAGCAATACATATCATAGTCACAGAGACTGATAAGCTCTCTATGTATGACTGCTACTACAGGATGTTGATCTGTAGGTCAGTTATGTCACTACTGACATACTAACACACTATTGTAATCACACATACTTAATTTTCCCCCTTCAGACACGTACACACTCAGTCTCCTTATTAAACACACTCTCTCACAGCTGTTGTTGTATAACCAGAATTAAGGTAATATTACATAACAATGTCATCAGAAAACACTGTTATTCATGAAAAATAATTAAATATAATACATACAGAATATCTGTATAATTGTATGTTCTCAATCAACAGTGAAGAAAAACAAAAGAAAATAGTAACAGATGTGGCTTGATGTCAATCAGATGATGTAATCTGTTTGAGGGTCAGAATGTGTCAGAAATAGGCTGTTATTAAAATAAATTTTCAATAGCAGACAATATTATTGTTTTAAATATATATTTTAATCAGAATTACATTTACAAGATCGAAGTTTGTTATGGAAAGCCCCATACACACACTGGTTTCTCTTTCTTGTTCATTATTACTCTCTACAGTTACACATTTATGCACAAAAAGGGCTTTGACGACTACTATTTAAAACAATGAAACACCTTCATACCTGCGACTGAAAGGTTGTAGGCAGAGAAAACATATTTTGCTTAGATTTTCGTTGAGGGGTTTTCTTGCGCTCCTGTCAGATCCGCTGCTGTTCTTTTCTTAGGTTAAGACAACCGGTGTTGTTAATCTCACCGATGACTCCATTCTTCCCTTTACTAAACGAAAACACAGCGTTGTTAAATTCAGCGAATTAATCGCCATTACGTGAGCTTCACTTCTTCGGTGGTAATCTAAACCAAAAATCGTTCTCTTTAGTGACGCCTGCCGGACAATAACGGTAAGTCGCAAAAATGTATTTCACAAAATGTTTAGTTCATTACCTTACTTTTTTTTAAATTAACAATTGCACACAAGCATTACATAATCACATAACAAGGCAATGAAATTGCAAACGTTAGAAAGATAAAGAAAACATTAATTAAAAAAGATGGTTTGTTCAATTTCCTGTTCAGATCAAAATAAACATTTAAAATAAAGCTAACACAAATCCAAGCAAGGATACTATTATGGGAAATTAAATTCGATATCGTGCTTTTTTATGTATTATCCATAGACTGTTCTATCTATCTATCTATCTATCTATCTATCTATCTATCTATCTATCTATCTATCTATCTATCTATCTATCTATCTATCTATCATGGTATTATCACAGTAAAGCAAGCCAAATAATCTATCTCTAGCGCCATCTAGTGGCCTTGCAGCGCACATCCCCGGATGTAGAGGCTCGGTCTTTGCCTGTATAAAAGCATAGTATTATGACATTTGTTATTTATATAATAATGCACCACTTTGGAAGAGATACATATTTTTTATGATAATATACAGTTACAATATAACCAAAACGGTGTGTTGGAAAGCTCCTGAAAACGCTAAAGTAAGAGCTAAGCGATTGTTTAGTTTTACTTCCGGGTTGTTTAAAGACCCCACAATGAGGAGTGGATGGGCTAGAAAAAAAACTCAAATTAAAACCATCTTGTCAAATATCATTATGCTGTAAGAGGCCTGTTTTACTAATGTTATCCGTCGGTAAAGCAGTCAAAATAATTATAATATGATAATAAACATTACAGTATTACTATACGCCTGTCACTCAATCGTTTACATTCAAGACTTTTAAAAATTCTACTGTCTTTTTATGTTTTTAATTCCTTATTTAATATATATTACCCATAAAATCTAGTAGCCTAATGTGAATTTATAAACTCTTAAAATCCCCATGAATTAAATACACAGTGGATGTGCAAAATAGTCACCCACTTTGGTTTTAAATCACTTCAGTTTATGATATATATATATATATATATATATATATATATATATTATGATCCTAAATTAAATACAGCTGGCAATGTACTTAAAGCCTTTTGTCATCGCGCATTAAAGCACTTCCGCTGTGCTCCACGCGATTGACTCATTGGTAGTTGCATCAGGCAGATTAAAAGCAGCCGCTCGGTGTTTTCGACGACGTTTTATAAAATAACTACAAATCTAAGCAAGTATCTCCAAACGGCACTGATCGCCGACATCTTTCATCTGTTAAAGTTATCGCAGTAATATCGCATGTCCAATATACAGAACCTCCAGTCCTTCGGTAAGTTGCACGAGTTTACAAACGGACATCTTGAGCATTGTGTTTGGTGTCTCTGCACAAATGTATCGATACGAACATGTTATTTAAATGGTCGATGCAAACAGTAAACGTTTTTTTTTTTTTTTCTTCAAAACTAAAAAAAGCAAATTCGCATTCATGGGAAAGCTCGTTGGGAAAATAATGGCGTCTTTATAAACTCTATATATATATATATATATATATATATATATATATATATATATATATATATATATATATATATATATATATATATATATATAATTATTTTTTTTGTAAAACTGCTGTTAGCGCAATAGCTATATAGTCCGTATACAGTACAAAAATCCACATTTCCGTGGCACAAAAGGTTCTTTTATGTAAGAAGGTTCTTTGGATTCTTAATATTCTTTACACTAAGAAAAACGATTCTTTTAGGAACTGTGACCTAAAGTTCTTTGTGGAGCCCAAAATGGTGGTTCTTCTGACATCACCGTGAAAACCCCCTTTTGGAACCTTTAATTAGTTCTTTGGTAATTCATTGTTTCAAACGTGTGGCAAATCCTTAAAGGGATAGTTGACCTAAAAAAAGTCATTTACACCCTCAAGTTGTTCTAAACTTTTAAATTTCTATGTTAAGCAAAATATATTTTGAAGAATGTTGGTAACAAACAGTTGCAGGCCCATTGACTTCCATCATTTTTCTCATGCTATTGAAGTCAATGAAGACCAACAACCATTGGTTAAAAACATTCAAAATATCTTTTGTATACAGCAGGACAAAGAAACTCATACAGGTTTGGTACAACTTGAGGGTGAGTAAATAGATGACAGCGCTTTTAAAAGGATAGTTCGCCCAAAAATAGTCATCTATTTACTCACCCTCAAGTTGTTCCAGACCTGTATGAATTTCTTTCTTCTGAACACAAAAGATATTTTGAAGAATGTTGGTAACAAACAGTTGATGGACAATCCATAGACTTCCATAGTTCCCCCCCCCCCCCCTCCCCCCAATGAGTAAATGACAATTTTCACTTTTGGGTGAACTATCCCTTTAAGTTTCTTAAATCCCCACAATGGCAGTAAAAGGTATAGGTATGCGCATATAGGGTTTTTTTTTTTTTTTTTTTTTTTTTTTTTTTTAAAAATGCTCTGTATATCAGCCCGTATTCAGATTTAGCTCTTGATGATCTCTGACTTGATTCATTGTGCAACTTGAGGTCAGGCTTGCTCTCATTGTAGTAGTACATAACCTGAGGCTGTGAGATTTGTTTCTTATAACAAAGACTAAAGTGTTTCATTGTTTCTCTATAGATCCCTTTGCTGATGCAACTAAGGGTGACGACTTGCTCCCGGCTGGGACGGAGGATAAAATCCACATAAGGATTCAGCAACGGAACGGCCGCAAAACGCTGACCACAGTTCAGGGCATCGCAGATGATTATGATAAAAAGAAGCTTGTAAAAGCCTTTAAGAAGGTACTTTCTAACTCCTAGTTATTTGGAAGCATTTCACCCAAAGTGTTATTTGGCATTGATTTAATCTTGTGCTGTTTTATTTAATAGAAATTTGCCTGCAATGGTACAGTGATTGAGCACCCGGAGTATGGAGAGGTGATTCAGTTACAGGGTGACCAAAGGAAGAATATCTGTCAATTCCTTCTGGAGGTGAAGTATACTTATGCATGGAATAACATGCTACTGCTTGCAAGCTGTTTGTGTCTTGATAGTTTAAATGGGTTAGATTGCCCTTGTGGTTGTTTTGCAAGCAATTACTCATTTCCGTCTTGCCATTTTACAGATCAACATCGTAAAGGAGGAGCAGTTGAAGGTTCACGGATTTTAAGATGATGGCCCCTCCAGGGCTTTCTAAAGGACTGCACCAGCATGTAGCAATCCTAGTATATTCATGGCAGGGTTTTAGTGAACATATGCTAACAAAACTGACAGCAGGGTGAAACTGTTTTTGCAGTCATTTCAAGCTCGACTCTTCATAATGACCTCAACCGGACCACTAATTCCAGGCTGGTCTGAATTAGATACTGAATCTTTGTTGCTGATGCTTGTGAACATTTTATGATTGATACTCCATTGCACGATATCTTTTTATCAAGGACAATAAAGTTATGTGACTTTGCACATTTGTGACTGTCTTCTCTTCCCTCATTACATTTATTTGAATGCTACAGATTAAACATTTATAGCAAAGTATTAAGACTCTCAGAACTATCTGAATACATATTGCTAGTTTAAATTTAGATGGCAGAAAGATCAATAACTTTGTGCATTCATTCCACATAGTTTGCATGAAGTCAAAAGCCTTTAATCAGAAATGGTATGCAAGTATTACAATTGTGTATTTCTGTATTGCAATGGAATTTGGAGCAATAGATTTTATAGGTGATTTACTTTTAGCATGTTTAATATGAACATGATGGAAATTCTCTTGTATGGAAAAAGCTAACTTGCATTTATTCTGAATAGTTTAACTGGTTTTGGTTGGTAAACCATTTTTGTTCACTCTTGTAGTTTGGCTCGTTGTCAGGGCTGGAAATCCTTTCAGCTGTGGCCTAAGCCTGCAGTGTCCTGTCAGGCTCAAATATGAGCGTAATCCTCTTTAAAGGGCATGGATTGGAGTTTATGATGAAGGGACGCCAATCTCACTGCTAAGCTGCATGGGCATTTCAGACACTTTTTACCATAGCAAAGACAGGTTGAAGTTGAATGTCTGAAAAGCAATTGAGACTTTATTTTCAATGATTATGCATTTGTTTGTATTCTGGGAGATCACAAGGCACTTTTATTAACCTAAACTCAAACAAAATACACTGTGTCAGGTTGATCCGTAATCCAACCAATTCAAGTGACAATCTTTTGAGTGCTTTCACCAAAAAAGATTAATTCACTGGCCAGTGTGTTATAAGCGAGTCATTGAATCATTAACCATAGCATTTTGCATCTATTGCTATTATGTTGCTTATCAAGCTATAAAAATAAGCGTAAAATATAGCTGCAAGCAGCCATCAAGGGGCTCAGCACAAAGAAGGCACGATAAGTAGTAAGTAAACTTTATTTATATAGCACTTTTAAAGCTGCAACTCACAAAGTGCTTTACACAATATAAAATAATCCTTAAGAATACATTCATGAAGAGCTATACACATATGAACAAACAAAATGTAGTAATATAAAATACCCAAACCCCAAAACAGACAAAAAGACATCTATAAGAACGAGTTTTTAAACGTAGCATCATGCCATCATTTGTTGATGCGGTATACAAAAAGAGTTTCGTCTATCGACACGAAATCCATAACTTTTTGTCGGCATGGTCTGAAGATACGATTCGATTTTGGTGAAAATCGGACCAATGGTCTAGGAGGTGTTCGAAAAAGTAGGTTTTGATAGAAAATCAAAATGGTGGACAGGAAGTTCAGCCGACTATTGTATAATTGGTATCTATGTTCTCGGCATGACCCAAGGAATCTATCAAGACCAGTTCTTTACAATAGGCTAATTAAATCAAAAGTTATTAGCATTTTTGTAAATTTCATTATAACTTTTGACCACAAGCGCTGCCCCGAAACGTCTTGGGTAGCCTACCTTCAGGGCATGGTGCTGAAGACACATACCGAGTTTCGTAATGATACGCCAATGTGTTCATAAATATAGCATGTTATGACAAAATTCTAAATGGCTGGTATGGGAAAATTGGGTATCGTTCGACTCAGCATGCTGCACCAAAAATTTTAAGAGACCAGTTTTTTGGCCAGACCATTCAGAAGTTATAAGCAAAAAGAGCAATTTTTCATATCATACCACTAGGTGGCACTGTGGCGAAACTGTGCATGAAGCCTCAGGTCCTGAGGAGGAGTTCGAAAATTCAAAATTCAAAATGGTGGAAAGATTTTCATGATGTCATAGGGTGCAATCAAATCGTCTTGAGCCAAGACATCAGAAGAAAAAAGAATCTATGTCGTCTTACAGTACAAAACTTTGTGCAACTTTGGACAGTTGGTGGGGCTAGAGGGATTGAGTTAGAGACTCCAAATTTGCTATGGTGACAGTCCTCTATCTGTGTGCCAAATTTCATAACTTTCCCGCAAGCAGTTCTATGTGCTGCCATAGACTTCCAGAGCAGAAGAAGCTCAGCAAATGATGTGGACAGATATACATATGTTGTGGCCAAGAATAAGAATGTGTTCTCTCGTTTTAGTAAATTGTGGCTAATTCGTTCCCTGTTTGATATAACTTACACCATTGAATGAATTAGTAAAACGAGGGAATTAATTCTTAATTTAAAATAAACCCCATATCTTCTTGTTGTGAATGAGATATTCATCTCATCTCTTGAATATATTCATATTCAAGGTAGTCACTTCACCTTTTTTGTGATCCGGTTCACTCAAGTTGTTCCAAACCTGTATGAATTTCTTTCTTCTACTAAACACAAAAGAAGATATTTTAAAGAATATGGGTAACCAAAGTTGATGGACCCCATAGACTTCCATAGTATGGTAAAAAAATACTATGGAAGTCCATCAACTTTTTCAAAATATATTATTTTGTGTTCATACAGGTTTGGAACAACTTGAGGGTAAGTAAATGATGACAATTTTCATTTTTTTGGGTGAACTATCCTTTTAAATATCAACAGACACAATATTTGAATTTAATAATGTATTAGTAAATGCTGAACTTCATCATTCATTAACTAAAATGAATTAATGCTTTAGAATCATTTTTAATTGTTAGTTCATGTTAACTAATGTACAAACCCGATTCCAAAAAAGTTGGGACACTGTACAAATTGTGAATAAAAAAGGAAAGCAATAATTTACAAATCTCATAAACTTATATTTTATTCACAATAGAATATAGATAACATATCAAATGTTGAAAGTGAGACATTTTGAAATGTCATGCCAAATATTGGCTCATTTTGGATTTCATGAGAGCTACACATTCAAAAAAAGTTGGGACAGGTAGCAATAAGAGGCCGGAAAAGTTAAATGTACATATAAGGAACAGCTGGAGGACCAATTTGCAACTTATTAGGTCAATTTGCAACATGATTGGGTATAAAAAGAGCCTCTTAGAGTGGCAGTGTCTCTCAGAAGTCAAGATGGGCATAGGATCACCAATTCCCCCAATGCTGCGGCGAAAAATAGCAATATAGCAATATCAGAAAGGAGTTTCTCAGAGAAAAATTGCAAAGAGTTTGAAGTTATCATCATCTACAGTGCATAATATCATACAAAGAATCTGGAACAATCTCTGTGCGTAAGGGTCAAGGCCGGAAAACCATACTGGATGCCCGTGATCTTCGGGCCCTTAGACGGCACTGCATCACATACAGGAATGCTACTGTAATGGAAATCACAACATGGGCTCAGGAATACTTCCAGAAAACATTGTCGGTGAACACAATCCACCGTGCCATTCGCCGTTGCCGGCTAAAACTCTATAGGTCAAAAAAGAAGCCATATCTAAACATGATCCAGAAGCGCAGGTGTTTTCTCTGGGCCAAGGCTCATTTAAAATGGACTGTGGCAAAGTGGAAAACTGTTCTGTGGTCAGACAAATCAAAATTTGAAGTTCTTTTTGGAAAACTGGGACGCCATGTCATCCGGACTAAAGAGGACAAGGACAACCCAAGTTGTTATCAGCGCTCAGTTCAGAAGCCTGCATCTCTGATGGTATGAGGTTGCATGAGTGCGTGTGGCATGGGCAGCTTACACATCTGGAAAGGCACCATCAATGCTGAAAGGTATATCCAAGTTCTAGAACAACATATGCTCCCATCCAGACGTCGTCTCTTTCAGGGAAGACCTTGCATTTTCCAACATGACAATGCCAGACCACATACTGCATCAATTACAACATCATGGCTGCGTAGAAGAAGGATCCGGGTACTGAAATGGCCAGCCTGCAGTCCAGATCTTTCACCCATAGAAAACATTTGGCGCATCATAAAGAGGAAGATGTGACAAAGAAGACCTAAGACAGTTGAGCAACTAGAAGCCTGTATTAGACAAGAATGGGACAACATTCCTATTCCTAAACTTGAGCAACTTGTCTCCTCAGTCCCCAGACGTTTGCAGACTGTTATAAAAAAAAGAGGGGATGCCACACAGTGGTAAACATGGCCTTGTCCCAACTTTTTTGAGATGTGTTGATGCCATGAAATTTAAAATCAACTTATTTTTCCCTTAAAATGATACATTTTCTCAGTTTAAACATTTGATATGTCATCTATGTTGTATTCTGAATAAAATATTGAAATTTGAAACTTCCACATCATTGCATTCTGTTTTTATTCACAATTTGTACAGTGTCCCAACTTTTTTGGAATCGGGTTTGTAGTTAACTGATGAAACCTTACTGTAAAGTGTTACCATAGTCTTTTCCTTGAGTGCAGTTTGTAAAAAGCAAAGACACAGTTTGCCCATTAAGATGTGTAGGAGTGAATTGCTGAGTTTTGGTCTCAGCAGTTTAGTGGCTGGTGTCTGAATAAGATGGAAACAGACGGAGCACGTGCGGATGCCTGGGGCCGTCCACCGTCCTCTCCGCTCCACTCCATTACCTCCAGCAGACAAACACACAGAGTTAATGATGGATGTCTCCGATTCATCAGCACACGATTCCTGCTCTTAATGTTTTATTGTATTCTTTCCCCCAACTCATTTTAACAATCAGTCCATTCATATCTGAACAACTGATCTCGTCACTTTTTTTAGGCTTAAAAGCCATTTTACAGCTCACTGACTTTTATGCGCTTATTGTTTAAATATGAAAAAGAAAGAAATGGCTATGCATGCATATGTATTAATTGCACATGAGAGCTTGATATTGGACAAAACTGTTAAACACCCGTCTGGCAGTCAGCAGATTCCATTATTTTTTGTTTGTGTTTAGCCAGAGGCCAGCCAGCTGTTATTGTTTTTGTGTGGTATTGCATTCCCGAGCATTTACCCCTTTCACGTCTCTATAAGCAGTGATTCAGCTTCAGATGCTTTCACTGCAGTATGATATTGGCCATAAATATTCCTAGTGACACTGACCCCTACCTCCAGGTTTATTGGAGTGCCGCTGTCATTTCTGACCAACAGGCCGAGAAGTAGATGCGTGCAACAGCTTCTCTGTCCACCTTGCACATAATGAAACAGGGAAAATTCATCACGCCGTTTGCCAATGCTAACCCAGATAGCAAGCAACCAACAAAACAATGTTAAATCAATGTTAATGTGTCAATGTTAACTGCATTGAATCAACATCACACAAAAGTGGTTATTTGTTATTAATAGATTATATTCACTAACAATACTTCCTCACCATAGATGAAACATTCTGAATTAAAAATTATACATTATGGAAAAAAAATGTTGCCATTTTGCCATTTTTTTAAAATAAATATATATATATATATATATATATTTTTTTTAGACACAGACATTAAGAATCAGCATATGAATCTCAACAATGGTGACATGCTTCATGCCGCAATGCATGCTGGGAGCCATGAGTTTTATACTATGGTGGCTCCCAGCATGCATTGCGGTAAATCACAATTCAGAATGTCTGAGCTGTGGCAAGAAAGTCTTGTTGGTGTATATAATTTATTAATAGCCACATTTGGTCAAGAGTAAAATTAGTAAACTATTCCATTTTATGATGCTGAAAATATCACATGATCATCTCTGTTTTTGGGTTTTTTTTTTTTTTTTGCAACAAATAATGCATTTTGGTAAACACTGTTACAAACTCACATAAAAAACCAAGAGTCAAACTGCCCAGCTAAAGCAAACACTGATCACCATAATGGTGACCAAATATTTTCAATAAAACATCAGCATCTAAACCTCTGTTAATTCTCAAAAAGAACTTCTGCTGAGATCTTAAAAGATGTATTGTCTTCTTTTAACTTCAGTTGATTTCAGGCTGTTTGGCTTTAAGTCAGTTGTAGTTGTTGTGTTTCATTTTCTGAGAGTGCAAGCATGATGTTGAACCAACATCACATTGTAAAATTGATTCAATGCCATTACCATTGATTTTTGGATGAAATTTCAACATTTTTTCAACATTAATTGCGGGTGCAAACGTGATGTTGATTCAATGCAGTTAACATTGACACATTAACATTGATTTAGCGTTGTTGGCTTGCTATCTGGAAAACCAGTCCTAGATGTTCAGTTGATTTTGCTGATGTGCAAGCTGGTCTCTTGTTGTTACCTGCTAAAGATTGTCCGAAACCCCTGTAAAACCTGCTCACAGATGAGTCTGGCCAGGCTCTGAGAGCATCTATAAGTGGCAAACCAAGATGGCTAAAGATACTATAGTAGACTTTGTTTCAAATATGGCAGGACTATCACCGCTGCCACTAAAGATTGCTTTGTAAATAAACTTCCTCATCAGTTTAATATCCTCAGCATCCCAGAGAGCCTAGAGGAACTCAATGTTGCAACAGAAACTATTGACTCTCTCTTTTCCAGCACTTTAGACACAGTTGCTCCTCTGCACTTAAAGAAGATTAAAAAAAATAGTCCAACGCCGTGGTACAACGAGCACACCCGGGCCCTTAAAACAGCAGCCAGAAAAATGGAGCGCAGAGGGAAGAAAACAAAACTGGAAGTTTTTCGGATTTCATGGAAAGAGAGCATGATTGCGTACAGAAAGGCCTTAAAAACTGCTAGATCTGCTTATTTCTCGACTCTCTTAGAAGAAAACAAACACAACCCTAGGTATTTATTTGAAACAGTGGCTAAATTAACAAGAAATAAAGCTTCAACTTCTGACGTTTGCAAACAGCACAGCAGTAATGACTTTATGAACTTCTTTACGTGCAAGACTGATAATATTAGGAAGAAAATTATAACTATGCAACCATCTACTACAGTATCGCATCAGACAGTGCATTGTAGTGTCACTGAGGAAAAATTCCACTCATTCACTGCTATAGGAGAAGAAGAATCTGCTAAACTCGTTAAATCATCAAAATCAACAACATGTATGCTCAACCCTATACCGACTAAACTACTAAAAGAGATGCTTTCAGAGGTCATAGATCCTCTTCTTAATATCATTAATTCATCTTTGTCATTAGGATACGTACCGAAAACTTTTAAGTTAGCTATTATTAAACCATTTATTAAAAAACCGCAACTTGATCCTACAGAATTAGTCAATTACAGGCCAATCTCAAATCTACCCTTTCTGTCAAAAATACTAGAAAAGGCAGTGTCTTCACAACTACGCTCCTTTTTAAAAATGGTATCTGTGAGGATTTCCAGTCAGGATTTAGACCGTATCATAGTACTGAGACTGCTCTCATCAGAGTTACAAATGATTTGCTCTTATCATCCGATCGTGGTTGTATATCTCTATTAGTGTTACTCGATCTTACCGCTGCATTCGATACTATCGACCACAACATTCTTCTTAATAAATTCGAAAATTATGTTGGCATTAGTGGAATTGCATTGGCATGGTTTAAATCATACTTATCTGACCGTTATCAGTTTGTAGCAGTAAATGAAGAGATGTCACACTGATCACAAGTTCAGTATGGAGTACCACAGGGCTCAGTGCTAGGACCGTTGCTTTTCACCCTGTACATGCTACCCTTGGGAGCTATCATTAGGAAGCATGGCGTTAGTTTTCATTGTTATGCTGACGATACTCGGCTCTATATTTCTTCACGCCCTGACGAAACTTACCAATTCACAAGATTAAAGGAATGCATAACTGATATAAAAAATTGGATGACTATTAATTTCCTGCAACTTAATTCAGAAAAAAATGAATTTTTAATTATTGGACAAAAACCCTCTGCACATAGTAACCTAGAATACTGTCTAACACTCTGTCAAGTCCTCGTCGTCAGTTAGGAACCTGGGTGTGCTCTTTGATACCAATCTTTCATTTGAAAGCCACGTTTCTAGCATCTGCAAAACTGCATTCTACCATCTTAAAAATATATCTAAATTACGGCACATGCTTTCAATGCAAAATGCTGAACAGTTAGTTCACGCGTTCATGACCTCAAGGCTAGATTATTGTAATGCTCTACTGGGTGGTTGCCCTGCTCGCTTAATAAATAAACGCCAGCTCGTCCAAAACGCAGCAGCTCGAGTTCTTACTAGAACCAGGAAGTATGACCATATTAGCCCGGTTCTGTCAACACTGCATTGGCTCCCTATTAAACATCGTATAAATTTTAAAATCTTGCTAATTACTTACAAAGCACTAAATGGTTTAGCTCCCCAGTACTTGAGCGAGCTCTTAACGCATTATACTCTCGTCTATTACAGTCTCAAAATTCTGGCCAGTTGATAATACCTAGAATATCAAAATCAACTGCAGGCAGTCGATCCTTTTCCTATTTAGCACCTAAACTCTGGAACAGTCTTCCTAGCATTGTTCGGGAAGCAGACACACTCTGTCAGTTTAAATCTAGACTAAAAACACATCTCTTTACTATGGCATACACATAGAACATTATCAATTTTTTATTATTCAAATCAGTTAATTGATTGTTTTAGGCTGCATTAACCAGGTCAGCCGGAACCGGGAACACTTCCCATAACACCTGATGTACTCGTTACATCATAAGAAGAATGGCATCTACGCTAATGTTAGTCTCTCTGTTTATCCCGAGGTTTATTGCAGTCAGCCGGATCCGGGCCATATCCAGATCAGATGGTGGACCTGCGCCTAGACATGACCAACGCATCCCTGAAATGTCTGCAGAGACCGTGTCAATTAAACTCCCCCCTGTAAATGCCGCATCGACACGACATCCTTATTAAACCCGTCTCCGGCGTGATGATTCCAATCTTTCGAATAATCTTACGAGTATCTTTGATCTAATAAGACTTCTGACCTGTAATGTTGCCAGAATCATAATCATACACTATTTGTTCGTCGGCCAGGGGAGAACTGGCACCCCGACTGAGCCTGGTTTCTCCCAAGGTTTTTTTCTCCATTCTGGCCACTGAAGGAGTTTTGGTTCCTTGCCTTTGTCTTTTGGCTTGCTCAGTTGGGGACACTAAAATTTCATCTGCCCGTATTGACACTATATGATAATTGAAATTAGTTGGATGACATCACCGTTTTCTCCAGAGCGGCTGTACAGCCGAATCAAATTCTGTTGCATTATTTTCCTGTTAACACTGTGAAGCTGCTTTGATGCAATCGGCATTGTAAAAAGCGCTATATAAATAAAGGTGACTTGACTTGACTTGACTACCTAAAACTACTAAAAACATTTTTTGTTAATTGAAGTAAAGCTAAAATAAAATATAAATATTAGAGATAAAAAACTAAACAAAAATTAGAAACGTTGCTTTTGCAACTAACTGAAATAAGTGTAGGCAGACTAACTAAAATTACTAACTGGAAATAAATAATAATAATAAAAAAAAACTTAAACTGAAATAGAAAAATTAATTAAACCTAAATAGCAACATTTAAAAAGAACACATAACAAAATGATTAAAAATAAAAAATAAAAAAAATTAAATGAAAACTGAAAATATAAAAATAAAAGCCAAATCAAAAAAAAAAAATTAATAGTATATAAATAACACTAAAATAACACTGAGCTTGAGAACATACTTCAATTATTTAGTTAACACATACCTACGTAATTTATTCTTGCTTTAATGTATTCCGGTGTGGTTTTATTGTGTTCACGTGTTCATCCAACAACTATTATGATATATGATGGTACTGGCATTTTTGTTTGGATGACAAAATTTACAAAAATTATTCTAATTTAACCCTCTGGCGCTCTTCTGTCATTTTTGACCGAAAATTTTACTTTTTTTCTTCTTCTTTTTTTTAAAGAATTTTTTACTTCATCAGAATGGTACAAAACTTAGTAAAGGAAAAAAATCATGGACATGATTCGAAAAGGTTAATTGGTTCTAAAAAAACAAAAACAAAAACAAAAAAACAAATGACCGCATTGGAAATGAATGGGAAACGAATTTCATCTAGTGGAAACTTTTAGTACTGCTTCCAAACAAAATCTTTTTTGAGATATCAACCTCAAATTTGGAACACAGCTTGTTTAGATTTATTTTAGAATAACACGTGTTTTGGAAAATGTATATGTCCTATAAAAATTTTAAATTATATATTTGTGCATTTTTCATTTACTTTTTAAACTTCAGCAATAATCTGCCAAGAGTTGTCTTTAAAAAGAGACCAAACCCAAACAAAGTCTGTGCTCCAAAGCATTCAAGATTTACGACAGTTTAAGTTGGAAATTTAATTTTCAGGTCTATGCTCAGAAAGTGAATAAATGGGTAACTATTGCATAAATAGAATTTAGTACCATAAAATCCCCTAAAAAAATACAAAATATTAAAATAAAAAACATTATTGAACTAATTTCATCTAGTGAAACAAGTACATTATAGTACATTAATTTCATTGAAATAAAAATAAAACAATCAGTCATTTTTGACTGCCAGAGGGTTAAAAGTATTAGTTGTTTGAAACGTATAAACCTACTGGTACAATTAAACTTGAGTCTCTAGTTACTGAGAACTATAAATAAACTCAATTTAGCCAATTCCCTTACTACTGCTATCTGCATGAACTCTCTTATTTCAATTCATCATTCTTTATTCCTTTGAGAAAGACAGAAATGCTCAGAGGAGAGAAGTTGCATTGTTTTTCCGCTGATCTCCATGTGTCTCTTTGTGAGAATGCTGTCTGTACAAATTAATCTATACGTCAGTACTTTTGAAACCAGCAGATGGCGATATATAATTGATATCGGTGTACACCTACCTTGCCAATTTATCACTTTTGATAGATTAAATATCAAATATTAAAACTGTTTTCTGCATACATCTTTAAGCAGACGCATCCTATACACAGATAAAATATTCAGTTGAAAGCAAAGCACTGTAGGCCTCTATAAAAGTGTAATGAATGCTGACATAACATATGGTGTGAGTCCCTTAGAGCCCAAACACCCCCCTCTTCTCACTCTACACACTCAACCTGAAAACAGCAGCTCCTCAAAATGATGGCATACATCCAGTTCTTCTGTTCTAGTCTTCGCTCAACCTTCATCAACAGAGCAGGTTGCCAGACACATCCGCACTTTCCTTTCAGAGACACCTGAGTTCTGAGATTGTACCTGGTTCAGTGACCATGACGGGGTGCAGATCTGCATTGGTAATGTTTGGGGAAGGAGGTGTGGAGCCTTGCTGCTAATAGCACTAAAATATCCCAATTAAAAGAGGGAACAGGGGACTATGTGTTTTCATTGGCTCTTGCTCACGGTGTCGGCAGCTGCCAGAAAAACGGACGGTCTGGCGTCGCTACAATATGTTTCTCTGAGTGATCCGTTTTTAGAGACGAGAAGGGAGTCATTGAGAATGGCTGTGTACCATATGCACGCAAAAAAAGTTCACACTTACACTTTTTTTTAATCATGCTCAGATATGCACAGGGTTAATTGGTGAGACACAACAAACTTGATCGTAATTACATCTTGTGGAATTGTTATGCTGGTTCTTTGGGGGGTTTGCGGGTCATGGTGGACACCTCGGGTGTTTTGTTCACTGAGATAAGCTTCACAAAGTCAGCCAGAGAGTATTAAACTGCTTTGACCAGAGATAGATAGAACTGGTGATAAAAGCAACACTCTGAGCCTCATGGTAGCTCTGTTCCAATACCTAGTGAGTTGCCTACCTAGACAGAATGTTCTCGACATGACGGCTGTTTGAAACAGTAGGTAGAACACTAATTAATGCCGTCTGAGATTCTACTCAAATTTAAGGCAGAATTACATGTGTCCTTCATGGTTAAGGCTGTCCCAGAACACAAAGAGCTCAGAAATAAATAAAATTGAGAAAAAAAATTTGGGACGATGGATGGAACCGGAAGTGCTAAAATGCTAACTCGTTTCTTGGTTTTGGCCAACAAAAATACATCATCCCTGTAGCACTCTATTAGAGATATCTTGGTTAGATTAGCAACACACTTGATTGTGATAAAATCAAAAAATTATGCAAAAATAATCCAACTTTTTCCTAACAAGCCTACAGCGTTTTAGATTATGGGAGGTCGAGAAGTGTCTCAGTCCAACCCGGCCCACATTCAAGTGTGACGTCAGAAGCCATGCCCATATCCAAATACGTCAAACCAGTACAGCGGAAACTCCACCCTGCTGCCGATTCTTAGGATTTTATTGGTCATGTCGATCATTGCCTAAACATACCTGACTGAATTTATTCCGATTGATGAATCTGAACGTAATGTTTATGTGAACGCTAAACAAGTGATCGGGTTGATGTGCGTGTTTATATATCACAAGCTTCAAATCGGAATAGATTTTTTGACATGCGCACACTGCACAATATATACAGTTTCCTGCTGTTTGTGCATAATAACTATTCTCCTACATTGGTACTGTATTTGTTTTAAACAGCAGACGTAATATTTATGCATTTCTGGTCATAATTTGGAGACAGTGAGCATATGAACTGTTGTGCCGTGCTACCACGCAGTATAAATGCCCCTTCCCGCGCCCAAAACCTGCCGTCTGTGGATGAGAGTAATTCTAGAGTAACACCTAATTCTTTTTCATTTACTTCTTATATTTGTCTTTTTATGACAGACGCACCGAAACCCACTCAAAACCTACCCTTACGCCTGGAAACTACTGAAAACCTACCCTTTAGCCTAAAAACCCTTTCAATCTGAAACCTACAACAAATCAGATTTCCAGGGCAAAACGGGGATGGGGAGTCACAAGGTGACGTTTTGGATGTGGGCGGGGTTGGATGTCCACCGCAGGATGCAGTGAGCCCTACTTGTGGGAGGCACTTACGGTTTCGGAACAATCATTTCAAATCATGAGGCTGCACTACACATAATCCTTCTCCATCAGTTTGACTGGATGAGCTGTAAATGTTGTGGTGTTATGTATGCATCTACGGTGGAAACAAATTTCCTCTTGAGGACAAATAAAAGCAAACTAAACTAAAATGTTCTATTCATGTTCTATTTTCAGACGTCAGGAGAATAATGTAACGCTTGGCATTTTAATGTGATATGTCTGATATGTCTGTCTATGGCAAGAGCTCTTTTCAGTCACTGCATTCTTGTCCTCCTGATTATTTTCCCTATGTATTCATTCTGCTGTAACAGTATGAAAAAGTATTTAATTTATGATGTATCCCATGAATAATTCACTGGAATGCACTAAGAATCTCTTGTTTTTCTCCCCAAATCCTCACGTCTCTTTCCAGGTTTGTTTTCACATGGATGCTCTAAAATGTAATTGTCTTTTCACTTCTAATCCATATTAGCAGTGTTTACTGGAATGTTTCTAAAGCAGATAAGTACAATATTTATTGTCTGTCAAAATGACGGAAATCACTCGATGTCCAGTTAATGAACATTTTTGATTAAGGCAATGTATAATACAGACATACTACACTCTAAAAAAAAATCAGTAAAAATAGGGCCCAATGTACTTTAATAATTTAACAGAATTTTTCGTATTTATTTTTTTACAGGTGTTTTACTTGTATTTAGAATTTTGCACCTCATTGCGCTGTGTTAGGGTTAAGGGAAATGTCCGTAAAATTACTGGATAATGTCCGGGTAATAAGCTGCCAGTACTTTTTCTGTTATTTTACGGATTTATTTTTTACAGTGTACAGTGATATTTAACATGTCTGTAATATTGTTGCGGAAATAATCGAGCTTATTTATGGTCAGTTGTAGTAATTTGTTAATGCTTTTACACTTTTAAGTTTCCTTGTAATGTTGGTTGAAGGGTGAGTAGAATAATGTCATCTCGTACACAGTTTTTGAAAATTCTTATTATTACACTGTAAAATCCAACAGTGGTTCTAACTAACACTTTTTAGTTAACTTTACTTAATGTCTTTTTGTAAAATTGTAAAATTGTAAAAATCTACTAATCTGTAGTGTTCACATACTATTCCTTGTTTACTCAGAAAACCCAAGTTAAGATTAATTGATTGGTTTGAGTGCCATTTTGTCAAGCAAAAAAAAAAAAACCTCACCATTATGGTGATCAGTGTTCACTTTGGTTGGGCACTTGGAACATTCATATTATTATAATTCTTTTCCTATTGATGCAACAATAAATCACAATTATTTGGTTTCAAAGGAAGAGAAGTACTAAATAGGTTACTTCTAAAAGTTGACCTAGCTTCTGACTGAATAATTAACTATAGTTAATAATTTAGTCTGAAATTAGGTCTCCTTTTAAAATTAACCTATGTAATATTTCCCTTTGTCATATTATGATTGTTTATAATTACATTTTGCTAACACTTACGCCATAAACACCTGTGAAACTATTAATTGGGTTGATATAATCCCTCTATATTTGTAACAATAATCTTGCAGTTGATCATGCTTGAGTCACACACAGACTTCAACATTCAGCATACAAAACACAACAAGGGTAACAACAATGGTAGCTATACTAAGTCAAGAGTAAATCTAAAGTAAAAGATCAAGTATTCTCTACAGTTCTTTTTTAGTTACTATAACTCTTGTTTAAGTGAACTATACTAACTAAGCATTTGTTAGCACAAAATACTATTCCTATTTCACTTTACTTGTTTTTTTTTTTAAGGCAATCGTTTTGCATGCTTTTTTAAGTTAGTCTAACTAATTAGATTTTACAGTGTACGTTCATAGAGTAAACCTTTGGCTGATTGTTTACAGTTTAACAGAAGTTACTCCCATAATTTGTGCAAAGCATCATGGGGTGTAGAAAAAAGGTGGATACAAGTCTGTAAAACAATGGAAATAATTTACTCACCCTCATGTTGTTCCAAACGTGTATGCCATTTTGTTTTCTGCTGAACATATGAGGAAATGCAGATCTTTTCCACACAAAGGTCATAGCGACTATGTCTGTCAAAAACAAAAAAATGACAAAAAGGCACATAAAAGCCTCCTAAATAGTACTTATAACTATAGTCCAAGTCAATATAAAACTATGCAATAGTTTTGTGGGAGAAACACATTTAGGATCTGATTGTAAGCAGCAAGAACTGCACAAAGGTTTTGTAACAGAACTAATAGCTTTTTGTTGAAATTGTGGATTAAAAAACAAGTCTATGTTAAACCAAATTTAAGGACCTTACATCCTAAGATCTGTGTATCAATGTCAAGTTTTTATGTTATGCAACTAGAATCTGTGAACTCATAAGCTTTGACAATCTGTGCATCCTCGAACATGCTCTGTACTATACATGAGGAATGTGCATGTGTCTCTTCTTGTTTTTGGCCAGTTGCTGCAGTATGTGTCGGGCCGGTCTGTTGCAGTATGGGAGCGTGTTTTGAGACAGGAGAAGATGACGACCCCCTACAGAGAAGCCTAGCTGCTCGCTGCATTTCTGAGAGATTTCAAGTGATTTACAGCCTCCTGTCGCATACAGAAAGACAACTTGACAGATAAACACACACACACACACACACACACGCACACAGTCAGACAGGCACGTAACATGCAGACAGACAGACAGGACTGAATACCATCCACCTGCTTTGGATAGAAGACATACATGCTCTCCGTTTGAATTCTTTTGGAATAGAACTTTAATATCAGCCATGTTTGTGGCTATAGGCAAGGTTTTGTTGTTCTTTTATGTTTCATATATCTGTATATATGAAACCTTTTTAACTTTTGTCCTAGTATAAAGATAACATTGCAATTTAATCTAGCCATTTGTTGTTTTTTTTTACATTGAATAGTTACCTTAAATAGGAACACCAATATCACTTAAACCCAAATGATCTATATCCATCTCATTAATATACACTATATTGCCAAAAGTATTGGGACGCCCCTCCAAATCATTGAATTTGGTTGTTCCAATCACTTCCATGGCCACAGGTGTATAAAATCAAGCACCTAGGCATGCAGACGCTTTTACAAACATTTGTGAAAGAATGGGTCGCTCTCAGGAGCTCAGTGAATTCAAGCGTGGTACCATGATAGGTTGCCATCTGTGCAATAAGTCCATTTGTAAGCTTTCCTCACTGCTAAATATTCCATGGTCAACTGTTAGTGGTGTTATAACAAAGTGGAAGCAATTGGGAACAACAGTAACTCAGCCATGAAGTGGTAGGCCACGTAAAATCACAGAGCGGGGTCAGCGCTCTCTGGAGCGCTCTCAGAGTTTTCTGGAGTGACGAATCACAGTTCTCTGTCTGGCAATCCGATGGACAAGTCTGGGTTTGGCGGCTGCCAGGAGAACGGTACTCGCCTGACTGCATTGTGCCAAGTGTAAAGTTTGGTGGATGGGGATTATGGTGTGTGGTTGTTTTTCAGGGGTTGGGATTGGCCCCTTAGTTCCAGTGAAAGGAACTCTTAATGCTTCAGCATACCAAGACATTTTGGACAATTTCATGCTCCCAACTTTGTGGGAACAGTTTGGGGATGGCCCCTTCCTGTTACAACATAACTGCGCATCAGTGCACAAAGCAAGGTCCATAAAGACATGGACGAGTGAGTTTGGTGTGGAGGAACTTGACTGGCCTGCACAGAGTCCTGACCTCAACCCGATAGAACACCTTTGGGATGAATTAGAGCGGAGACTGCGAGCCAGGCCTTCTCGTCCAACATCAGTGCCTGACCTCACAAATGTGCTTCTAGAAGAATGGTCAAAAATTCCCATAAACACACTCCTAAACCTTGTGGAAAGCCTTCCCAGAAGAGTTGAAGCTGTTATAGCTGCAAAGGGTGGGCCAACTCCATATTAAAGCCTACGGATTAAGAATGGGATGTCATTAAAGTTCATGTGCATGTAAAGGCAGGCGTCCCAAAACTTTTGGCAATATAGTGTACATAAGGTCTAAAGGTATTTGTTAATTGCTTGTGCAAGCTTGTGTGATGTACTGTATTTGTAGGATAAAGACTATGCATTTAACAAAGTATAGATTATAATTTCTTTAACTGCAGAAACTCCAGAATTGTGGATAACAATTTCATTGAAAAACAATGGCATGTGAATTTTCGTCAAGGGTTTCTAAAGCATATTTCCCATTCATTATCATCATATGCATTTAAAACAAAGTCTTCAATAATAAATAATCAAATATAATAATAAATAATACATTTCCTAGATTTAAATCAACCCAATCACTACTAAGATGAATCACAACATTCAAACATTCAATTCAAAGTACTGAAACTTGATAAATGCAAAAATGTTGAGGTTTGAAATTCCTTGGTTCAAAATGTTTGAAAAAAAAAAGGCCTAAATATGTTTACATTCAAACAAGAATTATGCGCATATCCAACAAACTTTTTGCAGGTGCTCGATCAAATGAAGCATTTAACTCAAAGTAAACAAGAATCTGCACACTGCCACTACTGCTCCCAAGGATTTATTAAAAAAGAAACAACGTTTCGACCTAAAGGGTCTTCGGGTCAAAACGTTGTTTCTTTTTTTTAATAAATCCTTGGGACAAGTAGTGGCAGTGTATAAATACGTTTACACAAATCATTTTACACTGAAATGAGTAACATACTTAATGAGTAGAGGGGGCGGGGCAGCAAAATGGGTGTGGTTAAGGCGGAGTCATTATTGATTGACAGGATTTTTATATGCCAAAAAGATTTGTAAAGGATTTTTAAAAAAACCCTTTAGACCAGGGGTGTCCAAACTTTTTAAAAAGGGGGCCAGATTCGATGTTGTGGACACACCTGGGGGCCGGCTCCTTTTCTATTACATATATATATATATATATATATATATATTACATGTTTTGATTTGACAAAAGATTGAGCGGACAGTAGAGTAGCTTGACATAGGACACAGACGTAAATTTAATACGCAAACAATATCTGTAAAACTTAACTCGTTTTTAAAGGGTGAAATTTAAATATTACTGAGTTAGAACTCTATTCTTATTTAAATTAACATGCACTCTATTTAGATAACCACAGGTAAAACCTCAAACCTCACTACATTGTAAAAAGTAAAAATATTGTTTCTATATCTAGAATGGCTTTATGGTATTTATTCTACATTTAATATAAATACAAGTGCACAAAACTGCAAGTTTATGACAAAAATATAGTCTGTAATTTTGCCTTTATTACTTGTTTAATACATGTCTACATTAAAAATGAAATAAAATTAGATATTAACTAAATTTCTGACAAAATACCATGGTTACAGTTAGTATTACCACAGTAAATCCATGATAAATGTTGGTGAATTGTTGGTTAAAAGTATTCTGACTGGATCGGCTCACCGTTTCTACTGATTTGCACGTTAGTGTTGTTGATCAAGTCAGCGCAGTTTCAACTGGCTTTAAACTAAATTAAGTCACCGAGACATTTGCAGCTTGTACCGGAGACCTCTACGCCGAACTCGAACACTTCTCACTGGCTGTGTAGTGGTCGTGTGATCGAGACACTCAGCAAGTAAACTATTTGTGAGCTCGTGAGTCGCGCGCTACGCAGTGCGCACAAGTAGCGCTGTTTCGTTCCGCTTTTGGCGCTTTACCTGGCCTAACATCTAGAACTGCCACCTTGTGTTGACATTGTGAAACTGCACGATTTGTAAATTATGCGTGGCGAGTCACATATAATATGTTTTAATAGACAAGCTGCGGGCCGTTTGAAATTCATCCTTGATAAAAGTACTACATTTACTTAGATCGCTTATTTTTCATAATTATGGCTTGGATCTCCTTATTTTTTTCCGGACTTTGGAAAGGGTGGCAAAAACTTAATAAAGCTATAGATCTATAGCTATATAGATTTTTACCCGTTTTTTGAATTACACATTGCATTGCGTTGTATTAGGATTAAAGGAAATGTCTGTATAAAGTGAAAAGTTTTCTAGCATATAACAGTTACCAGTACCTATCCCATTTTTCTACAGATTCTTTTCTTACAGTGCTTTTAATCAGATTTTCATGCAAATTCACTGATGAAGACATTTCCTCCATAGAGGCAGAACACAGGCTACTGTAAATATCCTAATTGACTAAACAAACATTTGTCTTGATCAAACAGCCTTAATGTAAATACATAATTCCACACTTGCTCAAGATTCTAATGAGCCGCACTCATTTCAAATAGCAATTGTATTAGAACTTAAAATATCATTAAGCAAATGTAATGAATGCATTTTGTTTTCTTTGAATGTATTTACAATGCATTATTTTACAATGAGTGTTTCAAAAACGTAATTAAACACTTAAAGAGTGTTGTCAAATTCAAATTTAATTTCTAAAAAAACAAGGTTTTACAGGGCTTAGATTAAGCCAGGATTAGTCCGTAGTTCAATTAGGACATTTAAGTAGCTTTTTATATCTTATGGTGTGCATCTTGAGACAAAACAATGGCACTGATATATTTTAAGGTATCGCAGTGCAAGTTGCGTTCAGTTAAAACAGCTCAAACATGCATTTTAGTCTGGGACTAGGCTTAAGCCTTGTATGTGAAACTGGGGGCAAATGTCTAAATGTATTTATTCTACACACAAATGAATAAACATAACAAAATGTCTGCAAGTATCTAAAATTTACCATGATGGAGATTTTGGCTTGTTTCCACATTTACTTTTCCCCAAAAGACAGGATGTAAGATACAAAATCCTTCCTTTTCCCCATTTTCTTTTCCATTGTCTTATTTTAATCTTCCATTCTCATTCATTCCAACACTGTCAAACTTTTAAAAAGTGGACCAAAGTGCTTTTAAATAGCATGGAGCATGACTAATGAGAGAAACATGTTAAAATCATTGCAAAAAAGTCCTTGGAAGACAAATGAATTTTCAGCAGAATAATTAACTTAATTAACAAATTTGCATGCATATTCATCAAGCTATTGAAGTCTCTCCAGCCCGGCTTGATGAACGTTGCCGTAATAACCATCTCATTTACATTCTACCATCTACTGCTATTTAGAGATGAAAATGAAGAATAAAAGAAATGGCAGATTTCTGAATGCATATGCACGCAGGATCGTCTGGTATATGGTTTTGTAGAACCGCAGCCCACGTTTGCTCTATCACGTTGGGATATCGCTGTAATGAGCTCCAGAGGAAGGCTGTCTCTGTCTCTGTCTGTGTCTCTGTGTGTGTGTGTGTGTGTGTGTGTGTGTGTGTGTGTGTGTGTGTGTGTGTGTGTGTGTGTGTGTGTGTGTGTTTGTGTGTCTCCTGCCCTTGGCACCTTCCTCTCTCTCCTGGGCATTGTGTTGGCAGGCGTCCCTGACTCGCAGTTCTCTGGGGCTGGCAGACTGTGCTACCCGCTGTCTCTGCAGGGCAATCTTAACAGGCAGCAAGGTGTAACAGCACAGACTGCCGCACAAGGCCCGAGGATACCATCACAACCCAGCCCATCCAAGCAGGAATCAGTACTTTAATTGTAGCTGCATATTTCTGCATTATCCAAGCATCTTATTTTTTTCTTTCGCCACTTTTATTTACAGTATTATATGAATTTACAATTATGCATTTCACAGACACTTTTCTCCAAAGTGATTTACATTACATTCAAGGTATACACATTATCAGGTCATGCATTCTTTGGGAATCGAACTCATAACCTTGGCGTTGCTATAGCTCTGTGCTCTACTCTTTGAGCTACAGGAATGAAAATTAAGGGTTGCACAATTACTGATTTTTTTTCTAGTCGGTTACTTGTCAAAACAATACCCGAGTTACTTGCATACTCATGGATTATGTTACCGTTTAAAAAAAAAGCTATAGTTTGTGTCAACAAGTGTTTATTAATTGACAGCCCAATGTTTGCAACAGTTACATCTCAAACACAGGTTTCATTTTGTATTTAACACATCAGGAAAAATAACACATTGTAAATTGACACGCAACATTGTAACATCCAACGTCGAACAATAGGCTATGTGAATATACACTCACCTAAAGGATTATTAGGAACACCATACTAATACTGTGTTTGACCCCCTTTCGCCTTCAGAACTGCCTTAATTCTACGTGGCATTGATTCAACAAGGTGCTGAAAGCATTCTTTAGAAATGTTGGCCCATATTGATAGGATAGCATCTTGCAGTTGATGGAGATTTGTGGGATGCACATCCAGGGCACGAAGCTCCCGTTCCACCACATCCCAAAGATGCTCTATTGGGTTGAGATCTGGTGACTGTGGGGGCCATTTTAGTACAGTGAACTCATTGTCATGTTCAAGAAACCAATTTGAAATGATTCGAGCTTTGTGACATGGTGCATTATCCTGCTGGAAGTAGCCATCAGAGGATGGGTACATGGTGGTCATAAAGGGATGGACATGGTCAGAAACAATGCTCAGGTAGGCCGTGGCATTTAAACGATGCCCAATTGGCACTAAGGGGCCTAAAGTGTGCCAAGAAAACATCCCCCACACCATTACACCACCACCACCAGCCTGCACAGTGGTAACAAGGCATGATGGATCCATGTTCTCATTCTGTTTACGCCAAATTCTGACTCTACCATCTGAATGTCTCAACAGAAATCAAGACTCATCAGACCAGGCAACATTTTTCCAGTCTTCAACTGTCCAATTTTGGTGAGCTCGTGCAAATTGTAGCCTCTTTTTCCTATTTGTAGTGGAGATGAGTGGTACCCGGTGGGGTCTTCTGCTGTTGTAGCCCATCCGCCTCAAGGTTGTGCGTGTTGTGGCTTCACAAATGCTTTGCTGCATACCTCGGTTGTAACGAGTGGTTATTTCAGTCAAAGTTGCTCTTCTATCAGCTTGAATCAGTCGGCCCATTCTCCTCTGACCTCTAGCATCAACAAGGCATTTTCGCCCACAGGACTGCCGCAATACTGGATGTTTTTCCCTTTTCACACCATTCTTTGTAAACTCTAGAAATGGTTGTGCGTGAAAATCCCAGTAACTGAGCAGATTGTGAAATACTCAGACCGGCCCGTCTGGCACCAACAACCATGCCACGCTCAAAATTGCTTAAATCACCTTTCTTTCCCATTCTGACATTCAGTTTGGAGTTCAGGAGATTGTCTTGACCAGGACCACACCCCTAAATGCATTGAAGCAACTGCCATGTAATTGGTTGATTAGATAATTGCATTAATGAGAAATTGAACAGTTGTTCCTAATAATCCTTTAGGTGAGTGTATATTAATAAAATTAATTTTAACAGTTATTAGGCCTATACAACATTAGCCTCCTCATATAACATTTCCTAGGTCTTAAACCATAAAAACAATAATGGATATGTACTCACATCACTTAGATCTTTACTCAACCAGTTCAAAATAGTTTATAATAGAATAAGACCAAATTCATGTAGTCTATTCGCTTCATCGTCCACCTGCCACATACTTCCTCAAAAATCTAGTCCTGGAGGGCCACTACCCTGCAGAGTTTAGCTCAAACCCTGATCAAACTCATCTAATTGTGATTTTCTAGTGATCCTGAAGATCTTGATTAGCTTGTTCAGGTGTGTTCCCAGATAGCAACATTGTGTCGGCCCAGAACCGGCCCACATCTGGCACATGTGGAATGATGATCTGGCCCACATGCAGCGTGGAATGATGGCACTTGGGTGGACCACTCCTGTTTGCCAGATCTGGGCCACAAGCAGGCCATAGCAATGCCACATGTCAGCCAAGAGCAAAAAAATAAACCATAACGGACAGTTTTGTTTGGTTACAGTGTTGTTCTGTTAAGAGATTTTGAAGACTGTCAGTTTCATTTCGCTACGAGATTTCACTGACGGTTGGTTTTGTTCTTTTATGAAATTTCAATGACAGTCAGTTTTCAGTGTCAGTCGGTTTTGTTCAATTACGAGATTTCAACGATGGTCGGTTTTGTTCAGTTATGAGATTCAGTGATGGTCGGTTTTGTTCAGTTGTGAGATTTCAATGATAGACAGTTTGGTTTGGCTACGAGATTTCAATGACAGTCAGTTTTCAGTGTCAGTCGGTTTTGTTCAATTACGAGATTTCAACGGCGGTCGGTTTTGTTCAGTTATGAGATTCAATGATGGTCAGTTTTGTGCAGTTGTGAGATTTCAATGATAGACAGTTTGGTTTGGCCACGAGATTTCAATGATGGTCGGTTTTGTTTCGTTATGAGATTTCATGGGACACACTAGGCGATTTTCACATCTTAACCGATTTTAAAACAGTGGGAGACCACAGACATAATGACAGTTTCAACCGATTTTAGCATTTATAATCCTCTAAACGCACACACTAGATGATTCAGCCGGACCGCGAGACCACACACTTGTTGACTATAGGAACAATTTCACAGTGACACAAGATCACACAGAGACTTGCAATTGATCTTGCAAGTCTCTGTGTGATCTTGTGTCACTGTGAAATGGTCCATTAGGCTGGCTACACACTTGAAGATTTTAAGCATGATTTTGAGCGTTTTCTTCTCAAGTCATGTTTGATCACATGACTTGAGAAGAAAACGCTCAAAATCATGCTTAAAATCTTCAAGTGTGTAGCCAGCCTAATGGACCATTTTGTTCGGTTACAGTTTTCTTCTGTTACAAGATGACTGTCAGTTTTGTTCAGTTACGAGATCTCAATGACGGTTGGTTGATTTCAATGATGGTCAGCTTTGTTCCGTTTTGAGATTTAAAAAGTTTTGTTATGTGATTTCAAGGAGAGTCGGTTTTGTTCCATTATGAGATTTCAATGATGGTTGGTTTTATTCAGTTATGAGATTTCAATGACAGTTAGGTTTTGTTCAGTTACAAGATTTCAATGATAGCCGGTTTTTTATCGTTATGAGATTTCAATAACAGTTGGTGTTGTCCCATTGTAAGATTTCAATGATGGTCAGCTTTGTTCCATTATGAGTTCTCAGTGACGGTTGGTTTTAATCAGTTATGAGATTTTAATTAAGGACAGTTTTGTTCAGTTGCAGTTTTGTTCTGTTCCAAGATTTGAAGGATTGTCAGTTTAGTTTTGCTACAAGATTTCAATGAAGGCCAGTGTTGATCCATTATAAGATTTCAATGATGGTCAGCTTTGTTCTTTTACAAGATTTCAAAAACAATCTGCTTTGTTCTGTTTCGAGATTTCAAAGACAATCAGCTTCTTATCATTTTGAGAGTTCAATGATGTTCAGTTACGAGATTTTAACGACAGTTGGATTTGTCCAATTGTAAGATTTCAATGATGGTCAGGTTTGTTCCGTTACGAGATCTCAATGACGGTTGGTTTTATTCAGTTATGAAATTTCAATGAAGGACAGTTTTGTTCTGTTACGAGATTTAAAAGATTGTCAGTTTAGTTTTGTTACGAGATTTCAGTGAAGGTCAGTTTCGATCCATTATAAGACTTCAATGATGGTCAGCTTTGTTCCTTTACAAGATTTCAAAGACGGACGGCTTTGTTCGGTTATGAGATTTCAATGACGGTCGGTTTTACTCATTATGAGAATACAATGACAGTTTTTTTCTGTTACAAGATATCAAAGATGTGTAGTTTTATTTGATTATCAGATTTCATTGATGGTCTGTTTTGTTTGATTACGAGATTTCAATGACGGTCGGTTTTATTTCGCTATAAAATTTCGATGACGGTTGAATTTGTTCAGTTACGAGATTTTAACGATGGGCAGTTTTGTTCAGTTATGATATTTCAATGATAGCTGGTTTTTTTTTATCGTCATGAGATCTCAATGATGGTTGCTTTTGTCTCAATGTAAGATTTCAATGATGATCAGCTTTGTTCCGTTACGAGATCTCAATGACGGTTGTTTTTATTCAGTTATGAGATTTCAATGAAGGACAGATTTGTTCGGTTACAGTTTTGTTCTGTTACGAGATTTGAAAGATTGTCGGTTTTATTCAGTTACGAGATCTCAATGATGGTTGGTTTTGTTCCTTTACGAGATTTCAAAGACAGATGGTTTTGTTCGGTTACGAGATTTCAATGACAGTCGGTTTTATTCGGTTATGAGATTTCTATGGTAGTTTGTTTCTTATCGTTATGAGATTTTAATGACGGTCAGTTTTATTTGATTATGAGATCTCAATGACGGTTCGTTTTGTCCCATTGTAAGATTTCACAATGGTCGGGTTTGTTCCTTTACAAGATTTCAAAGACAATCTGCTTTGTTTTGTTTCAAGATTTCAATGACGGTCGGTTTTGTCCCATTGTAAGATTTCAATGACAGCCGGTTTTGTTCCGTTACTAGATCTCAATGACGGTTGGTTTTATTCAGTTATGAGATTTCAATGAAGGACAGTTTTGTTCTGTTATAAGATTTGAAAGTTTGTCAGTTTAGTTTTGCTACGAGATTTCAATGAAGGACAGTTTTGTTCTGTTACAAGATTTGAAAGTTTGTCAGTTTAGTTTTGCTATGAGATTTCAATGAAGGTCACGGTTGGTTTTGTCCCATTGTAAGATTTCAATGATGGTTGGCTTTGTTCCATTGTAAGATTTCAGTGATGGACAGTTTTAATCAATTACCAGATTTCATTGATGGTCCGTTTTGTTCGGTTACAAGATTTCAATGACAGTCAGTTTCTTATCGTTATGAGATTTCAATGACGGTCAGTTTCTTATTGCTATGAGATTTCAATGATGGACAGTTTCTTATCGTTATCAGATTTCATTGATGGTCCGTTTTGTTCGGTTACAGGATTTCAATGACAGTCAGTTTCCTATCGTTATTAGATTACAACGACGGTCGGTTTTGTTCGGTTACGAGATCTCAACAACGGTTCATTTTGTTCCATTGTAAGATTTCAATGATGGTCAACTTTGTTCCTTTACGAGATTTCAAAGACAATCTGCTTTGTTCTGTTTCGAGATCTCAGTGACGGTTGGTTTTGTCCCATTGTAAGATTTCAGTGATGGACAGTTTTAATCAGTTACCAGATTTCATTGATGGTCCGTTTTGTTCGGTTACGAGATTTCAATGACGGTCGGTTTCTTATCGTTATGAGATTTCAATGACGGTCGGTTTTATTAGGTTATGAGATTTCAATGAGAGTTCGGTTTATTCTGTTACGAGATTTCAACGATGGACAGTTTTATTCGATTACCCGATTTCATTGATGGTCCGTTTTGTTCGGTTGCGAGATTTCAATGACAGTTAGATTTGTTCTGTTACGAGATTTTTTTAATGATGGACAGTTTTATTTGATTACCAGATTTCTTATCGTTATAAGATTTCAATGATGGTCGGTTTCTTATTGTTGAAGATTTCAATGGTCGGTTTCTTATCGTTATGAGATTTCAATGACGGTCGGTTTTGTTCGGTTACGAGATTTCAATGACAGTCGGTTTCTTATCGTTGTGAGATTTCAATGACGGTCGGTTTCTTATCGTTATGAGATTTCAATGACGGTCGGTTTCTTATCGTTATGAGATATCAATGACGGTCGGTTTCGTTTCTTTATGAGATTTCAATGACGGTCGGTTTTATTCGGTTATGAGATTTCAATGGCAGTTAGATTTGTTCTGTTACAAGTTTTTGCTGATGGTCTGTTTTGTTCGGTTATGAGATTTCAATGGCAGTTAGATTTGTTCTGTTACAAGATTTCAATGATGGACCGTTTTATTCGATTACCAGATTTCTTATCGTTATGAGATTTCAATGATAGTCGGTTTCGTTTCGTCATGAGATTTCAATGACGGTCGGTTTCTTATCATTATAAGATATCAATGACGGTCGGATTTGTTAGGTTACGAGATCTCAATCACAGTTGGTTTTGGCCCATTGTAAGATTTCAATGATGGTTGGCTTTGTTCCTTTACGAGATTTCAAAGACTATCTGCTTTGTTCTTTTACGATTTTAATGATGGACAGTTTTATACAATTACCAGATTTCGTTGATGGTCCATTTTGTTCGGTTACGAGACTTCAAGGACGGTCGGTTTTGTTTCGTTATGAGATTTCAATGACGGTTGGTTTTGTTCGGTTACAAGATCTCAATAACAGTTGGTTTTGCTCTACTGTAAGATTTCAATGATGGTCAGCTTTGTTCCTTTAAGAGATTTCAATGCTAGCTGGTTTTATTCAGTTATGACATTTCAATGACGGTTGGTTTTATTCAGTTATGAGATCTCAATGATGGTTGGCTTTGTTCCATTGTAAGATTTCAATGGTGGTTGGTTTTGTTCAGTTATAAGACCTCAGTGACAGATGTTTTTGTCCCATTATAAGATTTCAATGACAGCCGGTTTTGTTCCGTTACTAGATCTCAATGACGGTTGGTTTTATTCAGTTATGAGATTTCAATGAAGGACAGTTTTGTTCTGTTACAAGATTTGAAAGTTTGTCAGTTTAGTTTTGCTACGAGATTTCAATGAAGGACAGTTTTGTTCTGTTACAAGATTTGAAAGTTTGTCAGTTTAGTTTTGCTATGAGATTTCAATGAAGGTCACGGTTGGTTTTGTCCCATTGTAAGATTTCAATGATGGTTGGCTTTGTTCCTTTACGAGATTTCAAAGACAATCTGCTTTGTTCTGTTTCGAGATTTCAATGACGGTGGGTTTTATTCGGTTATGAGATTTCTATGACAGTTTTGTTCTGTTACAAGATTTCAATGATAGACAGTTTTATTCGATTACCAAATTTCATTGATGGTCCGTTTTGCTCGGTTATGAGATTTTAATTACAGTCGGTTTCTTATCGTTACGAAATCTCAATTACGGTTGGTTTTGCGCTATTGTAAGATTTCATTGATGTTCAGCTTAGTTCCGTTATGAGATTTCAATGACGGTCAGTTTTATTTGATTATGAGATCTCAATGACAGTTGGTTTTGTCCCATTGTAATATTTCAATGATGGTCAGCTTTGTTCTGTTACAAGATCTCAATGACGTTTTATTCAGTTATGAGATTTCAGTGACGGTTTGTTTTGTTCCTTTACGAGATTCCAAAGACGGATGGTTTTGTTCGGTTATGAGATTTCAATGACGGTTGGTTTTATTCGGTTATGAGATTTCTATGACAGTTTTGTTCTGTTACCAGATTTCAATGATGGTCTGTTTTGTTTCGGTTACGAGATCTCAATGATGGTTGGTTTGTTCCTTTATGAGATCTCAATGATGGGCAGTTTTATTCGATTACCAAATTTCATTGATGGTCTGTTTTGTTCGGTTACAAGATATCAATGACGGTCGGTTTCGTTTTGTTATGAGATTTCAAAGACGGTCGGTTTTATTCGGTTATGAGATTTCAATGACAGTTAGGTTTGTTCTGTTACGAGATTTCAATGATGGTCCGTTTTGTTCAGTTGCGAAATTTCAATGACGGTTTCTTTTCGTTATGAGATTTCAATGACGGTCGTTTTTGTTCGGTTACGAGATTTCAATGATGGTTGGTTTTGTTCCATTGTAAGATTTCACTGATGGTCCGTTTTGTTCAGATATGAGATTTTTTAATGACGGTCAGTTTTGTCCGGTTACAAGATATTAATGACTTGATTATTATTAACCCTCTGGACCCTAAGGATATTTTGTGGCCCTGAAGAAGTTTGACATGCTCTGACATTTGTGTTTTTTTCAGTTGCTTTAAAGCATATTAATGGCTAAAGTCTGATTACACTGTATTCAGCACAAACAGGGCTACAGTAATATGTGAGCAACATGTACATAAAAGTTTGTAGTTTTGAGAAAATAATGTTTATGCGTAGTTTTGGAAGAAAAAAAAAAGTTAAATCACTGAAATCAGGCCATATAACACACAGTAAACATTTGTTCACAAGGCTTTTCAGAACTGGATGTTGTTGCCTAGAGTTTTTTCTTCAAAACAATGTGAAAACCATTTTGTTCACTCATTCATACAAAACAATATAGTCATTTAACTTTTGTAAGACACTTATTGTCAGAATGGCTGTATGCGGGGAGGGTGTGGATCATCATGAATAATACTGAGATTCACACCTGAGGCAACGACTCCTCCCCTGAATATCAATGAGGAATGTGACAGAGGGAACTATAGAGAATGCATGTGAGGAGACTTCATGATTGAATGTATTGTTTGTAGCTTATTCACAAAATCACATTTAATTTAAAATAAGTAATCTGACTATACTTCATTACATAAAGACTTTAGACCTACAGTACCTTTCAAAAGTTTTAGATCTGTATGTTTAAAAAAAAAAAAAAAGTCTCTTCTGCTCACCAAGGCTGGATTTATTTGATCCAAAATAGTAAAAACAGTAATATTGTGAAATATTTTTACAATTTAAAATAAATGTTTTCTATGTGAATACATGGTAAAGTGTAATTTATTCCTGTGATCCTGAATTTTCAGCATCATTACTCCAGTCTTCAGTGTCACATGATCCTTCAGAAATCATTATAATATGATTATTTGCTCAACAAACATTTCTTATTATTATGAATGTTGAAAACAGTTGTGTAATTTTTTTCAGGATTCTTTGATAAATCAAAGATTTAACCCAGAGGGAACGGAAAGTTCAAAAGAATAACATTTATCTGAAATGAAAAGATTTTGTAACATTATAAATGTCTTTACTGTGTTTTTTGATCAATATAAGGCATCTTTGTGAATAAAAGTATTAATTTCTTTCAAAAAACAAAACAGCAACAAAAAAACTAAACTCTTACTCAGAATGGTAGTGTATAATGTTACAATAGATTTCTATTTCAGATAAATGCTGTTGTTTTGAACTTTCTATTTATCAAAGAATCCTGAAATAAATTGTACACAAATGTTTTCAACATTCATAATAATAAGAAATGTTTCTTAAGCAGCAAATCAGCATATTACAATGATTTCTGAAGGATCATGTGAAACTGAAGTAAATAAAATTGAATAAATTGCATTTTAAAAATATATCCAAATAGAAAACAATTATTTTAAATTATAAAAATACTTCGCAATATTTCTGTTTTTGCTGTATTTTGGATCAAATAAATGCAGCCTTGTTAAGCAGAAGAAATTTTTTTGAAAACATTAGAAAATCTAAAACTTTTGAATGGTAGTGTATATAGCTCCTTGGATTTACACATGAAAACAACACATAGAGCAGTGGTAAAAAAAATACAGCGCAAAAGAGACGTTGAGGGCAAAAGTGCAAACAGGGACAGTGCAAGATGAACGAAAACTAATTATTCTCTCTATTTGAGCGCGCTTGTCGCGCGTCTACATTTAAAATAACGAACTTGAGCGCGCAAAAGACGCAACATATGTGAACGGCCCCTTAGTCAGTGGTTATATCAGCGTAGCAGTCAATAAACGGGACAGTCACGTACGGGACATTTAGGCCCAATAAACGGGACGTCCCGGCTAATACGGGACAGCTGGCAACCCTACTTTTATATCATGCTGTGTTTAATATTATAGAGCATAAAATATCCCCATGTCTTACTGTATCTTTATTTAGCATTGAAAGGTTGTCTACCTATTTCATATTTCAACATGTTTCCGTTGATTTCACACATTTTAGTCTGGCAATAGTTCAACTAGTAGCCTACAATGTGAAGTTTATGCATCAATAACGCTAATATAAGTGAGAAGAAATGTTTTACCTTAAAAATTCTCATAAATCACGTTCTGTTTCTTCTGAGGTAAATCCAAGGTAAACTCACAGCTTGTCTTCCAAGCTCGATGAAAATCAGAAGAATGAAGAAGCTGATTCTTTGTTTTGAGGTGATGGGGGCGTTTACAGGTTCGCGTTCCTTCCTCGTGCACGATTTGCATGTGAATCGCTTTGCGCGCGCGTGGGTGTAGTCACATTAAAGTTAATGAGGCGCCGCTGGAGGAACTGTACCTCTCACTGTTTTCATACGGATTACATAAACAGAGAATATTTGTTTTTTTTTATATAAATTACTTCATTTAAAAGTAGACATTCCAAGCTTTATAAAGATATATCTGTCGTGTCTGTGTGACAAGTATTCTCTGAGTTCTGAGTTTATTTTCAGACGCATTTCAGAGTAGACATCACAGGGAGACAGACGGGAGAACGCGCATCCTGTTTGTTTTCTTTATTTAGCGAAAACAACATTTAGTTTTTATTTTGTGTGTACATAAAAAAGTAGACACTTTAAGCTTTGTAAAGACATATCGTTCATGTCTGTGAGGCAAAAAATGACGGAGTATTTTAAGTTGTTTTACACTGTCATGAGGAAAAATCCAGCAAAACGCGCGGGCGCGTTCTTCGGGTTCAGGGGGTTAATTAATGATTTGATTAATGGTTGGCTTTGTTCCACTACGAAATTTCAATGACGGTTGGTTTTGTTCTCTTATAAAATTTCAATGACTGTAGGTTTTCAGTGTCAGTCGGTTTTGTTCAATTACGAGATTGCAATGTTGGTCAGTTTTGTTTGTTTATGAGATTTCAATGATGGACAGTTTTGTTAAGTTACGAATTTTCAATGATGATAAGCTTTGTTCCGTTACGAGATTTCAATGACGGTGGGGTTTTATTCAATTACCAGATTTCAATGAATAAACAGTTTTTTTGTTTGGTTATGAGATTTGATGGTCAGTTTCATTACGTTATGAGATTTCAAAGATGGACGGTTGGTTTTGTTCGGTTACGAGTTCTCAATGATGGTCGGTTTCGTTCCATTATAAGATTTCAATGATGGTCGGCTTTGTTCTGTTTCAAGATTTCAATGACGGGTCGGTTTTATTCAGTTATGAGAATTCAATGGCAGTTTTGTTCTGTTATGAGATTTCAATGATGGACAGTTTTATTCGATTACCAGATTTCATTGATGGTGCATTTTGTTTCGCTATGAGTTCTCAATGATGGTTTTGTTACAATACGAGATTTCAATGACGGTCGGTTTTGTTCGGTTACGAGATCTCAATGACGGTCAGTTTTGCTCCATTATAAGATTTTAATAACGATTGGCTTTGGTCCGCGGTTATGAGATTTCAATGACAGACAGTTTTGTTTGGTTACGGATTTGTTCTGTTTTTTTATTTTAAAGATTTTAAAGACTGTAAGTTTCATTTTGCTATGGGATTTCAGTGAGGTTGGTTTTGTTCTTTTATGAGATTTCAATGATGGCCGGTTGTGTTTGGTTTACGAGATTTCAATGAGAGTCGGTTTTGTTTTATTACGAGATTTCAAAGATGGTCGGTTTTGTTCCATTCCATTACGAGATCTAAATGATAGTTGCTTTTGTTCCGTTATAAGATTTTAATAACAGTCGGCTTTTTAACTTTCCAAAAAATATTAAGCAGCACAACTGTTTCCAACATTGATAATAAATCAGCATATTAGAATGATTTCTGAAGGATCATGTGACATAGAAGACTTCCGCAATGGCTGATGAATTTTCAGCTTTGCATCACAGAAATAAATGATATTTTAAAATATATTAAAATAGAAAACGTGTGAAATATATAAAATAATGGTATTAGATGTGAAACTAACTAACTACCTGCATGTTATGTGATGTTAGGGATTATTTTTGCCCCAGGGTTACACCCCTTATTTTCTGGGGTTTATTTTAACCCTTTATTCAGTACAGTTTATGGTGACTGTACTGGGGCATTGGGCGATATGTGATGTGCTATTTTACACCAGGGTTACCCTCTATACAGTACAGCTTATTGCGACTGTACTGGGGCGTTAGGACCCACTCTCTAACACCTCTTCCAGCAGCTACCCAGTCTCCCAGGAGATCTCCCATCCAGAAAAAGACCAGACTCAATGGTCTTTATCTAGCTTCGGTGGGTGTGCATACGAAAGCTTCAGATTGACCGCTGCTGGTTGGTGCTGCAGGCCTCCTAATTAGCCCTAGTAATGGAAACGAATCACCATTATGGTGACTTCAAATTAAACAAACATTAGAGTTAAACCCCTGTTTATTCTCAAAAACAACTTTTGTAGACGTCTAACAGAAATAAAGTCAATCTGGTTAGTAATAAGCAAAGCTGGTAATGCTGTTTCCTCCTCTGCTAATTTAATGTCTTTTATCTTCAGTTGATTTCATCTAAGGCTGCCCTTACTTTGCTACTTACAAAGCATGTAGAGGTCTGTAATTTTTATCATAGGTACACTTCAACTGTGAGAGACGGAATCTAAAACAAAAATACAGAAAATCACATTGTATGATTTTTAAATAATTAATTTGCATTTTATTGCATGACATAAGTATTTGATCATCTACCAACCAGTTAGAATTCCGTCTCTCACAGACCTGTTAGTTTTTCTTAAAGAAGCCCTCCTGTTCTCCACTCATTACCTGTATTAACTGCACCTGTTTGAACTCGTTACCTGTATGAAAGACACCTGTCCACACACTCAATCAAACAGACTCCAACCTCTCCAAAATGGCCAAGACCAGAGAGCTGTGTAAGGACATCAGGGATAAAATTGTAGACCTGCACAAGGCTGGGATGGGCTACAGGACAATAGGCAAGCAGCTTGGTGAGAAGGCAACAACTGTTGGCGCAATTATTAGAAAATGGAAGAAGTTCAAGATGACAGTCAATCTCCCTCGGTCTGGGGCACCATGCAAGATCTCACCTCGTGGGGCATCAATGATCATGAGGAAGGTGAGGGATCAGCGCAGAACTACACGGCAGGACCTGGTCAATGACCTGAAGAGAGCTGGGACCACAGTCTCAAAGAAAACCATTAGTAACACACTAATAAATCCTGCAGCGCACGCAAGGTCCCCCTGCTCAAGCCAGCGCATGTCCAGGCCCGTCTGAAGTTTGCCAATGACCACCTGGATGATCCAGAGGAGGAATGGGAGAAGGTCATGTGGTCTGAGGAGACAAAAATAGAGCTTTTTGGCCTAAACTCCACTCGCCATGTTTGGAGGAAGAAGAAGGATGAGTACAACCCCAAGAACACCATCCCAACCGTGAAGCATGGAGGTGGAAACATCATTCTTTGGGGATGCTTTTCTGCAAAGGGGACAGGACGACTGCACCGTATTGAGGGGAGGATGGATGGGGCCATGTATCACGAGATCTTGGCCAACAACCTCCTTCCCTCAGTAAGAGCATTGAAGATGGGTCGTGGCTGGGTCTTCCAGCATGACAACGACCTGAAACACACAGCCAGGGCAACTAAGGAGTGGTTCCGTAAGAAGCATCTCAAGGTCCTGGAGTGGCCTAGCCAGTCTCCAGACCTGAACCCAATAGAAAATCTTTGTAGGGAGCTGAAAGTCCGTATTGCCCAGCGACAGCCCCGAAACCTGAAGGATCTGGAGAAGGTCTGTATGGAGGAGTGGGCCAAAATCCCTGCTGCAGTGTGTGCAAACCTGGTCAAGAACTACAGGAAACGTATGATCTCTGTAATTGCAAACAAAGGTTTCTGTACCAAATATTAAGTTTTGCTTTTCTGATGTATCAAATACTTATGTCATGCAATAAATTGCAAATTACTTAAAAATCATACAATGTGATTTTCTGGATTTTTGTTTTAGATTCCGTCACTCACAGTTGAAGTGTACCTATGATAAAAATTACAGACTTCTACATGCTTTGTAAGTGGGCAAACCTGCAAAATCTGCAGTGTATCAAATACTTGTTCTCCCCACTGTATATGATCAGATATGGTACTGCATGGGTGTATAATATATTGCAAGTATATTTACTCATGCAGTATAAACACATACATATATATATATATATATATATATATATATATATATATATATATATATATATATATATATATATATATATATATATAGAGAGAGAGAGAGAGAGAGAAATATATAATGTCACATATTTCTTACATTTATATACATTATATATTATACAGCCTAACCACAGGCTCTACTCTTCAGCACAACGGTAACCCCAAAAACTCACACACACCAGAAACCCTTTTAAATTCCAAAATAATACAACTTAAAACACTAACAGATTTTGCCCTATATTAATATTGAGCAAAACATGTGAAATTACACAATTTTAACATTTACTCTCCTTTAACAGTCAGAAGCAAAGCATGCTGGGAACTAGAAATCCACTGTAACTCATTCCATGAATATATGTGTATATATATGTGTGTACATATTCACATTTATATGGGAACATATATGTACACAATAAAATATAAAACTTTAAGTTGGCTGGTAAAGTGGATACAACTTTATGAATATTACATGTAATGCTATTTTTGTCTTAATTTCTAAATATTTTAAATGTATCAATGTATCAATATATAGCCATGCATGGTCAATGCATATATTGCAGTACACTGAAAAATATAAGCACTAGTTTCCCATATATGGAAATGTATTATGTAATATATCACATTATATTTTGCAGTATATTTCCATATATTTTTGTTCCGTAAGGGTGTGGCTGGAAAGTCAGTTGTAGTTCTTTATCTGTTCTCTTCTTTCCTTCAGTGATTCTGCTTGTTAACAGGGTTATTAAGGCTGAGATGACTCCATATTTAATATACACAGATTTTGTGGCTCAGATAAGGTACAGTTCTGGTTTATTTTTTTGCTCTTGGCTGACATGTGGCATTGCTATGGCCTGCTTGTGGCCCAGATCTGGCAAACAGGAGTGGGCCAGGGTGGCCCAGATCTGGCAAACAAGTGCCATCATTCCGCATGTGGGCATGGGCCCGTATTTATCAAGCCTCTGAAAATTATAAGAACACTGCTAAAGCCCTATTCGGATGGTAATTGTTTCTCGTGGGGTCGTAAGGTATTTTCATCATTGACATGGGCTAGTCAGTGATTTTATTGCCGTCCGAATCCAGAATGTCAGTGTTTTTCTCCCACCACCCACGTAAAAATCCCCGGCCGAATTACCTACTGTTTTTTGACAAACACCAAGGTCGTGTGGTAATTTAATTGCCGTCCGAATCCACATCTCTGAATTTTGAAGTGATATATTCTTGAAAACTCATTGTATATATCCTTTTTGACCACTGCAGAGCACCGTACGGTTGCGCTTCGCTGTAATTTGGATGCATTTTAAAGATATACTTTTATTACTGAAATGCTGGCAAGTATTTACAAGAGCAATATATTTCATCACCGCTCAAAAAAGAAGAAAAGCATGTAAACATTTGAAATGGGCCGTTATTACGGCAGCAATTATATAGTATGTTAAAATAACCAAGCAGCATTATGTTTACCTCATGTAAATAAGAGGCTGTATTAACTTATTTCGAATCATTTCCATGTGGAATAAAATGACATCCTTTATTTTGAGATAAAATACAAGACAGAAAACTATTTTAACTATAATGCGTGTCTATATATCTTCCTATTTTTAAACAGATTTAAATTAAATAATAATTAGGATATTATTTTCCTATTATTAAATTAAATATGCATTTATTCTTATTATACCAAGCATATGACATTTTATTTACAGCATACAATCATTTTATTGACCACGTGAGCAGGTTCCCAGGTGCGCAGGATCACAAAACTCGCTCCTCCACCGTGAATAAATCACCATCCGAATGCACGAGTTTTATCACTGAGGTGGCATGCAAATTTATTTTTACTGACTTCCACGTGAGAAACAATTACCGTCCGAATAGGGCTTAAGAATTGACTTAAGAGTAAAAAAATTCTTGGCTCAAAGCTGCGCTTAGAAGTTAGTTATCAAGCATCTCAGTCATAATTTAAGTGAAGTGTAGGACTAAATCTTAAGTGCCAGTCTTAGAGATGATTCACGACACTTTGCTGTGCCACAAACGGGATTTTGGATGACGACATAGGCATGAACCAATCACTGAATAGATTTCCTTATTTAATTTAAGAATATGCGCAGATAAATTCACATTGAATGGTGAAATTCCTAAAAGAATTTTCAAGAGAATACATTATGATATACACATTGGAAATGAAAGATAAACACGTTTTCCAGCCACCATGTCTTAATTACAAATTTTAAACCTGTGTGCTGTTAACTGACCTACCTATATATAGCCTAGATTTTATGATATAATCAGCCACGGATTCCAAAAGGGAGGGGAGGAAGAAGCGATCGCTACTGCTTGCTGAATTAGTCAAACAGCGGAAACATGTTATAAAAGGCAAGTTCAGCCCAACATTAGCCAGCGCTGACAAAGATGATGCCTGCTCTGTCCAACCGATACCGTTTGATTAACTGTTTGTCGTCAAACATTTCAAAACCATTCTTCCTCTCCTGAAAGATTTGCGCACGTCTCTGTCTCCTCAGTGCCATCACAAGCCCCTACTGGCAGCTCCTAACCACTTGAGAGACCTCTCGAGCTGTCTTAAATAACTGGGAGAGTAAGAGTGATTCTTAGCTTTAAGAAATTTGATAACTTGCTTTTATACTTAAGTTTGAAAGTAGGAGTAAATTTCATGAATTCTCAGCACTTAAGACTAAAACGGCACTTTGAGAAGCTTGATAAATACGGGCCCAGATCATCATTCCACATGTGCCAGATGTGGGCCGGATCAAGGCTGACACAATGTTGCTCTCTGGGTTTGATCAGGGTCGGCGCTAATCTATGCAGGGCACTGCCCCTTCAGGGCAAGATTTGAGGGAATATCCTAGAAATAACAGTTGACATCTTGCACCATAGTGATCCTGAGGTGGAGTTGCAGTAACAAGGTCCCGCTCCCGCAGACTCAGTCGCTAGCACAGCTGTTAATCATGACGTTATGCCCCGTTTTTATTGCCTCAAATACCTAACTAAAACCAAACATATTGGAAACTAACACTTAAACATACATCAGCGTGATAAGAACTACCTAAAATGATCTTTGGAAAAAATTATTTTAAGTATAATTGGATTTCTTAGTTTCGCGTCCCATTCAATAACATGGAGAGGGTAGTCCTGGAGAGAGTATGAACTATACTGCAGCCAGAATCAATGCTTTGGCTTCACTTTTCAGGACACAGCACACTTAAGCAGTGTTCGAAATCGCCTTCTATACCTTCATTCACTATTCCCTACATTACTCCACCAACATAGTTTGAAAAATGGATGATTCAGCTGTGGGCACCATCTTCTGGTGAGATGCGGGTATTCATTTGACGAGCAACTCACACAGTGGATTATGGGTATTCTCTAGCTGTTGAGCGTACATCGGTTGTACACTCGTTATTGCGGTGCATTGTGGGATTGAATGAGTGCACTCGATAACGTCCACTATGGTTTCGGACACCACTACAAATAGCTGTCCCCTCAAATAATGCCCTATTTAAGGGTATAGGGGGCGATTTCTGACACAGCCTTGGTCATACCTCGCTGGTTTGCATTAATAAAACCACGCACACCAGCATGTGAAGTTATGGTTATTGAGCTCAATGGCTTCCGACAGCACTGACTAGTGGTTGAAGTAGTCAACTACTCAACTAGTCTATGCATGCCCTAATGCAAACAGGGAAAAAAGGAAAATAGAAAAAAAATGGAGGGAAAGTTGGGAACAGAAATTTGCAACAGAAAATGTTGCAAGTCAGATTCAAACTTGGTGTCAGTACACAAACACTAACCACAAGGCCACGGCTCCATTTGGAACACTTAATTAATAAAAGGTGCAGAGAACAGTAAAATTACATTCAAGCTATAATTTTTTTTTCTTCCAATTCATTCCCTGGGAATCAAACCCATGACCTTGGCATTGTTAGCACCACCATGCTCTTATGTCTGAGCTACAGGACGGCCTTTTTAACCTAAAATGTGTCTACACATGTCATATTTAAATGCATGTAAGTTATATGTATTATTTGTTGCTTTTATTGTACTTTTTTGTAATTTTTTTTAGAGCTGCATCTTTTTTTGTGTATTCCACAGAAGAAATAACAGCATATGGATATAATACAACATGAGGGTGATTAAATAATGACAGAATTTTCATTTTTTTGGAAACCATTCCTTTAAGTGTGCATGTGTTGAGCATACAACAGTCTTGACTTATGAATTTATGGGTGATGACAGTTTTTATATAAAATTGCTGTGAAATGCTTCAAACAAATGTTAAGATTGGGGAAAAATTAAGATAGGGAAGTTTTATTGGCTTATTTTATTATCTTTTTGTCATTTTAAATTTAAGAGAGTGTGTTTCTTTGCATATGGAACAATTAGGAAGTGACAGCAATTCACAGACGTGTTTGAGAGGTTCATTAGAATCATTCTGAAATAGAGAAATCACCCAAAGGCCTAACCTGATCACCAATCTTATGATGGTTTCAACTCAACATAACATATGCTCGACATATTCTAGAGGGCTATGTTTCAAACAGCAGCATCTCCCTAAAGATTCATTCATCAGATTTATAGAGTAGCGGATTGAAAACAGGGAGACGAGTCTGTATTGTGTTAATGTGCGTCACTTTTAGCTGTCTGTGACATTTTTATTAAGTTTCGTGGAATGTGAGGAGAGAGTTGAAGGGGGTTTGTAATTGTGAATAGTTTGCACATTAGAGATTTTAAAAACCTCTTGCTGGTTTGTAAAAAAATTCTCCATAAAGGACATTTTGACTGAACCGTTGCAAAGCGATTTTTGCTACAAACATCAGCTATTTGTTCAGCTTTTGTAAAAGACGAAAAGCTAAATCTTCTGTATCTAAACATTGTTGTTTGAACAGTTATGATAGATTTGTCTCAAGGGTGTTTCTCAAGGTTGATAGGCCTATTTATATCTGTGATTTCGCATGTTTTTGGGGGATATTCAGACATAAGTTGTGCTTAAGGTGTTTTACCTCATTATCATGTCTATGACTTGTCAAAAAGGTTGACACCTGAAGGCAATGAAGGAACAAACATTTCAGGCAAAATTTTCTTTCAGAACTTGACACCATGCTGATTCCTCCCTCCAGTAGAGCTGCACAGCTCAGGAAGTGTTTGATGGTGATATAGATGGAGAAAGTTCTGAAGAAAGTCCCAGATTCACAGAGGGATTTGATTACCTCTATCCATTATCCACACAGTGAGTGATGGAGTCGCTAACCATCTGTCATCTGATTCATTTGCATCATCAACACCTGCCTGCCTGTTTATGGCTCACCATCTTTTTTTATAATCCTCTCAGACTTTTTTGCCACTTTGATGGAATCTGAAAATGTTTTGTTAAAACAGAAATGAAAGCACCCTTGCTTAAAGCTATGCTTCACTTCATTACGCTGAGGCGAAGCTGTTTTCGTTTCACTGGCTCGAAATGGCACAATAAGGCAAAGAGAAATGTGCACTTGATTCATGGTGCTCATGGAAATGTGTTAGAATCACTCATGCTTGAAAAAAAATGTACTTCTATTGTGATGACACTACATCGTATTTTGTTTACTGTGTCTGAGTTGATCAAAATGTCCTTTTGTATCGGTCATGCTGACTGGAGTACAGCTGTGAGCAACCAAAATGTTAAATATTTGTCATCTAACATGAGAAAAGTGAGTTAACAGAACTGACAAATCTAAAAATCTGTTTAAAGGATCTGTATCAGACATTCAAGAATGATGACAACACCTATTATTTTATATGTCTTTGGTATTTAAATTTGTAATTTGGCCAAAACTGCATATGATTTGTAGTTTGCATCTTATAGAACATTTAACTGCAAGTTTGATTCAGATTTATATACATGGCTGTGTTTCAGATCAAACTCTTTAAAAGAACCAGGTCATAAGAGTCATTTGTTTTGGGATCGACAAAACAGGTTGCACTGTATATTTTTGATTCACTAAAATGAACCTGCGTATAGGAGTCATTTGTTTGGTTAATCGCTGAATGTTTTTGGTTCACTGAAAAGAACCAGCTCATGTTTTATGTTTGGTTTTGTGTGCATTTCGCGAGAACTGGAGGACAACTCAATAGAAATACATTTATTGTCGTGTTAATTTTTGTTGCATTACATTCAATACAGATGGCGAACTTATTTAGAACTGATTTTTTTTTTTTGCCGTGGCGATTTCAGCAATGGAGGACAATACAAATAAATTTTTATGCAGCCAATGAAAACTGGAATAAAAGATTGATCTAGGAATCTATATCGGAATTGTACAAATGAAAATAGCGATTACTTAGTTATTACTCAATACTTTTACCCAGCTCTTAGTCTCGTTCCTTCCCAGCAAGCAAGTTTGCGTTTAAAAGACGTCTAATAGCCGTCCAAATAACACAGCCCTGACGTCTAGGCAAAAAACGTCGTTTTAACAAGGCAAAATTTGGGCTGTCAGTGAAAATTTAATAGACATGTAACCATAGCCCAAGACTAGACTAGTCATCTAGAGAATATGAACATGTCAAAGAAATGAACCCAAACACCTTGTAATCACTGTTGACTTTGTCTTGTTTCTTACATGATGGAATACCATACATCTCACAAGTTATTTTGGCAAATTGAAGGTTATTTTGGCTAGAAGTGGGTTACGCATAGCCGGACTATATCGGGTCTATAGTTAACCGAGACGGTGAAACGACGGCTATTGCTTGCTGGGTTATTAATAATTTATGTAGAAGATTTGTTAGAACTCTGGTGAAACATATTCTAGAACATGCATTACAGCAGTTTAAAACACAAACACTGCGTCTGAAATCGCGTACTGTCTGAGTAGGTACATCTGAATTTGAATTTACTTCGAGAGCGTTAAAAAAGTAGTCCTACTGGAAGGAATTAAGCACTTTTTGGCATATGATATGTTATGATTTAAATGTAACTGAAAAGCATTTGACCATTCTAGAACTTTCATTAAAACTTTACAAAATTCTATTGCATGACTGAAATCCTGTGAGCATTTTTGGGGTCTAATTTGGTCAGTATCTAGAAGTGGGACTGCACAGTTGCCTTTGTGGAAAGAGAAAGGGAGAGATTTTTGCCTGAAATCTTCTTCACCATTAACTGCAGTGATAATTTATGGCACTGAATCTGGTGCCAAGAGACCATTTGGTCCTCTGTGTCTGTGCCATTTTACAAAGACACACAATCACACATAAAGTACACACACATGCATGCATTCTTTCTACTCAATCACCTATGTGTTGTTGTTATTTTTACATTTAATAAAAGACATTTTCATCATGTTTTTTGAATTTGAAACAAGAATTGAAATAAGACTGAAATTGTCTCACAATGTTGTGGAGTTCATTGCAAAAATATCTGTATTAATCATATTTAATGCAATACAACAGTTGGTTTACAAACTAATAGTTTTAATAGCTTATGTTTTCAGCCTTAAAAAAGATCAACAGCTTTTCTGATGTTGACACTGATCTGACATTGTCTTATAATTCTTTGAATAAAGCAAGTCACATAACAAAATTTTGGACAGATTCATAAGAGTTACACAAGTCTGTGAAATAAACATCAGCTGAAATGAAGGTGTTCATCCAAGGGCTTGACATTAACTTTTTTGCTCACCAGCCACTGTAGCTAGTGGTTTTCCAAAGTTACAAGCCACTCAGCATTTTCTCTGGCCACAATTTTGACATCGATACCATGGGGAAAAACAGCAATATAAATATTTGCAATATTATCTCATAATTTGGCTGCAGGTTTATTAGGCTGCTGTCACTTTAAGACCTGACGCACGGATCCATTATACTGTTACACATGTGTTTTCTTTCTTAACTGTTTACATTCACTTAAAACATAACTGACTGTGTTTATGTGAATACTCGCCAGGGGTCCGTTCTTCGTACCTCGCTTAATACATCTGAGATGATTTGACAGATCCCAGATCTTCTAATCGTGATAACTGATCTCTGGCTAATTTGGTTCTTCAAACGAATTTGCGGATTGGATTAAAATATCTGGATTAAGTTGATTGCAGTTGATCTGTTGTAAGAAGATTACTGCGCGTTCCTGTGTTCCCTGAAGAGGGCAGATGTATCGATACTCGAAACTACAATCAGCAATGCAGCGACTGGATGGCGGCAAGACAGCAACGTAATGACATCATATAATTAAAAAAAGCCACCTGGCAAAAAACTTGACAAATTAAAAAAAAAAATTAAAAAAAACATGAATTTCTGTACCTTTATAAAGAAACAGCCAAACGACCAAACCAACATAAAAGTTATAATAGATAAATGAAATGTACACTGTTTTTTTTTAAACATGATTCCCAATTATTTATATTCACGATTTTATAGTATTTGTACACACTTTACATTTTTATTTCAATGTTGTAATTAGCAATTAATTAAATTTTTAATTCAATTTGAAGCCGATTTGTTACGTGACAGTATTAATTAAAGTTTCTTAAGGGTCAAGATCAAGTTATCTGCTTCTCCTCCACTGCATCAAGCCGTTACAGCATGTGTGTAAGACTCCAATAAAATTATAAAGTAATTATTCTATCAAAAATAAATAAAATAAATAAAAAGTGGTTGTGTCTATAGTATTATACACAACTTTATAATATTATTTTCAAATACATTTTTATATTATTATTATTATTATTATTATTGTTGTTATTATTATTTAAAATTATTATTGCCCCTGGTTAGTAAGGAACTCTTGTAATAAAGTAGCAGTGGTTGGGACAAATTTTAAGTATCAACGCTGCTTAAAAAGATGCAATCTAATCCTGTTTACATGAAATAAGCCTGCTCGCGAGCAGGTTTAAGCTTCCGGACCTGTTGCTATGCTATCCAGGATGAGCAAAGAACGGACCCCAGGACCGGCATTTTTACATTATTTTGTGTGTGTTTGACTGTTTAAGCGCAATAAGCAGTGAAAAACAACAGTACTGAGAGGCGGCTTTATGTGAGTGCACTGTGGATGTGAGCACAAAATCTGGTGGAATGAGTAAAATTATGTTGAATACACGCAATCCTACACCTAAGCCCTTTAACACCAACAATGAGGGGAGTGTCAACTTGTGTGTGTGTCAACTCATTGTCGGAGAGATGAGAGAAAGAAAAAGTGCAGCTGGTATTGTGTATCTATTCTGTGGAAAACGAGTAGCCTATTGGAAGCATTTCAGATATTTCAGTATCGTTATGTATAAAAAAAACTATATTTTTGACAACAATACATTGCACTTAGTTTACTATTTCATGTATATATTAAATATAAAATTCAACCCGCCAAATTGGCTAGTAGGAGTGACTGCGTTACACGCCACTGCTGAAATCCACCCGCATTTGGCGGGTTGGCGGGTGTTAATGTCAAGGAATTTTGGTCAGACCTGTGTGTCAAACTACTAAAGCATACTCATCCATATAAAATGAGGTTCTTAACTGATTTTCGTGCTAAAATATGCTCTGAACATCCAGGCAAAGACATTTATCAGAAATAGTCATTAACTTTCCTTTAGTCTACATTTAACACAGAATACAAATGACTTTACTGTCCAACATTCGGGTTTAATGGCTGCTAAATGTGCCTGTGATTAGCCAACATCTACTTCAGACAAACTTCATGTAATTTGTCCAAATGGGAATAGTTCATACATTTTTAATATTAGGTTTTGAAATTCACATTAACGACCTACTAGATTGATGAGCTCTAGGGCCTCTTGATGTCACGCTCTCTGCCAACTAGCTGAAAATCAGCTTTAGATGGAATCGATGGTCAGGTTGAACGTAAAAGAGAATCGTACCTGAAAAGTCCCGGCACAAAGCGAGTGAGAAAACGCCCAATCCAGACCTGCGAGTCTCTATTAGTTTAAGTTAAGCTCGTGGGTCAAATGTAAGGGCCGAATAATAACAGAGAGATCAAGTACCCCGGAAACCTCATACTGAAAACACATTCGCGTTCTGTGCCAGGATACGCACACTCCGTGCCAAGTCTAGAAATAGGGGCGTTCGTCTCAGCCAGGACGAGTGCCAAACTGACACCAATCTAATATGCAAATGAGTTGCTGGCTGATGATGTGGTTGCTTCTGTGGGGAGGATCACCTGCACCTCCTCTCACAGGACATGGTTTTCAAAGGGGTTTATCTCCTTAAACCCTCTAATTAAAATGAGAAATCCCTAAGCCACCAGCACTTGTGCAAAAAAAGAAAAGAAAGAAAGATTATTAGGAAAATTCTGTGTCCCACACCATCTGCGACCCGGGACTTGTGGAGATTTTTTGGGAACGAGACGGAGAGAGAGAGCAGGAGTGGGACTAACGTATAACAACACCCTTTCTACACTTCACACAGATAAACAGGGCCGTGCACAGACATTTTGAGGGGCAGTGGCCCAAACCAAAAAAAGGGGCACTGGGGTGGGGTTGGGGGTGAGGACAGGGTGCTTGTCAATACAAATGATCCTTCTTACTCTTACTATTCCTTTACTGACAGCCTGTAACTGTCTGATTTGGCTGATGCTCAGTGGGCTCTCCCTCACTCTCTGAGCCCTAATTTATTCTCCTGACCATAGATCAGTGATTTTCAAACCTGTCCTGGAGGCACCCCAGCCCTGCACATTTTGTATGTCTCCCTTATCAGACACACCCAATTTAGGGCTGAATCCGAAATCGCCCCCTATACCCTTAAATAGGGCACTATTTGAGGGGACAGCCATTTGTAGTGGTGTCCGAAACCATAGTGGACGTTACTGAGTGCTCTCATTCTATCCCACATTGCACCGCAATAACGAGTGTACAGCCGATGTAAGCACAGCGGCTGTCCGAATTCGCTCACTTGTTTTCATTAACTCCTTCAAGTGAACTGTATTAGTGGACTAAAGTAGGGAAGAGTGATTGAGGGTTTAGGGGGGCGATTCCGGATTCAGCCTAGTTCTTGCAGTCTCTACTAACGAGCTGATGAGTTGAATCAGGTGTGATAAATGAGGGAGACACACAAAATGTGCAGGGCTGGGGTGCCTCCAGGACAGGTTTGAAAACCACTGCCATAGATGACACAAAATCTCATCTCAGCACTTTTGATGAATGGCTATGCTATTTTTAATTTTGTCATTTCATCTGAATATCAACATTTGTGAGATTTAGTCAATCAAAACAGTTTTGATCAAATTTTCAAAATTGTCAAAATAAAATTAAGTAGAATATTTTATTTAGTATTTTACATGAATGACACTTTAAAAGATATATAAATAGTAATAAGAATATCAAAAGTAATTTATACATTCTGTAACAGTTTATGGGTTATTATGAAAAAAAAATTATATATATTTCTACAACGTGTGCCATCAACAGCAAATTTGGTGTTATTCATATTAGATCAGATCGGGTACAAAAATTTGATTAGACAAGAATCCTAATTCTCTTCCAAGAACGTGGATTTTGTACAAGTTGTTAGCACTATTAGAAGACCAGGAGCAAAATATTACCGACAGAAATACAAAAACAAACTACCAAATTACTAATTCTGCGGATTGTAATGCATACTGCTAATGCGACAACATTCTGGAACTGTCGTCTCCGCTTTCCAGATAGAGTGACGCTGGGGAGCGAGCGGGAAAACACGGAGCGGAAAACAGAACACTTTTAGCGGGGATAGGTAGTGAGGGGGCACCTCAGCTGATGAGGGCTGAGGGGGCACCTCAGCTGATGAGGGCTGAGGTGCAGTGGCTCTAGCCACCGGGCCACTCCCCTGTGCACGGCCCTGCAGATAAATCAACATCGCACCCGCTCTACATTGTTCATTCCTAATTACCGTTATTATTAACAAGCAATTAATTCCAGAAACTGTCTCTGAGGCTCTCAGGTGTGAGTTACCGAGAGCTACAGAGTGAACCTTCATTAACAACTATAATCAAACAACCTCCCTCTGAAGCACGCCGGCAGAGATCTCGACATCTGTATTGCATGTTTAGCATGATCTCAGAAACGTGGGCTGCGTCCGAATTCCTGCACTTTATTATGGGGGTATTATAAATACATTTATACCAAGAACATCTATATTACATAGACAAAGCTATCTGTTATGCATTCCCATTCATCTTAACAGCATGCAGCCCTGGAAGTACACAATTTGAAATCTGCCATCTTTGCATTTAATCATGACAAAGCTGGCTGATGGCACTAAAAGAATATGCATGAGCCCTTTATTAACTATTGTAAGTCCATTGCATGTTTTAAGATCCCTACAATTAATGGGCACTTGAAAACAAATAATTAAAACCATTAAATATTTGCAACATTCATAATTAAATTTTATTTATTTATATTATATATGTATTTAGTCAAAATTAACAAATACTAAATGGCTGTCAATGGAGGATGATGCTTCTTGCTGTCAGATGGTGTGGTTAGAAAATCGACCACCAGGGGCTGAAGGGTCAAGGCTAACCAGTGACATAGATTGCATCCAAATATGCATACTTTCCTTCATAGTAGGCGAAAACGCATGTAAAAAGAGTAATATGTCCGAATTCACAGTATTCATAAAACACAGGGCAAAAAGTAAGTACGCTACTTATTAAGCACTTTTAAACTAAATACTTGTTTGTTAACATAATATGATAACCATGAAAACAATTTATTCGGGTTTTGTGTAACGCTATAGATTACAAGTTCGAAATGAACAAAACCGTGTTTTTACCTTACATAAATCACTATGGTAAGCCTCAGCACTTATATATTTATTCAGCACTATAATAATTATTTATATTTTAGAACTGTCGGGACGGATTTCCCGGGAAACTGCATATTCCGTCATTCGTCCATGTTTACTTCGTAAACAAAGGAAAGAAGGTGAGGCTACTACTACAGTATATGCTGTGCAAGGTGTCATAGTAGCTGAAGTAACACCTCGAATCAAAAAGAGTTTGCAAGCAAAAACGTTAAGCTACTCGTATTAGGCTACGTTACCCGTAATCACGATGAATCAACATAGTTTTCATATTATCACATTTGACATTTATCACATTTAATGTTTATGTTAACAATGCCAATCTAAACCAGTTACTGCTTTATTCTTATATTTTTATATTTGCCTAAAAATAGCCAAGTCAAGTTATAATACACAGTTTAACCTTATCTGATATGGAAAGCAATAGTTAGGCCTCTGACTAATGTCAGCGTTGCTAAACATTTGTAACGTAAAAACAGTTGTTTTCAACAAGTCAAAACAACACCAGCATAAGCTGCTTACCTGCCCAACATATTTCTCGGATGTCCAACTTCTTCTTCTGCAGTTTTTGAATCCTGTGCATATCGCCACCTACTTTTGCTGTTGTGCAGTCATGGTTTATTTATCATCAGTTTCTTCCTTGTTTTTGTTTTTCCTATTCTTCCACACATATCCACACATATACACACACATATCTATAATATATTCCTACTTATATAATTACTCCATGCTCCATTCCATTCCATCTCCCCAGTTATATCCAACTTCCTTTCGTTTTTGGAGATATTTGTCGCTAGTGACATTCGCACTGGCGGTCATCTGTAACCATGGGCACAGCGGTGACGTGAGCCTCAAACCATTAGATTCATCCGCGCTGAACAGCGAAGCCGATGCACAACTCACCTAGCCCAAAACAATGTTCCTCCGTAAGTAACCTGTATCAGTTGCTAGATGATCAAAAGTTACATTTAACAAGTACAATTTACCAAAAGAAAAATGTTTTTTTGGTCCTTATAGCACTTACACTTAAAAAGAGCCATTAAAAATCCTATGGTGCCCTAGTTCCCATGGCCTATGATAGCAGAATGTCTGGTTGCACACTAGAGAATTGCAGCATCAGCTATTGTTTGCCCACCATACCAAAAACACCATACCAAGAATTTAGACATCAATTAATTTTGCATACTAGCTATATAGCCTGGTAGGACACATTAATCATATGGGCCATTCAAACTATCTGATCACTTACAGGTTTACCACTCTGGACAGATTATTTGGTGATATTTAGTGTGACTCATCCTCCAATGATAGGATTTGGAACAGAATGGTTGACACCAGAGCACAGAATGAAGCATCACACGTGGACAACGGCTGTGATGAGTGATCGTGCACGTGGTTAGTAATTTACCTCCAACCATCCACACACATACAAATACACGCCCACAAACTCGTATGTACACTCACGTACACCCACCCACTAACATCTGTACCATATGCTATGCCACACAATCAACACGAGGAATTTCTTTTTAACCATTTAAATGACATGTATGAAATTCATACCTACATACTCTACATATCCACAGAGCAAGTTTTGAACAAGGGTGCACACCGCTACTGTGCTGTGATATTATATAATGAAGGTGTATGTGCAGGCCTATATATATATATATATATATATATATATACATGAGTGTGTGTGTGTGTGTGTGTGTATCTATTTATGTATCTGTGTGTTCATGTTTCATGGACTTCAACCTGAATGCACACTGACTTATGGGGACTCGTGTCACCATGGGGACCTAAACTGAGGTCCCCATGTGAAAACAAGCTTATAAATCATACAGAATGAGATTTTTTGAAAATGTAAAAATGTAGAAAGTTTTGTGTGATGGGTAGGTTTAGTGTAAGGGGATAGAATATACAGTTTGTACAGTATAAAAACCATTACGCCTATGAAGAGTCCCCACAAAGACCAACGCCCTGGACAGCTTGCGCAATGTGGTTCCCTGCTACTCCAAAAACAAGGAACTGTCGAAAATCGAAACCGCGCCTGGCCAAGAACTACATCTGTGCGCTTTCTGAGATCCTGAGCACTGAGCACTGAGAAGAGGCCTGACCTCTTGCCCTTTGTTCAGACCCTGTGCAAAGGGCTCTCGCAGCCCACCACCAACTTAGTGGCCGGATGTCTGAACGGTAGGAACTTCATCACGGATCAAATCAACAGCGAGGAGTCTTTCTCTGGTATGTCCGTACGACTCCATGTACATGACCTACCACAGTCCGGGCGTGGTAACACACAGACACACACACACACAAACATACATACATAGATAAATACATACACATACATAGCCTACATAGACGTAAGTTTGAAATCGTCTTACTATAGGACTTTTTTCATTATCTAGTAAGTATACCCTATTTTAATACAATTCAGGTTGGGGAAAGTTGTTGACAATAAAGCAAATTATCACATTTTTAATTTGTTGTAACTTTATATTATTAATTACGGTATCTGTTTCCATGTTTTTACTGTTTCACAAATGGTTTTGTTTCATAATTTTAATTTTGAGATTCCACTGAAAAACTAAAGCATAAGGTTTTGTTTTTTGTTTTTACTTTAAATTGTATTTTATATTTTAAACTTTATTCTTATGAAATTAGTTTCAATGAACAGTGACAACTTACCCTATAGTGTGTGTCCCACTATGTTAAATGGAGAAAGAACTGAAAGTGTCACCTAATAACTGAAAGAAAGATTTTTGATTTATTTGCTTAGGAATAAAATATTTAAATGACTTATGATAATAAAAGCACTGGTTGAAATAAGGCATTGTCAGTGATCACACATTACATTTTGAACTAAGAATGAAATAACGATCTAAAAGAAAAGAAAGCCTTGTGGTGAGAACATTCCACCGGCCCTATAGAAGCTCATAGAGAAGTGTTGCAGCTCATTTTTCAGCTGTTCGTTCCTGACAGCCTCGTCTCTGGGGCAGCATATGTTCTGCTTCTCTCTGAGTTGTGTGAAATATCGCCACTGTGGGGTTTTTCTGACACCTCAACATCCCCACAGCAAATCAACAATCTCATCGCACATAATCGGTGAATGTGCAGGTTGAATTTTTGCACCTGTCAAAAGCATGAGGTGTTTTAAGAACAAAGTGATGGTTAATTAAATATTAACGCAGATTAATGTCTATTTTTCGTTGAAAGCGTGGAATCAATTAGGCCCTGCTACCATCTATAGGCCTACTAATAGGCTATAAAGCTAACTTAAATTGCATAGAAATATTGTTGACTATTATGCATTTGGCTCAACATTTCATCCAAAAGCATGTTTACATTGCATTCACATATTATCAGTTCCCGCATTCGGGAATCGAACTCATGCTCAACTGTTTGAGCTATAGTCACACGACCGTGGGGTGAAATTATTAATCAATCTTGTATGAGTTTTATGGCTTTTAAACCCATTTCATTGTACCTTGCGTATTATGAATACAGTCATTCCGGTTTCTCCGGGATGACAATGCACATTCGCGGGGGAATAGCTGATTTCGGGATCCTGATCCGCAGTCTGTCGCTGTTTGGCCCGCGTCCAGCTCGATGCTGAGAGACTTAAACCCAGACAACCTCTACTCCCTAAACCCAGTCCTGAATAACATCTCAAGAACATCTCATTTTACAATTAACCTTGACCAATGCGTAGCGAAGGCATAAACTAATGCACGAGAAGGATTTTGGCACTTAATCATAAATTAAATTCCTTTGTGCTCCGCTTTCACAGACATTTTATGACCTCCTATTGATAGCAGACAGGCCTTTTATACTTTAAATGAATACTTAAATAACCTCTAATACCTATCTATGTTATCTTTGCCAATTTTAAATCGTTTTTTTTTTTTTTTGGTTTATTATGGTTTATGATTGCGAAAACGAAATGCGACATTGTTTTCGTTTTTAATTAGCCCTTTTGTCTTGCGACACATAGCGAGGTTTAGATGTCTATTCGATTTTTTTAATTTGGATATGTATTTTTTATTATTTATATTTGATTTTAGAGACTGCCTATTCATTCAGCAGTGTTTTCAACGGAGAACTGTATTCAATTAAACTTTATTTTACTGTACAAAACAGATTGACAGTGTACAAAGACCAGTCCATTCAGTCATTTTTGCACAAAAAAAAGAAAGAAAAATGGTGAGAAAAATCAGAATGCACGAATCCACCACTGTAGACGTCCATGACATTGCATAAATGATGCGTGACAAATATATTAAGGCAGGTTTTCCCGTGACATGAGTTCACTAGACAGCACACAGACCTTTCCATTAGAGATTTTACATGCTTCAAATGCATTTGCTTACAGTGATTGTTCCGCAGTCACCAATATATCGACGACTTTACATTTGAGAAAAGACACAATTGTCAAACAATCTGTTGCATAATTACATCATCGTGTATTGTGATCTTTCTGAAAATTATGCGTATAGACAAATGCGATTTATTTGGAAATTAAGATTCGATTGTCCACATTTATAAAGATAAATTACACAAATTGAAATGAAACAAACTAATAATATACCATAATTACTTCGTTTTTCAGAATTACATCCATAGCCTATATATATTTTTAAATATATCATCTTCTTTTAAATAAATTGATTCAATAATTGCCTCTTCCTGGTGATCTTAACGAATTATTAATAATAGGCAATGGTTGATTCAATTTATTTACCGACATATAAACAGTGCCCTGTGTAAAACATCACGAAATTTCGAAATTAATAATATTAATGTTCGTTTTTCATGTTACTTTTCATAAACGAATAAACACATTTATCATTTATGTATTACAAAATGATGATATTAAGTCTTATTAACACTATGATATTTTGTACTTTGTGTGAACGGTGTTTAGACAAATTTATAAAGGGCCAGATCGAGAATTATAGACTATATTGCATAGCACCCTTAGCAATTATTGCTCTCATATTTAACTGAATTTCCATCGCAAATATTTGAATGAACTTATAGTTAAATTATGCCTTTTGAAGCAAGAGAATTTACTGACAGATTTTAAGATCTATTAATACTCATACAGGCCAATAAATTAAAATGAAAACAAACGTGAAACTTATATATCACCAGCGTAAAACACATTATTGTTGGTGGATTGTTTTCCCATCAGATCACACATTTTGTCCAACAGTTAAAAAAACAAAACATTTCATTTAGGAACACTCTAAGCACATTTTCCATTTAACCAAAAATGATAATAAATAAAACATCCGATGCCCCAAAACCCAAATCAGACTTAAATAATACATAAGTCCCGCATTTTCAGTCCTTTTCACTTACATTTGACTTTCTCTCATTAATTATGAAAAGTGTTTAATTCGTCTTGCACGGGGTAAAACTGGCCGCGGAGATGAATGTCATAGGGGAAATGAAGATCAGACGAGCCTCTCGCGCTCTGGCTGATGGAGGAGCGCGGCGGCACCGCGCAATAGCGCGTGCCGTAGTGGCAGCTCTTGCCGTATTCGATCGGCTCTTCGTGCTTGAGGGAAAAGATCCCGTTAAAGTTAATAGGAGGGCTTATGGGACCGTCGAACTGAGGGCTTCCGCATTCCGGCGAGACGCTTTCGTAGAAAGTCTCGTAGGAGTTGCAGTAGTTGAACGGCCTGAAGGGTTTGACGGCATCCGCGGAGGGTCCAGAGGGCGTCACCACGCCCGGGCTGTGGTAGGTCGTGTACACTGAGTCGTATGGTGACCTACCAGAGAAAGACGCCTCGCTGTTGATCTGATCCGTGATGAAGTTCCTGGCGTTCAGCTGCAGACATCCGGCCACTAAGTTGGTGGTGGGCTGCGAGAGCCCTTTGCACAGGGTCTGAACGAAGGTCAAGAGGTCAGGCCTCTTCCCAGTGCTCAGGATCTCAGAAAGCGCCCAGATGTAGTTCTTGGCCAGCCGCAGGGTTTCGATTTTCGACAGTTTCTGGGTTTTGGAGTAGCAGGGCACCACCTTGCGCAAGCTGTCCAGGGCGTTGTTCAGACCATGCATTCGGTTCCTCTCCCTGGTGTTGGCCTCCATGCGCCTCATCTTGACCCGGTCCACCCTAGCTTTGGTCATTTTCTTTTTCCGAGGCCCTCTCCTCCGAGGCAGACCGTTCTCGTCCTGTCCGTCCGCCCTTTCGTCCTCATCTTTCTCCGAATCCTCATCCTCCATCGCGTGGGAGAGCGTCTCCTCCTTTATAAACGGCTCTTGTTTATTGACCTTCATTTCACCCACGCAGTCCCGTGGAAAGTTCGCCCCGAATTGAGTGTCCATTATGACAGGATCCTCAAACGGAAGAGTCAGCATTGTGCTCTTACTAGGGATGATGAGAAGATAATAAATCTTCTGAATCAATCAGCAGCGATTTAAAAACAGCCTAAACATTATCAGGTGCTCAATAATGCACTAACATATAAATAATGATTACCATAATGACAGAATTCCATATGAGTGATACTGATCCTCTAATCAAATCAATGTACATTGATATAACACAAACACAGCTGCGACCATGCAACAGGAATAAAATATATAAACTTGTATTCATGTGTGATTTCGCATCAGATTTGTGCATTTACGGAAAGAAATCTGGTTAAAATGGCAGACATAGTCATACAGCACGGATGCCGATCCTTACCCTCGAACTCTCCTGCTTACCTGGATTATGATGGTGTCAGATGTCAGTTTTCATTTTTCCTATTTTGAACTTTTTCCGCGTGGTGTTTTAGCAGGTGAACAGCCCGTGCGTTTTTCTCACCTCCCCACTGTTCTCCTTGTCTCGCGCTAAGAGAAATGACACTGATGCCAACTGCCAGAGCTGGTACCCATGCCATCTGCCGCTGACGTCACGTGGCATGGGTTGGTCACGTGACTGGGTCCCGGGGGACCTGTATTCCTCCCCTGATCATCTGGCGTGTGCCTCGAGCTGCGTACCACTGCAAAACCACAAAGCAGCCTCAAACAAGGACTGACTACCAGCATCCACCATTACAATCTGATGCCATGGATAAATAGGAATGCTGTGATACGCTCAGGGAATGACATTTCTTAGTCTTAGATTCTGTTAGAAATAAAGAAATTGTGATTAGATTTTCATGCAAACACACCTATGAGTGGTCTAAATCTAAATAGAGATAAAAACGGTTTCTGATTTATATCAGGTAAACATGGAAAAGAAATGCTGGTGAATGACAGCAAGAACTGGATGATTGATGGCTCTTGTTTGCTTGGTCAGTCTCTTCAAGGGCGTTTGCTAAATTACTGATCCTACTGTCTGTCATCGTACAGGCCTTGTTCTGCAGCGACGTTCACCTGATTATAATGAAAACATGATGCTTTGACAAAATAAATCAAATAAGTTTAGATAAATTCACTGTCTGACACTGAATAAACAGTCATGAGGGATTCTGAGATTTTTTAACAGTTTTTTTTTTTCTTATTTCTTCTACATAACGTAAATCTTGTTTTCTTGTTTACACTCTCTCTCGCACGCACACACACTCACACCATCCCTCCCCACCTCCCTCACACAAAAACACAGTCATCCACATTCACACCACTCATGAACAAATCTAACGAAAACAGATCCAGGTCACATTTCACTCCAAGAAGTTACTGTGCATAAAGAAAATGTCGCCTGTTTTAGGAGCATTATTTTATCATTATTTTTTGGATTGTGACATTATGATGTTTCCCCCTCAAATTATGCAGTGCAACTGAATGTTTTTTCAGCCATTCTCATTATTGTAATATGGTAATACCATAATTTGTACTGTATTACATGTAATATTTTTTTTATTTAAAGTAGCATAAATTAAGTGCCATACAACAAATACAACCATGATTTATACATACTTTACATAATATACAGCTCTGGAAAAAATTAAGAGACCACTTAACATTGATTTCTCAATGTTAAGTGGTCTCTTAATTTTTTCCAGAGCTATATATATATATATATAATTTTAATTGTTGAGTGATAAATATATATACATACTGTGTATTATTACAATTTAAAATAACTGTTTTCTATTTGAATATATTTTAAAATGCAATTTATTCCTGTGATGCAAATCTGAATTTTCAGCATCATTACTCCACTCTTCAGTGTCACATGATCAGAAATCATTCTAATATGCTGATTTGGTGCTCAAGAAACATTTATTATTAATATTATTATCAATGTTAAAACAGTTGTGCTGCTTAATATGTTTGTGGAAACCTTTTACAAATTTTCAGAATTCTTTGTTCAAAGTCCTAAAGAACAGCATTTATTTGAAATAATATATATTTTGTATTTACATTATAAATATATACACACATGGTGTGTATATGTACACATACATATACATTAAATATAGTTAAATATTTTATATATATTAATACTATAATTTTCTATAATTATTTTCAGTAATGAGAATGATTTTTCCCCCCCGATTATACTAATGATAACTGAGGGGAAAATGTGCTTAATTGTCATTAAAATAATGTATAATAATTTCCATTTCTCTAATAATGTATAGTAATAATTTCCATTATTAAAAATATATTTTCTTATTTCTATGTTTTGATTCGTCATATGCAACCTAAACATGTTCTTGACAGGTTTATTGCCAGATTCAGCCGTGCACATTCACACACACGCACACACAGACTTTGGGTCTGGCCATCTCTGGCATCTGGCTGTTTCTTGCAGTAATTGTCCAGTGCTTTGGCTCCTCCCACATTAAGACCTGACACTCATGCATTCCATTATCAGTGAAAGCTCCTGCTGCTATTGAACCTGTGCCTGGCCTATACTCACGCTATACTCATTCACATGCACACACACATTTATAATTCAAATCAGAAGCTCCTTAAATGCCCCCCATATGCATTTTTCCCTCTCGGATGGAAAACACAAAAAGCCTAACGCCACAAAAATCACACACAACACCTTTCTGCTCCGGTGTAAGATTAATTGGCTCTTTAAACACTTTAACCTGAATGTGACAGATTTCACTGGTCCTGTTAACAGCAAGCCACCTATCAGACACAATCCCTGATGCAGAGTGTTAGTCATGAGTGATCATGGAGGCTACTGTGTTTTTCATTGGGACGGCCAGGTTGATCTGCACTTATCAGCACAACAAAAATAATGAACACAGCATACAGATGCAGTTTGCTGACAGCGATGGCTAAGTCACGCATGATTGGCGTGTACCCTTGGATGTTTGTGCTTAGAAGCACGCACACACACACACACACACACACAAAGTCCCTTCTGTCCCCCTCAAAAAATGCCTCAGCTGGTGACGAGCTTTCCGGTTCAGCACACACACCAACATCTGATGAGTCAAACTTCCCCATTTCAGACTAATCACTTGACTGCACTAATTGCAAATGCAAATATGCAAATTCATATTAATTAATTACTCTGTTAATTAGTTCTCTGGTCTTTTTGGGCAATAAATCATTGTGCAGCAGAAAGGAAAGCAGGCAGGCCCATCCCGCATAAAAAATTTAGCATGCACACTCTGAGAAGGACTGGGCGAAAGGACCTGTAACATTATAAAAGAGCAAAGACCAAAACAACATAAAAAAACAAAGCAATGGCTGGGCCAGACACACGGTCCCCTGACAGACCTGCTTTATACCCTGCAGACTTACAGTGGAGGACTGGCCCCTTCTCATGTGGAACATTCGGCTGACAAGAGCTGTCTGCCAGTGATTTCATTAGCACATTATCAGCTTTTAAGAACAGTGTGATGCCAGGAACAGGCAGCGAATGAAGGCATGGATGTTCACACGTCAAGTGGCACACACACACACACACACACACACACACACAGTATTAAGATCAGTAGCTCTGCTAAAGATGGTCTTTTGAAAGTTCTAGCCGTCTGTCTGTTGATGGGCCTGCTCGAAGCTAATCTCGAGTACATGGATTTGATAAGGAAAGACAAAATATTACCATCAATAAAAATTCATTTCTAATCAAAGATAATCCCTCTCTGTTTTTTATAAAGTAATTCAATATTTCAAAAATATTTCAAAAATAATCAAGCAGAGTTGACACACAAAGATACCCGTGTGTAGGACAGCCACAGTGTTAATGGTTTGACAGTATGGCATATGCATAATTCATAATTCAGTTTTTAAAAATGAATAACATCAATTTCTCAGAGGAGAAGGACGGCTGTGTGCAGAAGGAACTGTTGCTTAAAATTGCGTATTTTTTTGTAAATTATGCATAAATATTCCTATTTCAATTTCTATATATAAAAAAACTAGATAGCCTACATGTTATAAAATAAAAAAATATTGTAACTGCCTACACACTACTTGAACAAATAATATCATATCTTATAAACATATATTTAAAATGTATAATAAATAAAATATAGGCTAATCCATATTCCGAACCGTATTTTTGGAAACCTTACCTCAAACTCACCTCCTTGACTTAGTTACCGTTACCTTGACTCACTATGGTAGGCTATACACTCACCTAAAGGATTATTAGGAACACCTGTTCAATTTCTCATTAATGCAATTATCTAATCAACCAATCACATGGCAGTTGCTTCAATGCATTTAGGGGTGTGGTCCTGGTCAAGACAATCTCCTGAACTCCAAACTGAATGTCAGAATGGGAAAGAAAGGTGATTTAAGCAATTTTGAGCGTGGCATGGTTGTTGGTGCCAGACGGGCCGGTCTGAGTATTTCACAATCTGCTCAGTTACTGGGATTTTCACGCACAACCATTTCTAGAGTTTACAAAGAATGGTGTGAAAAGGGAAAAACATCCAGTATGCGGCAGTCCTGTGGGCGAAAATGCCTTGTTGATGCTAGAGGTCAGAGGAGAATGGGCCGACTGATTCAAGCTGATAGAAGAGCAACTTTGACTGAAATAACCACTCGTTACAACCGAGGTATGCAGCAAAGCATTTGTGAAGCCACAACACGCACAACCTTGAGGCGGATGGGCTACAACAGCAGAAGACCCCACCGGGTACCACTCATCTCCACTACAAATAGGAAAAAGAGGCTACAATTTGCACGAGCTCACCAAAATTGGACAGTTGAAGACTGGAAAAATGTTGCCTGGTCTGATGAGTCTCGATTTCTGTTGAGACATTCAGATGGTAGAGTCAGAATTTGGCGTAAACAGAATGAGAACATGGATCCATCATGCCTTGTTACCACTGTGCAGGCTGGTGGTGGTGGTGTAATGGTGTGGGGGATGTTTTCTTGGCACACTTTAGGCCCCTTAGTGCCAATTGGGCATCGTTTAAATGCCACGGCCTACCTGAGCACTGTTTCTGACCATGTCCATCCCTTTATGACCACCATGTACCCATCCTCTGATGGCTACTTCCAGCAGGATAATGCACCATGTCACAAAGCTCGAATCATTTCAAATTGGTTTCTTGAACATGACAATGAGTTCACTGTACTAAAATGGCCCCCACAGTCACCAGATCTCAACCCAATAGAGCATCTTTGGGATGTGGTGGAACGGGAGCTTCGTGCCCTGGATGTGCATCCCACAAATCTCCATCAACTGCAAGATGCTATCCTATCAATATGGGCCAACATTTCTAAAGAATGCTTTCAGCACCTTGTTGAATCAATGCCACGTAGAATTAAGGCAGTTCTGAAGGCGAAAGGGGGTCAAACACAGTATTAGTATGGTGTTCCTAATAATCCTTTAGGTGAGTGTATATCATATTTTAAAGCTGTCTGGATGGATTTTGCGGGAAGTGCATACTTCTGTCGCTAGTCTCTGCGTGTTTCCGTCATATCCATAAATAAAGAAAAGACGTTCCGCCTACTATAGACCTTTTTCTGCCGTGTTTTCAATGACATCCGCTGTATAAAGCTGCTAGATCACTGTTCACTTTCCACAGCTCATGTTGTCAGGAGTTTTTTGTCTACTGAAATTTCTTGGAAAGATATTTTACGGTGTTTCGTCAGTAGAGCAATCCAAAAACACATTAAATAACAGTCTAACCTACCGAAGAGATGTGTGTCTATGATATCCCTCACAGCCTCGCTTTCATTCCTGTGAATAAGGTCTAGTGCGTGTCAGGTGCTGTGGAAGGTGTGCAGACATATTATTTTCCAGGGGAGATCACCTGTAGTCATGGGTACATGCCTCAAACAATTAGATTCATCAGCGCAGAACAGCGGAGCCGAAGCACAACTAACGTGATTAACAAAAAATATTCCTGCGCAAGTAACTTGCAGTTTTATGCTTCAACCGCTAGAGGGCATTTGAAAATGACAGTGCAGCTTTAAAAAGATTTATCTCAAGATTTTGTACAGAATTATTTTAACGGCAAATAAATAGATCTATCCAGTCATCCATAATATAATATAATATAATATAATATAATATAATTGTTAGTTTGTGTAATTTATATTTATTGAAATAGATTTATATCAAGATCTTTCACAGAAGAACTTCACTGGGGCATCAATAGTACTAAAGTTCTCATTTCCTCTTTCTCATTAGAATTACTGTTACATGCAACTGCATACAAGCCAAAACAAAGTATGCCTTTGATGTAAAATATGAACTTGTGCCATGCTTGAAAACAAAAGACTTGATTTCCCCCTGTGATTTGCATGGAGAAATGATCTGCTCAGTGCCGCTGATCCACACTGTTAAGTGATTTTAATTTCACTCTTGTACCTAGCCAATGCTATAGTCCAGAGACTAGTGGGAGCGGATGGGGGAAGTGTGTGTGTGTGTGTGCGTGTGTGTGTGTGTGTGTGTGTGTCAGTGGTGAGGATAGATCGTGCCAGAAATCTTGATGTGACTGTGATTTATGCTGGAATTGTGCCAAGTATGTCCATCAGGATGAACCCTCTCCGAGCAACCTCACCCTGTCTGCATCTCTGACTCCGTCTCAACACGATTGCTTAAATCTGATCTGGTAGGAAGGTGTGCTATAAAGTGATTTGGCACGGGTGACATCTTTGGCATGGGTTAAATGGGTCGTACCCTCTCTTTTGGCCCTGTGGAGGCACACATTGGGCCGCCGTTGTCCTTTACAGTCTCCTGCAGTCCCTTGCTGTTGTTGCCCAGTCCAGATTAGGTTCTTCTGGCACATCTCATGCTGGGCTTCTTCCTAAACCGTCTGGCATCTGCTTGTGAAGCAACCCTGAATGTTGCGATGTTAGTGCCATATTTGGCTCCTCATGAGACCAGAATGTGTTTTTGTCCAGATTTAAATGAAATAAAAGATCAATTTTGTGATGTAGAAAATAAAAATAAGAAATAAGCACCGAATAGCTAAATATTCGCTTGGTTATAAGTGTCTTCATACAAAAATGCTGGACACAGCCTTGATGTTTACTGGACTATCTGCTCTCTACTAGTCATTGTTACCTGAACGTTGCTGGAATGTTATGGAAATGTTATGCATTAGTATGGCCCCAGCTGCTTTTTTGCATGTCATTTCATCATTTGCCATCAGTGGCCTCTTCAGGCTTGTCTGATCATCTGCCCTGATGCAATGAGAAGCACTATAACAAATATTGTTTTGGAAATCTGCCTGTTTTGTCTTCACTCTTACCCAGAGAGAAAGCATCTCAGAAGTTAAAGGGATAGTTCACTCAAAAATGAAAATTAGCCCATGATTTACTCACCCTCAAGTCATGTGTATATGACATTCTTCTTTCAGACGAATTTTGAAGTCCATAAAAGTGCATCTATCCATCATAAAAGTGCTCCACACGGCTCCGGGGGTTAATAAAGGCCTTCTGAAGCGATGCGTTTGTGTAAGAAAAATATCCATATTTAACACTTTATAAAGTAAAATCTCTAGCGTCCACTAACTGTCGTACGTGTGTTCACGAGAGACTGGCGTTCCAGCGTATGACGTAGGACGCTCCTGTGAGAATATGCTAGTTCTCGCGAGAATCAATTTTTGTTTTGCTCTATCCTCTGCGCTTCCACGTTCGTCACCGGAACTTACGCCACGCCTGTATCCTACGTCATACGCTGGACGTTCGACAGTAAGCGGAAGTTAGAGATTACCGTTTGTAAAGTTTTAAATATGGATATTTCTTACACAAACGCGGAGCCGTGTGGAGCACTTTTATGATGGATAGATACACTTTTATAGACTTCAAAACAGAAACAGTCATTCACTGCCATTATAAAGCTTGGAAGAGCCAGGACATTTTTTAATATAACTCCCATTGTATTCGTCTGAAAGAAGAATGTCATATACACCTAGGATGACTTGAGGGTGAGTAAATCATGGACTAATTGTCATTTTTGGGTGAACTATCCTTTTAAAGCGCATGCTTTTTCTGCTTCCAGAATTCATACATGCTCATGTACATGATTTTTTGAGTCTTTAGCAGTGTATTAGAAATGTTAATGATCCATGGCAGCAAGAGAACGATGACAGAAATGACTAAAAACACTGGTTTCTTTTAGAACAGAGATTTGAAATGCTATTCTTTTTTTACTCCACAAATCAGAAACAGACTGCGTGTTCATTAAAACACGCATTGGTATCTGCAAAAGACACACAAACACTTAGAAGTGTGATTCCACACAAGCACACACAATTTTATACAGATTTGTTCCATTTAGCGCAACCCGTATATTGTTCCTCCAGTGCCAAAACCCATCTGGCTGTAGTAATTTTTATTTTGATGTACCCAATTTAACCCCAGTTGGTACCAGCGCAAGGATCCTCATGCTGGAGCCGTTTTGAACAGCCTGCTGGACGGTTCACCCTCAGGAACGGACCTAAATGTCCTTGGTTTCAGCAGGCAGCTGTCCCCACTTAGGCCCTAATTTAATCTCCACTCTCCGACCCTCTGAGGCTCCTGTGAATGTTCTGGAAAACAGAATCTGGCAACACGGACTCTCACTCTCATTCAAACACACTCGCTCTCTGAAGGGATCCACCAGGGCTGATGTTTATTGTGAAGATATCTGGTACATTTGTTTGCTATAAAGGGATATTTTTGGGGGCCTCTTTCTAATGTTATGATATGTATATCTTTTTCGTTTGTAATATCTACATTTTCCATAAACAGATAAACACGACCAAAATTACGTAACAACACCATTGTCGTCGTTCTGCGTCTTTTGTCGCCTCCTCTGAAATGTTGGCCTGCTCTTGTTTTTAGGCAATCTGAAGGCCCCATCTGGTCAGCCTGGTGGGGTTTGGATTAGTCATGGTCTGGACCCTGTGACCAACCGACAGCCTCGCAAGGGTCTGCGCAACCCACCCACAGACAGCCTGTAACAAGCTCCCTCCAAAACCAGCACAAACACACAAAGTCACATTCATAGCCACCATCACCACCAATCACCATTCTGCACCGTTCGAAAACAGTGGGACTTGCACATGACGGACGGAGTTCACACATAAAAGCTGTAAGTTATTTTTAAAAATAGGACATTTTCATCCAACAATATTCAATATTCCCTCTGAAGATTTAATGTACTCTACAAAAAATGGTGCATTTCAATGAAATATGTACAAAGGTAGGTTTACATAACATCCCATCTAGCCTACCTTCATCTGTTCAGATTTTAAGTATAAATGTATCCTTCACTGATATCCCACAATCCTGTGTGCCTTTAAAAACAATTGATTATTCATTTCTTAATGTCTTATTGACTCCTTCAGACACAATTTTATTAATTTAATTTATATTAAATGTATTAAAATGTATTCATGTATTTATTTATAAAGACATTTTATTCACAAATGAATTTAAATGAAATATTTTATTTAATTAAAATAACATTGATATTAATTTGATTTAATTTGCATTGAATTTATGAAATTTACAAATTAATTTAAATACAATACATGTATTTTTTCATGTTATGACTTCTAGTGAGCAATAAACATTGTAGTCACTAAATATGTGTTTGGTTATTTCTAAAGCTCACTTGAATTTGTTTTAAATATTTAGAAATTATATTGTTAGAAATCATTAGAAACTTTCCTTAAGATGTGCCTTCATGGTAAAACACTGTCTGGGCATGTAAAGTCTCTTTGGATATATATATATATATATATATATATATATATATTAGTGCTGTCAAACAATTAATCGCGATTAATCAAAATAAAAGTTTGTGTTTACATAATATATGTGTGTGTACTGTGTATAATTATTATGTATATTTAAATACACACATATGTATATATTTAAGAAATATTTGCATGTATATACTGTATATATATTTATATAATTTATATTATATATATGAAATATTTGGTAACACTTTACAATAAGGTTCATTAGTTAACATTAATTAACTAAATTAGTTAACATGAACTAATAATGAGCGGCACTTATAAAGCATTTATTTATCTTTGTTAATGTTAATTTCAGCATTTACTAATACTTTATTAAGTTAACATCAGTTAATGCACTGTAAACTAACATGAACAAACCATGAACAACTGTATTTTTTATTAACTAATGTTAACACAGATGAACAAATACAGTAACAAATGTACTGCTCATGGTTAGTTCATGTTAGTTAATACATTAACTAATGTTAACAAATGAGACCTTATTGTAAAGTGTTACCAAATATTTTATATATAAACATTTTTTTTTTCTTAAATATATACATGCGTGTTTATTTATATATACATAATTATACACAGTACACACACACATATTATGTAAACACAAACTTTTATTTTGGATGCGATTAATCGTTTGACAGCACTAATATATATATATATATATATATATATATATATATATATATATATATTCTTTGTTCTAAAGCTTTCTTCTAACAATAACACTCTACATTCATTTCTTGTAGGCAGATCTTGTTGTGGAAGCCAGAGTAATTGTAACAGATGTTGAATGATTAAATTAGCAGTTGCAGGCTGCTCAAATATTCATGTTGCGTTGAGAACGTGTACCATTACGAAAAAACCCCAAGAAAACATGCTTTTGTTTTCTTCACATAAGGCACAAATCTCTAGAAGATATTCTAGGTGAAGATGTCTTCTGTTTTCTGTGAAGGCACTAGTGTGGGAGAAGGAGATGCATTGAAGCGCTAATACAGCCATTTAAAACCTTTTCCAGCACTGCACCGCTGTGATAACAGCATTTTATTCAGCTCTGAGATTCATGAAAGTTTAAGAAACAGACTCTAAGTGATGTCATGGGAAGCATCACAATATGAAGCGAAAAGGGGGGAACTGCTCTTGTGCCCTGGAGCGAGACACTTCACACCCGTCTGCTCCAGATGTGCGCAGTGCCTTCCCCTTGTCAGGATGTGTCAAATCCCACTCAGAATGTGCAAAGTCTGCATGGAAAGTTACTCAAGGACTTGCAGAAATAAGATTGAAAATCCTAAGCAGAAAATAAGACAAATAAAAATAAGAGTACAAGACTTAAAATTTTTATGAGCAATGTTAAGAACTTGCTTAACAGATTAGGTGATACAGTGACCCCAAAAACTATTTAGTCACCTAAGTGAATGAATGTTATTGCATTAGATATATACACCGATCAGGCATAATTGTGACCTAATATTGTGTTGGACCCCCTAGACCACCAAGATGTTAGCAGCAGATCCTTTAAGTCCTGTAAGTTGCGAGGTGGGGCCTCCATGGATCAGACTTGTTTGCTTAGCACATCCCACAGATGCTCGATTGGATTGAGATCTGGTATTTAGAGGCCAAGTCAACACCTCAAACCATTCCTGAATCATTTTTGCATTGTGGCAGGGCGCATTATCCTGCTGAAAGAGGCCACAGCCACCAGGGAATACCGTTTCCATGAAAGAGTGTACATGGTCTGCAACAATGCTTAGGTAGGTGGTACGTGTCAAAGTAACATCAACATGGATGGCAGGACCCAAGGTTTCCCAGCAGAACATTGCCCAAAGCATCACACTGCCTCCGCCAGCATGCCTTCTTCCCATAGTGCATCCTGGTGCCATGTGTTCCCCATGTAAGCGACGCACATGTACCCAGCCATCCACGTGATGTAAAAGAAAACGTGATTCATCAGACCAGGCCACCTTTTTCCATTGCTCCGTGGTCCAGTTCTGATGCTCACGTGCCCACTGTTGGCGCTTTCGGCGGTGGACAGGAGTCAGCATGGGCACCCTGACTGGTCTGCGGCTGTGCAGCCCCATACGCAACAAACTGCGATGCACTGTGTATTCTGACACCTTTCTATCAGAACCAGCATTAACTTCTTGAGCAATTTGAGCTACAGTAGCTCGTCTGTTTGATCGGACCACACGGGCCAGCCTTCGCTCCTCATGTGCATCAATGAGCCTTAGCCGCCCATGACCCTCTCACCGGTTCACCACTGTTCCTTCCTTGGACCACTTTTAATAGATACTGACCACTGCAGCCCGGGAACACCCCACAAGAGCTGCAATTTTGGAGATGCTCTGACCCAGTCTAGCCATCACAATTTGGCCCTTGTCAAACTCGCTCAAATTCTTACACTTGCCCATTTTTCCTGCTTCTAACACATTAACTTTGAGGACAAAATGTTCACTTGCTGCCTAATATATCCCACCCACTAACAGGTGCCGTGTTGAAGAGATAATCAGTGTTATTCACTTAATGTTATTCCTGTTCGGTGTACATATATATATATATTTGTGGTTGTGGTGGTCACTATTGGGCCATGTTCATATTTAATGTTATGAACTACACATGTGGTTACTGTGCTAGGACACCTGTGCAAACTTGAGGAGATCGGACTTCATCTGCTAAAAATCACCAAAATACAAGTAGATTAAAAATCATTGAGCAAAAGCTTGTGCAGTGTTCATTTGCAAATATTTTATTTTTTTAACAAAAATGTTCTGATAACATTAAATAGGTAAAACAGTAAATAGTACTTGTTTATGTGAAACTTTCAGACTTTACAATTTATATTATTATCTAAAAATGAGTGGGTTTCTTTGTTTTCTGCCACACATGCATAATGCAGCCCAATCTGTGCCAGTCACCTACCTAGTTGTTTGTGAATAGTTTACTGGTCCATCGTGTGCACAGAATATTAATTCACACAGAGAAATGATCTACTTTCCACCTTTTATCCTGGGGAAAAACTGCACATTTTTATAGCTTAATTATGCGTGGTGGCATTCATTATTGAGAATGGAGGAATCGGGTTCCTGGGTATATTTACCTTTACCTTTAGTGACATCTAGTGATTCACAAACGGAACTGCAGTCAAGTCAAGTTAACATATCCCATATAGGCCTACATTTAACAAAAAGGAAGTCTTAAAGGCAATGCTTAACAGATAAATACATACAAATACAAAATATAATAATAATAATAATAATAATAATAATAATAATAATAATATATATATAAAACAATAAAAATAGGCTACAGTGAAATTCGGGCATTTTAAGTGTGGATTAAGTGTATAAATATTATTGGGCCTATATGCATAGAGTAAACAGAACGCACAATATATAAATTAGCACTTTAAATTCGAGCCTAACCTTTAAAATAGGGTACGTAAATATTTATAAATAACCACTCTTGGATTGTTTTGTATGCAAACTCCTCCTCATACATTTACAGATATAGAGGATTCATATCAGTACTGTGAAATTGCACAAACTTCCTTCGAACAGGTTAGGCAACAAATATCATGTTTCTGCATGCAGGCAGTTGTCATGAGCTCAATTCCTCTTTCAGTCTTGCATGTGAATAATTCTTCTGGATGAAGGCAGAGCGCGACGACCGCGCGTTCACACATCGGCTTTGTGCTTCTGGTTGTTTTCCTTGCACTTTATTTGCATACGCGTTCTGCTTTTTTCCTCTTTACGTGGACCAAATTAGAACCGTGTTTCTGTTTTTAGCTCGGGTTGATATAGCGATAAGAAATATTAAAGCAGGCGTGCTGTGGCAGGTGCTCAGTTTGGATCTCCTCCGCTAAAGCGCAGGTGAGTGAGTGTGTCTGTGGTCATTCTGCGGTAGATCACGTTTTTATATTTTGCTAACTTTGCTGATCATATGATTGTTCAAAATTAATATTAGTTCCAACATAGGAACTCATTTTCACCTCTTTTTTGTGGTTCATTTGTCCTGCAGATAGTTTATTGGTTGTTTCACGAAATCGTGTTTGTGTTTATTTATTAATTTGTCTTACATTTTTGTTGCGGTGATTTCATTATATAGAACATTGCATAAAAAGCTTATAGCCTATATTAGACAATATTTATTTTATTCACTAAGAACGGTTTGCTCGCGAAGCCTTTTCTCTTTACTTTTGATATTTATAACTAATTATTGGGGTGCCCAGTCCTGTTCCTCGAGATCAACCTTCCAGCAAATTTCAGCTCCAACCCTAATCAAACACACCTGAACCAGATAAATACGATCTTCAGGAACAGCTGATGATTACAGACAGGTGTGTGGGTAGTGCCTCAGGAACAGTATTGGGCACCTGTCATATAAGAAATTGAAAGGGAAAGTTAAATATAACATTAAATATTGATATTAATACATATTTATATCATCTGTCTATCAAGCTTTTTTTTTTTAATCCTCATTACACAAAGTTTGGGTAAAACAATTAAGTGTTTATTATATATAGGCTGATCTGATATATATATATATATACTGAAAAACCTGCAACCTTGTGTTAGATCAAATTACATCAAATTTGATGTTTTCATTGCGCAATGACCTTGTGGATTAGGAAAATTTTGCCGTGTACTGAGACGAACAGGTATTTAGGAAAGTAGTTTTTTGTTTGAGTTTTAGACCAGTTGTACTATATACATTAAAGGTAATATGGATATAAATATGAGATGCTTGTTTTTTTTTCATGTTCATTCCCACCTTTTTTTCTGACTGTCATCATCTTGGAATGAAATCTATTTCTAAATTTTAGTGTTTGCCCAGAGAAGATGAGATCATGGTGAAGTGTTTGTTTTATTGAATGGAGTGGACCTCATGACCACAGCGATGTCTACCAGTAAATCTGCAGCCAGAAGAGCTATTCTACAGACCTCCAGGGTTAGATGGAAGACGGATAAATGTGAGATCATTCCGATTATCAGTTCTGACACAAGTAAGTAGGCTACTTGAGATGTTTGCTTGTTAGTTGTTGCGCTGCTGAATGGAGGTTCATGCAGTTAGCTGTAATGTAAACTTTGATCTTCTCTTGATAATCGGTGTATGTTTGTGTTGGTCAAATCGCATTTCCATGGATCATCCAACCTCAGAAATCCTGCTCACTTCACAGAAAATGCAAAGCAGTGCAGTAAACGCCCATGTAACCCTGCAGCTGTGTGCAACATGGGCTCATCCAGACCTCAGAGATACTTTTTTTTTGTTTTGTTTTGTTTCTGTTTTTGAAGCAAACCGAACAGTAAAAACGCAAGGTGAACGTTTTAACGACTGGCTCCTCTTTGTTTCGAACAGGGAAGTGTGATGAAGACAGCGTAGAGCGCTGGCTCACGACAATCTCAGAGTAAGAGCCGAATCTCACAAGTGTTAATTTCTCTTTTATTGTGGCTTTATTTGGGGATAAATCCTTTCTCAAAGGGTTTCAGCTGTTCCATTGTGCTGTCTGTTATAATTTGAATTTCTTCCCACATTATATTCTTTAAAGCGTTTCCTCCTAGTGATATGGTCACTAATACAGCTTGACTTCCTTGTTTAAGGGACGATACGAGACCAGAGGTTGTCCTGGAAACGACAGGTAAGATTACACGTGTCACGTGCAAAAGAAAAAAGATTGCCATGGTGTTATGTAGTTATTTTACTTTATATATGAATATACATTATACTTATAGGTATAATGTATTTTAAAGTAATAAGAATATAATCTATAATAAAATGTATTAATATTATAAAAATATCATACATTTATTATCATCACAATAAAGTGTCTTAGAAGCTAAGGGATAAAATATAACATTGGAGAGTATTTTGGTGTATATTTATTGCTTTAAAGGCACAATATGTAAGATTTTTGGATTAAAATATCCAAAAACTACTAGAACAGTGTTATATTTTGTTGACTTGTGTACTTACATTATCCCAAATGTTTCCAAGAATGTTTAAATCCAGAGAAATAAGCAATTTTAAACAGGACATGGACTGTGTCCGTGCGTCGCCTATCAATGATATCATACCCGCGTTACCCTCGATTTCCGGTTTTATTTTGTAGAAACCATGGAAACACCAAAGACGCTTTAATATATTATGTGTTTTATTAGACAGGTGAGCAACTGTTTGGATACATTCATCGACAGAAAACTAATTATTGTTATACAGCTCAACACAGTCTTATTGTTTAAATCTCGTTTTGATTTACCGCTAGTACCATGTTTTACCATGACTAATATCGATCTAGCTTACGGCAGTGTGCAACAAGTGTCTCATAGAGTAACGTTAGTACATCCTTTTCAACACACTCAAATGTATCTAATATGATAAAACAGCGCTGCGTTAACCCACATACGCATGAGCGGAAGAAGCGGAGACTGTGGCATAATAAAAGTTCTGCTGCTCTCCAGCCGTGTGTCGCACTCGTCTCTCATTAGCAATTGCTTCAGCGGCCACGTTGCGCTCCCACAACACTAACGTTAATAATCTCATCCATGAGTGATTTCTGCCCGAGTCCCGTCCTGATTCTTTTCCTCTGGCTGTGAGGTGAAGACGACATCTCCCATGAATCCGCGCTCAATCTCGGCGTCATCAAGCTACACCTTTGTTTTGAATAGGTGACCTCTAGTGGTGAAAAACTACATATTGTGCCTTTAATGTTGCCAGTGCTGGGTAGATTACTTAAAAAAAAAAAAAAAAAAAAAAAAAATTGTAGTTGGTTACTGATTCCAAATTAAATGACAAATTGTAGTTAGTAATGTAATCCATTAGTATAGATTATCCATTACTAATTCCATAATTATCACTGAGTGATAATTCAAATAATAATGTTTTCATCAGGAGTTGATTAAATATGGAATGTTGCAATGTTGAGAGAACACTTCTTAAAAGTGAAATGATTTCAGTAAATCCAGTGATCAAATGCTGTGTGGGTCTCAATAAAAAAGTAACTGTAGTCTGATAGTTGCTGTTTTTCAATTTAGTAGACTGTTTGATAAATGTGTTCAGCTAAATCTGTTAGAGCGATCTTGTGAATGAACATTTAACCCTGGAGCTCTAAACGTTCAGTCTGTTGTGCTGGATATATCATTAACATACTGATATGATTCACAATGATTCAATTAGTCATTTATCTGTGATGGCTGACAGCGTGCTGGATTAAATGGGTTAGCAGGTCAGCTGATCTACTGACCAAACTGACCTGAGGGTGTGACTTGTTTTTTCTCTCTTTTGTAAGCTCTGTAAATATTTTATTGTAAAAAAAATATTGCTTTGCTTTCAGTGAAGCCTATAAGGATAAATGAGAGTGGAGAAGATGATCTGGCTCTGGGAGTGGAAGGTAAGAATTCCCTGTTTTGTATTGCTCGGATCAGTTAAACTATACTCTGCGAAATGAGTGAGTGACACTGTTTGACGTCAAGTTTTGAGAGCATACAGTGGCATATGGGTTTGTGCGTCTGTGTCTTGGAATACATTGAACTATTCAGAAGGCCTGGATTTTAAACATGGCAAACCTCTCCATACTTTCAAACACAAACACTGGCAGAGAGTGAGACAATCCAGTGCCTGTTGTCTCCTGCTTCAGGGGAAACTTCACCTGCTGCTGCATAGTTTCCAGTTACACAGAAAAGATAAGGAGTAGATAAAGCAGAGAAAGACGTGATCTTTACTTTAACATGATTTAAGCAAGTACGACATGTTCATGGATCAACATCCATGAAGGTCCGGGAAGAAAACCACCCAACTAGATCACCTAATCCTATCAGATTTTAAAGTTAACTTGTAGGGGCTTAAAAAATATCCTTATCAACCAATAGGTTCCCTTGATTTTTAAAGTTGGTTATGGTTAAGGAAAAGATTCTTAGATCAAGATATTAATGCAGAAAAAGTAACCCAAGATTTACTTGATTTATTGTAGTGTTTTTGTTTACTTGCTATTCTGAAAATTTAACCCTTTATGGTACAGCTTTGCCATATGGCAACAATTAATTTCTACTCATTTCCTTGTTATTCAGAAAAAAAATACAATAAATTGCACTTCGGAAATTAAAAGGGAAGGCCTTAAGGTAGCCAATGATGTGCTGTTTTTAAGTCAAATGACATTTGAATGTCCCTCCAAAACTCTTTCCCACTGTCACCCTCAAACAGAAGAAACCTGTTGAAGTGCTCCAGAAATTGCTCTAATAACCTCATTTCTAAACATCTCTTTCCAAGGGGGATTTTTTTTAAGCATCTTTGATAAGTAAATTAGATAATTTTTATTCACAAATCAACTTTGTCTAACATAGTTTTACTGTAAATTGAGAAAATGTCAATGTTTCCATATGGCAATGCTGTACCACAGTGGAATTGCAGTAATTTCCCCATTGGGAATTTTTTTTTTTTTTTTTTTTGTAGATAGTAGCATCAACAATATGATTGCAGTTATTTATTTTATTTATTTATTTATTTATTTAAAGTGTTTATTGTAGTATAGTTGTTTATGTATAAGTATCAATTATTTCTTCTTTTCAGAAAATGAATACAGCAATATTTTCCAGAAAGGGCAATAGGAGGAGTGCAGAGTTAGCTCTTCCATGTGATGAGAGTGAGGATGAGTTAGCCAAATTATAGGGAATGATAGGGATCTACTTATTTTTGGTTTCCATGAGTCCCAAGTATATAAATCTATTAATTTACAAAATGTGCATTTAAATGGAAAAGAAAATCATATTATTATTTATTTATTTTTTTATAGAAAAACTACTTTTTTGACCATTTTCCATTGTGGAAAATGGTCTTTTTTTGGTTTGTATGATTTAAGCTATTTCATGTAATTAACTTACTTGAAAAAATATTTCATGGTTAAAACATAATGCATCCCATAGAGGGTCAAGTAATTCATAGTGCAGCTTTACTATACTTTTATTTTTAGGAGACAAAAATAAACACAACAGGTGAATTAGATGTATGTGTGTTGTGTGTGTTTTTTTTTTTTTTTCTTTCTTTTTTCTTTCTCTCAAATAAGCCTACATTGAAAATTGTATATTGTAATTCAGTCCTAGTCACTCTTTTCCCAGCATGCACTGGGGCATGAATAGTCAAGGTTGCATTGTTTGGCTGTTTGCCATTTTCATTTGTGCAGTTGATGTTAATTTAGTCACTTTTAGCAACATGATGTTCAGGACTAGTTTGTTTCTGTACATAAAATAAGTTGATTGTTACCTTTGTTTTGTGTTATGTGCCAAGTCTTGAGTTCTGCAGGCACTGTAACATTTTCATGTTGTTGTTTTTTTTTTTATTTTTATTTTTTATTGTCTCTTGAGACGTGATAACTCATTAGTTTTAGACAACAAGAACTTTGCTCTTAATGACATGAACATACAGAAAATAAGATAATATTGAACAATTTAAAATCACAAATAAATGGATCAGTTTGCATCGAACTCCTTTTAAGTTGATACAACTTAACTGTTACGTAATCTACATATTAATTATAATAATTGTTACGTATTACATCACAGCAACTTGACATTAAAGGGTTAGTTCACCCAAAAATTAAAATTCTGTCATGAATTACTCACCCTCATGTCCTTCCAAACCCGTAAGACTTTCGTTCATCTTCGGAACACAAATTAAGATATTTTTATGAAATCTGAGAGCTCTCAGAACCATCCATAGACAGCAATTTAATTAACACTTTCAAGGCCTAGAAAGGTAGTAAAGACATCGTTAAAATAGTCCATGTGACTCCAGTGGTTCAACCTTAATGTTATGAAGTGACAACAATACTTTTGTGTGCAAAAAAACAAAAATGATTTTATTTAACAATTTCTTCACGTCTGTCTCAGACTCATGCTGTTGACGTAGTAAATACAGTTCAGCGCTTTTGAAGCACTACGTCAGAACACCCGCTTACCATTGGCCGAAGCTGTTCACACGAGCACCACAAGGCATGCGTGTGATGCTTTTGTTTTGTTTTTGCGCACAAAAAGTATTCTCCTCGCTTCATAAAATTAAGGTTGAACCACTGGAGTCACATGGACTATTTTAACGATGTCTTTACTACCTTTCTGGACCTTGAATGCGGTAATTAAATTGCTGTCTATGGAGGGGTCAGAGAGCTCTCGGATTTCATCAAAAATATCTTAATTTGTGTTCTGAAGATGAACGAAGGTCTCACAGGTTTGGAACGACATGAGGGTGAGTAATTAATGACAGAATTTTCATTTTTGGGTGAGAAAACCCTTTAAAGTCCCCCTGTAGTCAATTTGTATCCCTTAAAACTCATCTTTGATTACCAAAATGACATATTTAAATGTTTTTTCCTTGAAGAAAAATTCTTCATGCCTTAAAATAGCTTGAATGTAACTCTACACCCTTGCCTCATTTAGTATATGCGGTTCTGTGAATATGTAAATTAGCCCCGCCTCCACTCACTCGCACCAGCTCAGAGATCCACTCATTGACGATCACACATTGACGTGATTGGTTACAAGGTAGTTTGTGACGTCAGAAACACCAGCGATTTCAAACCGCGTTTTTAAAACTGTCTTTGGTTCACTGCAGTTTTAAGGAGAAAATACTCAGCAATGGTGTTGACTTATGACTTTACACAAGGTTTGTCTTAAAGCATATTAAAAACACCACATAGACATATAAACAATATTATGACTACATTACGTTAAGTAGAATACTACTAATCAAAAAAAGGCAACAGTTTGCATGCCTATTTAAGACCTATACGAACACTCTGATGATAAATACACACAATGAGTTGTTAGGTCAGCTCAAGTTAAACCTCTTCAAATTTTCCTTTCACTTTAGGCACCAGAGGCTGTTACAGAAACATCCTTTATGAAGTCTTGAGTTAAGCTCTGACATACTGTAAATCGCAGATAAGTTTCTATAGGTATTTTGCTCTAGTGCTGAGAAAATACTTTTCCAAAGAAAAGTTTCGGATCTTTATTGTCCACTCGCATGGAAATGTATCTTTAGCCCAAACAGGACAGAATAATACTATAAATAAAGTCAAATACAGTAGGATACAGTGACTGACAATATAAAATACATTAGCAATAGCATGCAATAAACTGCAATCCCAAATGCATTTGTTTCCTTGCTAGCCAGACATTCCTCATATCTGTTAACATTTCTGACTGTCCATATTCACGTCGACCACCTATAATTGTTTTCTTTCTGCTCAGTGTGCTGTCTCTCTTCAGGCTTCTGTCTTTCTTCTTAGAGTGCTGTTTTCTGTCCTGAGTTCTGTCGTCCTTTTCAGGGTCACTTTGTAGTGAGTGTCTTGACTCTTGTTTGTTGTTGTTGTTGTTCGTCTCATTTTTTCAGGAATAGTTGCTTGCCTCCTATGAATTTCTTGTTCATGTTCTGTCAGTTGTGCTGTCAGACACTCCCCTTCTAGTGAATGAGGTGCTTTGGTTTCGTAACACAGTTGCAATGGAAGGTACAGGATGGAATGTATTGTTGCTCTTCGGAATCCGTAGAGATTAAACAAAGATGCTGGTTTAGGAAATAAGCTGGGCACTTTGGATCCGGGTCCTCTCTTATGAAGACATCAGTGTGCTCCTGACAACGTGCCAACGTCTTCAGTTTATGAGAAGACAAGAACATCAAAACAACAATGAAGAATACTGACCTAATATAGTTACTGTACAGCAGTCTGGAGGTGTGTAATTGAAAACGCAGATGTTTTCCATCTTTAAATGAACTGTTTCTTCTGTGTTTGATGCAGCATCTTTATATGGCAAACGTTCTCTCAGGGCTGTACAAGACATTTTGAGGTAAGAACACATTTAATATTCACTGTTTTATGTAGCACTTTCATTTGTAACTTGAATAACTGACCTTTTGACATTTGGATCTGGCAGATATGATAAGCTGATAATTATTTTCATGTTGTGGGCGATATTAGAATCTATTATACTAAAACTATTTTGTTTAAATAAATCAAAACTAAATACAATTGTTTTCACAAAATGGTACAGTATGAAAAATGGATATTCATTTTGAGATTTGCTAAAGATTACATTTAGCGGTTATTAAATTGATTAAACGTATAAAAACATGAATAATCTAAACGTAAAAAGAGGAAATGCATAATTAAATATCCAATATGGTACTGATATATTGTGTATTTCTAGGTGTACATACATTTTGTCTTATCAACTTCAGAACATTGTATTAAAATGAATAAAGAATGTTAGAACTGTCATCTATCCACTGTTCATTTGCTTTATATCTACACCAATGTGTGGGAAATGGCCTGAAGTGGTACATTTGTTATATGAATATGTACATGTGTTTGTATATACTATATATCAAACAGAGTACTTTGTAAGTGTGTGTATATGTGCGTGATGTAGGCTTGTTCAGGCACCTGCCAGAAACCTTAGTCATATTTCCCATGCAAATGCTCATTTGTTGACATGCCACCACATGGGCTGCTGGGCTGGTTTGCATGAGGTGGAATGTCACTGATGGTGCAATGAGGCAGAAGAACAATTCCGACCGGAAATGGGTGAAATCCGAGGAAAGAATGAAGAAGGGTTTGGATGTATAGGAAGGGCTGGTCAGCAGTGTTTGCTTTCTTTTACTTGATGTTTGCTGATGTCATCCACGCACAGGTCATCTCTAGATCCTCCTGCTCTGTCCAGGTGGAACAGTTTTGCATCGACTGTCTCGGTACCATCTGACGTCAGGTCAGAACTCCTTAACCCCCTTCCCCACCTGTCAATCATTCACTTTAAGACTTTGGTTTGTTGATATTCATGCTAATGTTGTTGGGTTTTTTTTTTTTTTTTGTAGTGTAATGGACGTGTTGAACGTACTGCAGGATGACCCTGAAGAACTGTTGCTAGATTTGGGTTTTGGCACTGAGGAGCCCGACATCACAGGGAGAATCCCATCCCGATTTCTCAATTACCAGTCCAGCGCTCGTGGCATCAGCTATCAGCTCTTTCTGGAAGCTCAGCAGAACCGAATGGATGTCGAAAATGTGGATGTCAGGAGTGAGCATGTTTCCTCAAGTTCACACAAAAATGAAATGAATTATTTGCTCAACCTCATGTTGTTCCAAACCCGTATGACTTTCTTTCTGCTGTGGAACTCAGTGAATTTCTGAATAATATCCTGGCCACTTTATTGGGCCTCATTCATGAAACTTTCGTAAATATACAAGCAAATTCAGAGTAATTTACGCTTAAAATGGACCTTTACGAAAACTCTGCTCCGGATTTACAAACGCTTCGTATACTACGGATTCGGTAGTTAAATGTGTGTATATTAATGAATTCCAAACATTCATAAATAGGGCGACCGTGCACGCCCGTTCATAATTACCTTAATCCCCGCACATTAGTTACAACTAGGCAAATTACGTGTCCAGGAACGCTGTGGAATCTTCCGGACTCTCTTCTCAGGTTTGGCTCCAGTATATTGCATAAATGTAAAGAGACTAATTGGCCATATGCCTAACAATAAATATTCAATTATTGTGTGTCCACCAAAGTATTTTTAGTCAGCTAAAAAATGCCTGGTGCTCTTCTGAAAACAGCCAGCTGGTGGAGCTTGAAAGCGCTTTGCAAGCTGAGATACTTTGGTTGCTATGATACAGAACTTCCATGGCAGTAATGTGTCACTAGTATCTCATTTTGAAAAATATTACTGAATATAAAATGCAGTAACCAACAATATTAACTTCTCCATTGTTGTTCAGTCGTTGTACAAGTAGAATGATTGGTCAGTGTAGTATTTGTCCCGCCCCTCCTCCACTGTGATTGGACGGCTGGGTAAAAAATTGACAGTGACGAGCGCTGCTGTTACTCAGTTGAACAGTTTAAAAAAAAGAAAAAAAAGACGGCAAATCAACTCGTGAAATATTATTATGGTACATAGTGCATCAAAATGCAATGTCATCAGTTTGCCTAAATTAGAACACGGAACGTTCAAATGTTTTACGCAACATTTACACGTGGTAGCAGGTGTAAATTTACTTCGTACCAACTAACTTTTTGAAAATACGAACATTTTCATGAATCAGAAAATTTACGTCAGAACGGCTTTACGAACGATTTACGCAAATTGATTCTGCTCGTGTTTTATGAATGAGGCCCAATGTGTATAATGAAAGTGAATAAAGATTGGGGCTGTTAAGCTCCAAAATGACAAAACAAAAGCATCACAAAAGTAGTCTATATGACTTGTTTCGCTATATTTAAAGTCTTCTGAAGTCATACATTAGTTTTGTTTGAGAAACAAGCCTTAAAAGACTTGGAATATAGTGCATAAGCTGGACCACTTTTCAAATGATGCTTTTTCATCCTTTTTGAAGCTTGAAATTCCAGTTCTCATTCATTGTAAATGTCTCTTTTTGTGTTCCATAGAAGAATATATTTTTGGAGTGAATTAACCTTTTAAATATCTGTTCTTCATATCTGCACACTCAATAATAAAGGTTGAAGAAGAACCTTTAACATCCATGGAACCTTTTCACAAAATGGTTCTTTTTACTGCAAAAGGGTTTTTAAGATTATGAAATGTTCAACTAAGAAAACAAACTGTTCAACGAAAGGCTCTTTGGGGGGCATCACTGCAAAAACCCCTTTTGAAACCTTTATTTTTAAGAATGCATAGGTATTTAGGAGGTTGAATGTGGTTCAAATATAATGTGTGAAACCACAAAAATAAAAGTGACACTCATTTCCTGCGTAGCTGCAATGTGTTGAAAGTCCGATAAGCAGAGTTTTATGCAAGTCAAGAATCTTGAAACTCAATATCTCTCTTCCTCCTGGTGTTCAGATAGGTTCAGACAGCTCGAGGTTCTTCAGCAGGTCACCACAACGTTTACCTCTCTGGTTGGTGCCACTGCTCAGGATGCGGACACATCTACAGCTTCCCAGATGTCTGCAGAGGCACGGGAGAGGAGAAAACGCATTGCCATGATTCTGCGTAGAGCCTCCAAAAAGAGCCTCAGCCAAGCACAAACATCACAGAACCAGCACACTCTCCCTTCTGTGACCACCTCGGCCCCACCCGGCCCAGAATCCACTGGCACACCAAGAGCAGATAAAAGGATCCCTTCAAAACGCACAAGGATGTCGGACAACAGCTATCTCTTCCCTCTAGAAGAGGAGCAGAGTGTTAATTCAGAGGCAGCTGAGCCGGTTCTAAACAGCCCGACGACAAGAGGAACATCAGACCTTCTGAAACTCGACTTTGTCCCATCTTCAACTGAGGGAAGTCTGCAACGACCTGTTGAATCTTTCGAGCTGGAAGAGGTGAAGTATTAAGTCGGCGGTGATATCCTCTGTACGTACTTCTACATTGTTCCCTTTCTAATGTTGATGACTTTTTTTCAGATCCAGAGTTTTGATGAAGGAAGCATTCCTGGGAGCTGCAATGGCCCAGTGGATCCTGGAGGTGCATGTCTTTTTTTTTTTTTTTTTTTTTTTAAAAACCCTACAACTGCATAGTAACACGCTCACCACCATTTAGAACACCTTAGCAACCACATAGCAATGCCCTGCTAACCACCCTGGAATTTTAGTGGCGGGTTTTGTACAGACTAACACCTGTACTACTACAGAAAAAGATCAACTTTATACTTATTATTTGTTTTTATTAAAACAAACTTTTTAGACATGTTCCTTTACTTCTTGAAAAGCGAAAGTTTTTAAAGCCACTGTGGATTCAAATAACTTACATGGAACAATTTCCATTTCTGATATTATGCAAAGGACTCATGAGATTGTTCAGTCATTTTCATGTGCAGTAGGCTACATGCTGTACAGCTGAAGTATTGTTTGCCTTACCACAGTGCTGTGGAAAAATGAACTTGTTTGTTTAGTCTGATCATGAGGCTTTAGTGTTCTTCTGAATGCTTGTGATATGTGGCACATGCTAATGGCTAATGGCTCTTGGTTCCGTGTAGGTGAACGAATCGGGTCTTGCGTGATGAGAACAAACAGTTGTCAGTCTGACAGCAGTGGCTTCCTAGAGGAGCCTTTCATACCTGCGCTGTCCCAGCAGAACAACCCTGGACCAGAGCTCATGAAGGTAAGACGTTTCAGCTCTTTCTTTCTTTACATACTGCAGATGGTTCAAGCACCTGTATTAATGGTGCCATCGAGTAGTTTTTATCTGCCATTATATTGCTTGAGACTTTGGGTCAAGTCTCGAGCTCGAGCACCAAGGACAGCAAGCCAAATATGTTTATTTACTACTTCGTTCAACGATTACATGTGAAATAACTGAAGTTACTGTAATTTTATAATAATAATAATAATAATAATAATAATAAAAAATGCAGTCTTGGTGCGCATATGAGACTTCTTTCAAAAACTTTTAAATGGTAGTGTAATTCCATTTCATATGCAGCAGCTTTACCCAGTAAAAGTAGATGTAACTAATGTGTGGAAGTAATTTTTTATTGTTTTTTATAATAGATATCAGCACTTTTTCCATAACGACTCGGGTACTGATACTTTTTTTTTGTACTTGCAGATACAGAGTACCGATACCTCTATTTTCATTTGCATTTTTAATTTTTTTAAAAAAAATATTGGTCAGAGAAACCAAAAGAATATGAATCAAATTAGTCTGCTGACATTTCCTTCAGTTATTATTATGCCTGTTAAAATGTGTTGTAGGAACTACTGTTACTTTCACTGTTCATATTATAGCTCTATCATATTTTATCTTTAATTTAATAGCACAGTGAATATTTAGAGCTGCTCCAGCAGGGATATTCTGATATTCTGTCTTTTGTTGTTAGATTAACATTTGAGGACAACCTTCTCTTACCTTCACTTAAGACATAACCGACTATGTTTCACAAGGATACTTGCCTAACAGGGCATTTTGACTCAATTTTGTGTGAATTTGTCTGTTCAAGCACAAGAAGACATGGAAGAGCGCTTGATTTAATAGGCTATTTTATAGGCACACTGTCTAAAGGCGGGTGTAGACTATGCTAGTTCGGACACTCGGGAGGTTGTGAGATATTGCACACGTTACGAGTCAGATAATCGCGTCAAAGCAGCTGGTACACGACACGACTGGACTGCACGATGAGCTGGCGGAAATCGGGTGAGCTTTCACGCGAAACACCGAGACTGGAGCCTTCAATGTTGCTGCTTTAGCTTCGGATAGAAAAAAAACCCAATTTGTGTGCAAATGTTTTGTTTAAAAAGCAGAGAACAGCAGTCATTCCTTCCAACAGAAACAACTAGAGAGAGAGAGAAAGAGAGAGAGAGAGAGAGAAAGAAAGAAAGTGTGTGTGTGTGTGACCGTGTATGCACACGCTGTATAGTTGCAGCCACTGAGCTATAGCCTAATAATGCTTATCGATCTAGCCTTGTGACATGGTTGTTTATGATATGGCAATAGGGGACACCCTTTACGCTGGTGAAATTCGGGCCGACTCGCAGATTTTTTTAAACATGTTTAATAAATATTGGGAGGTCGGGAGGTGCTCGTAACATACTCGGCTCGTCTTGTAAGTCCTCTCACAACACTGCGAGCCGCGACCATACGAGCATCCACGATTTCCACGCAATTTCCCCCGAGTGAAGAAAAAAAAACGTCTGCGAGCTAGTACGACAGCAAAAATCTCACCGTGTACTCCCGGCTTAAGAGGTAGCTTTTCTGGGCACTCGCTTCGGATGTTTGCGCATAGAAAACGTCATGTGATTACTGTACCGCCTTCCTGTAATGTAGGGAACCACTCGTTATACATATTCATGTAATGGTCCATGTTTTTACTTGCCCATACGATTTAGTTTTAATTCAAATGATGCACTTGTGTTGAGTGAATGATCAGCAATCAAGAGCATGCAACAGTAGTTGCATCTCTCTCTCTCTCTCTCTCTCTCTCTCTCTCTCTCTCTCTCTCTCTCTCTCTCTCTCTCTCTCTCTCTCTCTCTCTCTCGCTCTCTCTCTCTCTCTCTCTCATATTTTACTTTCTTTGCTATTGCCATTTCTAACCGAACTACAAACTTTCCAGCAATATCTGTGAAAAAGGCATGTGCTGCTGCGCACTCAATCCACTCTGTTTCGCTTATAAGCTCACGCACAGCAGCTATGTAGGCGTAAATCTTTAATTTGTTTAAAATTCAATACATTTACTTCATAGACATCCTTCTCTGATATATTAATTCTACTCTGTTTGCTCTGTCTGTGTTTCTTTGTCTCAAGCACTGTACTGTACACGCTATGTGTTGAGTATGAATACACAAGCGCGGTATCGGGCCAGATACTGGTATCGGTGCGTCCCTTATATTGTCACACCTGAAATCCCAAAATAATAAAAATGTGTCTGATTTACACAAACCTTAGCTCTCTCATTAACAAATGATAATATGATTATATTCTTTGAGGTACCTTGGTAAATACCATGGTAAATTAATATGATAATCACTCCTCAGTACTTTACTTTTTTTATTAGGGCTGACATCCATACTTCAAATAAGGTCACAATGTACTGTATCATGAGCAGCCCACCAATACTGCCTGAAACAGTGCTGAGTTTTAGGCAGTTTCTGACAACATCTGTCTGAGCGTTTATGAAACCTGTTTGGGAACAATATCTGCAGCTGCTGTAGTCACTATTTTTGCTGTTACATTTGGTGTTGCTACTGAAGCAGGAATCACGCATTGGCCCTTTAAAGATGTTTATCACTTGCTTGGGTGTGTTTATGAATATTTGTTTGATTTCCTGTGCTCTTTCTGCTTTTTGCAGATGCTGAATGCATTATCACAAGATAGCACAGAAGGCCAACAGAAGAGATCAGAACAGCGAGAGGTGGAGGATCCCCCCACATATGAAGAGAACTCTGAGATGCAGTCCAGCCAAAAACACTCACCTACGACACACTCTGGAAAAACTGTTTTGGGAATTGCAGAATCTGGAAATATGTTTGAGTCAGACTCAGGAGAATTGAAGAAAATAATTACTGAAAAAGAAAACTCTTTGTCATCAGATATTGGTAAAGATAGCAATAATAGTGTTTACACTCTAGCATACTTTGTTCAAATGGATCCTGTTGGTTATCAGACTGAAAATCGTGACAGACTGCAAGGATCAGAAAGTCCAGGCCGACGTGTTTATAGGGAAGGCATGTCCTTGTTTGAGGAACTGAAATCTGCTGAGACAAACTCATACTTGTGTCCTACTGATCTGACGACAGATGTTATGGAAAATGAGGTGGCCTCTACCCAGGGCAAAACTGTGAGCTCTGATGCTGCCTCTGGACACAATTCCCCCACTGCACTTAAACTTAGGAGAGAATCTTTCTCCAGGAGGTCCTGGTCTGACGTTGTCACAGATAATGACTCGGGTACAGCACAGACACCCACCACACACACGCCGTTCACATCTGTGGACACATGTACTCCTCACTTGTGGAATTCTGTGGAATGTTCTGCCGATCTTGGACGTTTCCGCACAAAGTCGATATCTCTGGACACGGGACTGTCGTATGAGGAGGAGGATCATAAATTGCAGGGCGTATTGTGGGCAGGGGAGCAGCGATGTTTCCACTGTGGGTCTCAAATCAACTATGACAACGGCTGGGCAAAACCTCAAGCTGAGCTGTCCTCCAGTCTGCCTGTAAGTAGAAGTTGCTCTACAAATAATCATTATCCTACACCATGACAGACAGGTTTGTAAAATTCCCATTATGCTGTATATTGTACATTTTTATATGATTAGGAATGCACAATATACACCGATCAGGCATAACATTACGAGAGGTGAAGTGAATAACACTGATTATCTCTTCATCACAGCACCTGTTAGAGGGTGGGATATATTAGGCAGTAAGTGAACATTTTGTCCTCAAAGTTGATGTGTTAGAAGCAGGAAAAATGGGCAAGCGTAAGGATTTGAGCGAGTTTGACAAGGGTCAAATTGTGATGGCTAGACGACTGGGTCAGAGCATCTCCAAAACTGCAGCTCTTGTGGGGTGTTCCCGGGCTGCAGTGGTCAGTATCTATCAAAAGTTGCCCAAGGAAGGAACAGTGGTGAAGCGGTGACAGGGTCATGAGCGGCCAAGGCTCATTGATGCACGTGGGGAGCGAAGGCTGGCCCATGTGGTCCAATCAAACAGACGAACTACTGTAGCTCAAATTGCTCAAGAAGTTAATGCTGGTTCTGATAGAAAGGTGTCAATACACAGTGTATCGCAGTTTGTTGTGTATGGGGCTGCATAGCCGCAGACCAGTCAGAGTGCCCTTGCTGACCCCTGTCCACCGCAGAAGGCGCCAACAGTGGGCACGTGAGCATCAGAACTGGACCACGGAGCAATGGAAGAAGGTGGCCTGGTCTGATGAATCACGTTTTCTTTTACATCACATGGATGGCCAGGTGCGTGTGTGTCCCTTACCTGGGGAACACATGGCACCAGGATGCACTATGGGAAGAAGGCAAGCCGGCGGAGGCAGTGTGATGCTTTGGGCAATGTTCTGCTGGGAAACCTTGGGTCCTGCCATCCATGTGGATGTTACTTTAACACGTACCACCTACCTAAGCATTGTTGCAGACCATGTACAGCCTTTCATGAAAATGGTATTCCCTGGTGGCCAAAAGGGGGACCAACACAATATTAGGTCATAATGTTATGCCCGATCGGTGTATAGGTAACATTGATTATTGGTTGATATTGCGCTTTTTTTAAATGACCAGTTACACTTTATTTTAACGTCCATGTTACAGTGTAATTATACTTTTAAGTACTGAATAATAGTAATGAACTAAATGTACTTACTGTAGGGTTAGGGTATGATTAGGGCAAAACGAATCAAGCTCACCGATTCTTCACTGTGAGATGTTTCGTTTTTTTGATACAAGCTTCGAAGCCTCGGTGTCGAACTTCACATCACTAGTAAATACATGTAACATGTAACAAGGACGCATTAAAATAGTGTTACCAAATTACCATATCAATATTGTTCAGTATTGAATGTTTAATTGTACAAGCTCATTTTCCCTATTTTGTCATCTAACACTGGCTTGAATTAATCTTTTAAAACACTGTTAAATGGAATCTTTAGCAAAAAGAATATTCAGTTTTTATACTGTACATTAAAAGTTGTGGTGCCTAAATTAAACTGTAGCATTTATAACCGTTTAATTTATTTAGACAAAATTTTAAATAGTATGCATTTTAATACCGTTCAGCCATAACGTACAGTAAATCATTACTGTCTTTTCGCTATCAGCCAGAATTTTGTTATTGGTGTGTTCTTATGCATCAATGGGTCTTATTCATGAAAATAATTCTTTAATCATTTAAACCATTTGAACAAAATGTTGCGTTCGCAATACACAGCCAGTTTTCAAATGTATTTCTGCGTAACCATTTTTGTAATGTTGAGTTACACATAAATTTTGTTGTTCTTTTTTTTTTATGAATGAGGCCCATTTGTTTTTAAATGTGGTTCCACCAAGCTCATCCTGATTGATGTTGGAGGAGCTCCTCATTTGATGTATGGAGTTCCATTGGTTCTTTACCACTCTGAGTTTCCTCTGATTTTAAGAACAAATTAAGATTAAACATTTCTATTTTGAGAAACTCTTCTACCCCTTAAACATCTGAGATTTAAAAGCTTTGTGCACTGCTTATGTTTAATGAGGTTAATTTGAATTTGTATAGTTCATTAGCATGTGTAATGGAAAACAGTAGCGAACACTGACCACTTCAGAATCTTCACAGCATTTAAGTACACACACGAAAACCTCACATCCTTACTTACTCATTTTGAATTATTTTTTTTTTTATATTTTCCATTTTCATTTTAAGTTAAAGATTTTAAAGTTTTAGTTTATATATATATATATATATATATATATATATATATATATATATATATATATATATATATATAATATTATTTATTTATTTATTTATTTATTTATATAATAATAATAATAATAATAATAATAATAATAATAATAATTATTATTATTATTATTATTATTTTATTTATTTTCCCCCCCCCCCCTCAGTTTTGGGTTTAGTTAACTATAATAACCCTGATTTAAACTGGTTGACCAGTTGGACTACCAGCTGATGGGACTAATGTCAACATGGTAGACCACCTTGATCTCGTTTAACACTGGAGAATCACTTTAAGATGTTCTAACCCGCTTCTTGCAATAAACCAGCTGTTATGCTACCTTTTAAAGACATGTTTTTCCAGGTTATGGAATGTATCGCTCCCAACAATATCTTCCTCTTTCACTTTCTAGTACTCTCTGGATGAGCTTGAAGACATGATGAAATGTTTGAGGAAGTTTCGAACAGTTCTGACAGAGATCGAAGCAAGACTAGACGAGGAACAAGTATCCGTGCTCGGATCTCTGTCAGACTCCCACAGGTGAACTTTACCGTCATAATGGATATCGGGCTGATTATTATAGTGTCAATAGGATGTATTTTGCAGTGTTTAAAATTTATTTTGTGTCTTAGGGAGGAAGTGGAAGATGTTTTGAGGCTACGAGCAGCTGTCAAACAGGAAGCTGGGACGCTTGAACAGCAGCTGTCCGATCTGGTGCATCACTATGATGATAGTATCAAAACGGTATTAAATCTACTCATGTACACTAAATATTAAATATGGTTTATGGGAAATAACCTAGGGCTTGGGGCAAAAATGCCACAGAAATTGACAAAAATGTGACCAAAAGGAGTTGGAATGAGCACGGGATAAATTTCGAGCTAAGTTTTCACAAAAATTAGTTCATTAAGCCCTCGTCAAGCGATCCCAATGCTCCAAATAGCAATTAAACATCTAAAAGTATCTTTATTTGTATGTTTTTGGAGAGGAGTACCTTTTCTTTGTCCATGAAAACGATCTCACTTGCGCTGACTGACAGATCCGAAGCGTGTGCACAAAGACGGCGCACGATCCTGACATACACACATACACAGAATTACAGTACTTCAAAATATGTCTTGGCGAGTATTCACTCAAACATATGTTATGTCCTATGTGAACGTTTGGTTAACTGTTGTGGAAAAACATCTGATGTGTTACATTTTTAGATCTGTGCGGTACAGTAGGTCTTAATATATAGGCTGTCTGTTTCATTAATGTTAATCAAACAATTGGGGTGGTATGGAGGAAAAAAAAGTTTATATATATATTCCTATAGATATTTGGTGTTGACTTGGTGTGTGTCAAATTTGGTGTTATTATCAGGGATTTTGAGGTATGGTTGATAGGTGATTTTTGTTTTGGAACCTTCAGAAAACTTTAACCTAGATTTTTCTCAAAATTGACTATGCTGACTCTATCAACTTCAAACAGGTGTAGTGCAGTCTATTATTATTATTATTATTATTATAATTATTATTTTATATATATATATATATATATATATATATAAATTTTTTTTTTTTTGTCCTGTTCAAACAAATCATACATAATTTTGAAGGTTTTTTAATAGAGGATGTGAAAATTAACTAATTTTTGAAAATTTGCTCATTGCGACTCATTTTGCTAGCAGGGGTCACAATATTTTGAATTTTATAATTTGAACCCACTTTACCAACTAACATCCTTCAGCAGGGAAATGTATTGAATAGACAACTGAACAGCATTTGTTTTATCCCTGTATTTTTTTTTTTTAATTTTTTTTTTTTATAGAAGCTGAGTCGGCTCATGGATGAACAGTCTCAGCTGTGCACCCAACTGCGAATTACACCCTCTAATACACCCCATTCAGAACCCACCTCAACCAGGAGCGTGGCCATTCAATGCTGCCTGCTGCCTGTGACGTCCAGTCCACAGAGATGTGCCCATCATCAATGCACCTGTCATGGGAATCAGGGAGCAGCATGTCAAGATCCACAACGGCTCCCTTGTCGAACCCAGTGGGACGCCAATTGCAAACCAGACAGGCTGGACTTAGTAGCTTTTATTAAAAGTGTAAGAAATATCTTATAGCCTCATCAGAATAATTGGATTTGATAATGGTTAAATGTCTAGATTAACCGTGCACTTTTATCTTTCAGCTGAAACATTCATTACAACATTCAATCAATAGTAACTCACTGGAATAAGAAGGTTTGCATTATTTTCATCTTCAGTCTGAAATCAAAATTATATTTAATGACCCCGTAACACAATTTTCATTGCTGTTGAGATTTTCTGTTAACTGATAAGTTTAACTAAAAGACAAAATATTTTATGGGATCTGAACCTAATTAGAATTTTTTTTTTTTTTTTTTTTCCCCCCCTTTGTTTCGTTGTAGTAATGCAGCCATGCAGTGATGAAGACCTGAAGATTCTTGTCACTTATAAAGTGAAGTGCTGACTCTTGAGTTCAGAACTAATAAAGAATTATGTATATAAACCATTGTCGTGTGTCCAGATGAGTTTGTGCACACACACCTCTTATGTAACACGAGCCTCCTCCCAGTAGTGTTACACTCTCTCTTTCCCTCTCCCTCCTTATCTGTTGTCTGTAATAAACCACTTCACTTCATTGTGGTGCTGCACTGACCGTATAAGGAAACTGCTGCTCTCCCGAAGAACCAGAGCTTCCTTTCTTCTCCAGTGGATGACACAGTGCTGGTTCTACTGTCAGAATGGACAATGATCTGATGGGTCATGAGACACTCTCCAAGAGTTATGGCCCAATCTCAGGAAATGGTGTCATTCGCTGCTGAAAATGTCAGTACTTATATTTATAAATGCATATAGGCCTGGTTTACAGACCAGGCTTACATTAAGCCAGGATTAGGCCTTAGTTCAATTAGGACATTTAAGTAGCTTTTATAAACATGCATTAGATAAAAAACATTACTGGTGTGCATCTTGAGACAAAATAATGGAACTGACATATTTTAAGATCTGTCAGTGCAAGTAGCTTTCAGTTAAAACAGCTCAAACATTGGTTTGTGAAACTGGCTAATAAAGTTATAAATATTTAATTTAAAACTCAAAAGGTGGTGAACTCAAAAGAAATCTATTTTCCCAATGGGGAATCATCATAGACAGTGGAAGACCATATAATAGTGCAGGGGTTTTCAATCTTTTAGATGCCACGGACCCCCAAATATGATCATCCCTGCTGATGTGTGAGGGACCCCCATTCTAAAATGTATAAGGCATCTGTCTTTTATAAACACTCAATTTATATGCACAAAATATTATAAATCTAAAATTAGTTTGTTACATTATTATATATTTTGTTCTACTAAATGTAGTAATGTATTATTATATGTATTATTTATATTAATATTTTTTTATTTTATTTAAATTAATATTTTTTATTTTAATCTTATTTAATTTATTTATTAGATTAGTAACTAATATTTTTTAATCACATTATTTATTTAGATCTAATTTATTGCTTTACTAATTTATTTTAATCTAATTATATATATATATATATATATTTTTTTTTTTTTCAAGACTTTTCCGGACCCCCTATCACTCTCTTGTGGCCCCCTGGAGGTCCTTGGAACCCAGTTTAAAAAAAACCCTGTAACAGTGCATTAATAGTAGCCTACAAATACAGTACGGCTTTCTCAGTAGCCATTTTATATAGTATTGGTACTTAACTATAGTTTAAGAGTTAAACTTATAAACTGGCTACTAACCAAGATTATTTCAAGGCTGTTACAGTATTTGGCATTCATGGAATTCACAATTGAGTAGGCTAGCGTAATCACACTTCAGTCAAAACAGTCGTCTATCAAAACATGGTTTATGCAGTAACCAAAATTAAAAAATGTTTTGGGATATGTTATCAAATGCTGGGTTGTTTCAACCCATGTTTGGGTCAAATATGGACTAAAAATGTAAACCAAAGGTTGGGTTTGTCCATATTAGACCCAAACAGGGGTTGAAACAACCCAGTGTGTGGCTTGTAAAAATAACTTACGTTTTGCTTAAAACTATTCACTGTTCTGCCTTGCAACAGAGCTAAACTATTGAACTTTACAATATAAGTGTGAACATAATGAAATAGCCTAGGCTACTGTACGAAACGTAGGCCTACCTGTTTGTAACATTATCAAAAACACGTTGTTCGTTGTCACTTCCTCAAATATGATTTCAGAAATGTAAACATAATATTCTACTTCAAAATCGTTTTATCAAATAAAGTTTCAGAATTTAAAAACTTCGTGAGAACGAGGTGCCGTATGTTTAACGGCTCTTTCAGCGCTTAGGGATCATGTGTAAAGTGCCTATCTAGTTAGAGCAGATTTTTACGTTTACATTTATGTTCTTGGCAGACGCTCCCTTGACTTATGTGGGGTTGGCATATGAATGGTTCAAAAAGTGTCGTGTTTAACTAGGTAGAGAAGGATGAAGGTGCATGAAAAATCAACAAAACCACTTCACACACTCTCGATACACACTCCACACGGGAGGAGGAAACACCATTCACATCAGAGGAGAATAGACAGACATCAAAGCCTGTCAGCAAACAATATGTCCACATTGTTTTCCATTATTATTCATTTTCTCTTGTTCACGCTCGCCATTGTGCTCGTAATGAGAGTGTGGTGGATGCGTCGCAAATTGCAGAAATGGTTTATTGTTATCTTAAATATTAATATTTATGATGTGGTATGATTTAATTAAATGTAGATGGACACAAATCAAAAGCAAATCGTTCAGTGGGAATCACTGCATAATCTAACATAATCTAGTTTAACCAACCTCACCTCCATCATGTTTAAATCGCATCAGAAAGTGTTAAAGTTGTTTCATTTACCTCGATGACGTGCGTTCGTGGAAGCTGGGATGACTGACACATGACAAGGGCCCCTGTCACCATGACAACAGGCTCTAATGGAGACAGAATTGGAGGAGGCCCCTCCTCCTAAAGTACATAACCCCTGTCTTTGATCTGGCCTGCACTCGCTCCATCTCCCTGCTGCACCGAGGTAAGGCCCCTCTCTCTTTCTTTTAATTCACTTCTTTAGTTCTTTTCTGAATCTAAACATAAATTTCAAAAATATTTTAGCAATACATTATGTTTAAAGTAAAATGTTTAAATTTTTTATTCAGTGTGTTTAGACTGTTCAAAGTATATTTTAAAGTACTGTATGCGTGTGTTTGTGTGAGTATATATATATATATATATATACACACACACACCCACAGTATATATGCAACACTTTAAATATACTTTATTATCATTTATATAATGAACAACCCATATATATATATATAAATGATGTGGTATGTTTTAATTTTAGAAGCACACATCAAATCAAAAGCAAATTCTATTTATTTAAATATACTTTAGATATTTTCAGTATATACTTTATACATGAATGTGATGTTTTTAAATATTATTAATGAGTATGTTACTTTGCATGTGAATAATTGCAATATTAATATTCATCAGTGCTCAAAAGGCCTTAAAATAAATGTAGAAAATGGAAAGTAGGTGTTTTTGTGTCCTGAAACCTGTTTTTCATTGCAGTTGGTGTTATTTTTAATTGCTGATCGAGCCTCAAATGCAAATATTGCAGATTTTGTTTTTTATGTCATCATGTATAGCTGTAGAAAGTACTTATTTTCTTTGAAAAATGAACATGGAATTAAACACATGAGTTATGAATCTGTTTCTTGTTAATTTAATGTGATGCATTTAAGTATCATGTTTTGCAATGACAATTTTAAATTCAGAGCCCAAACAGCAATAACATGATCATCATTTTGTGAAGCGAGAAGCTGCTTTTGTTTAATCAGTTTGCTACCATTCTCAGGTCCAATAAATATGCTTTCCAGTAAATATGACAGAGCCTTTGTCATGTATATGAGTGTGTGTGTGTGTGTGTGTGTTGAACACGAGCTGTTATCTGATACCTGAACAGACTGCTGTGGGGAGCATGTCCACAGACTGTGTGAGGTCACTCTCAGACAAAGCCGAACACACACTCACCATGCATGAACATCTCTGTGAGTACCGCATTTGTGCATGCATATCTGTTTTTTTTTAAGGACAAGAAATACATTACAATGGAAGGGTCAAAATTTAGGTGAACAGCATCCACCGGGAGTAACAAAGGCGGTAACAGATGGCGACAGTCTGACTGATACATACAAACCAGTGCTTGTGAACCTGTTTCTGAAATGTTCTCCTGCAGATGGGAACGCTGAAATGGACAATCAGAAGCACAGCTCCGAGGAACATCAGCAGGACAAACTGGGACAGAAGAAACCCCGCAGGAAAGACACTCCCGTACTCAACAGCCCTCCACTCATACCAGGCAAGACTTTGATTTCTCGCTTTTCACTGTCACCCTTTCACTCAATCACCCTCACGCCCTCTCCATCCATCTCTCTCTGTCTCTTTGTCTCAGTTCCTTGCGTTTCTCTTTCGCAGGCGTGAGATTGATGAAGACAGAGGCTCGAATGATTCATCAGGAGGATGAGGAGAAGGAGATGAAGAAATAGATGTGTTTCACAACATTCGGTTTTCACTGTTGTTAGTGTTATTTTTGATCGTTGACTGAGCCTTCATTAAATGTAGGTTTTGCAGATATTTTTTGCGTTGTCATGTCATCATTTCAGTGCTATATACCGTAAAAACACAACTTAGAGTGAAGCAAACAACTGCATTTAATTACAACATTGCGGCATAAATGTTGGAATAGTGTGAATTTGGTCATCATTCATATTTCACATTGACAGCAATGTCTGTCTAAATTAACCAGCAGGACTAATAATTCTGAAAGTGATGCTCAATATAATATGTACATGGTACATGTGCAGGTGTGTTAGTGTAAGATTATGTTTGTACAGCAGGTTGAATCTCAAGAACATGTTCAGGTCATATTTCACCCCAAAATCAAAAAGGGGTGTTAGGGGCTAGGAAAGAAATTATATTTTGCAATTAAGCAGATTGTGCTCCATAATTCTAATTATGGTAATGCAAAAAGTGAAAAATAGGCTATATTATTTTTTCAAGTATTCATACATCATGTTAGTATTTGTTGTACTTCCTTTAATTAATGTTGATTTATGTAAATAAATAAATTATATTGTTTATATCCTTGTTTTTATGTGTGTGTGTGTGTGTGTGTGTGTGTGTGTGTGTGTATATATATATATATATATATATATATATGCGTGTCTGTGTGTGTACATATATAAATACACACACACACACACACATATATGTATATATATATACATATGTGCACACACACTATATATATATATATATATATATATATATATATATATATATATATATATATATATATATATATATATATATATATATATATATATATATATATATATTATTTAAAAAATGTAAAACATCTAGATACACTACAGTAATAAGAATATCCAGGGAAACTGTTTTTTTTTTTTTTATACAAAAAAAAATATTTTCACAATGCAAACAATCTTATTGTATCGTCTTTATGCAAAATATAATTTCTTTTTTTTTTGTTTCTCTTTTGATTTTGGGTTGAACTGAAATAGCATCACTGCAGAACAGTCCTATTGCCGTGTGTAAAGCAGAAGTGTGTGCTATAGGTGGGGTCACCTCCCTCGTCTCAGAGAGATGCTCTGGAGATGTCTGGCCTTGCTACGGGGGTCTGTGGGTTTGCTGTCCTCTTTCTGCGGGCGGGAGGGCATGATGTAGGAGTTGGCACAGTAACTGGGTTTTTTACTGTATCTGACCAGGTGGTATTTGCGTCGGTTCGGAGCTGCAAAAAACAGAGCAGAATCTTAACGAGGATGAATTATTCGTTTCTGTACATTTTTAAAACAAAGATCACCAAAAAAAAAAAAAAAAAAAAAAAAAAAAAGACTCAAACTCATCATCTGAGCCCTTTGAGTAAAGATTTATTGTCACAAAAGTGCAATTAAGGAGCATCGAAACAAGCATGATCACATGACCACACCTGCCATATGATTTGATATTTTTCTTTTTGAAATAAAAAGTAACGAATGCATCGACAGACATTAGTGTAGAAAAACAAAAGTCTGGGAAATAATAAAAAGGTAAACAAAACCATTTGTGTGGTTACACTACATGGCCAACAGGTGGCGGCACAGCACCATATGAGTTATGTACTGCTGATCAGAATATTATTTTGTTTTACTAATGAAAAATGGTCTGTGTTCGAGTGATGGATAAGTTACACTGTACGTGAGGATTTCAAACCAACAAATAAATAAAAAATAGCTTAGTTTTGACATAAACAGAGGTTTCCTGACAAACACACACGTAGTACTCGACTAAGCTGAACACGACACTTACTACAAAGCGGAAGTAAACACTCATTAAGGCAGAATCTCACTGTGCCGTATTTACTCATCAACGTCAATATTCTATAAATGTACAGCATTTCACTTAAATAATCTCACATTCTGAGCCCAAACATGAGGTTAAACAGGACTTTGCCTGAAATGTCAAGATTTGAGAGGCAAGACATTTCTAAAAACAGTTATAATCAAAGAGATCTATTATGTATAACTTAGTATAATATAAGTATATTAATACATCTGTTACCGCTTTAGTATAACCCTCACTACATGTTTGATTTCTGCATAAAGCAACATCTTTGCACTCTTAAAAATAAAAGTTTCAAAAGAGGGGTTTACCATAGAATAACCATTTTTGGTTCCCCAAATAACCTTTCAGTGAGCAGTTCTTAAAAGTCCATTTGGTAACACTTCGATAGTCCACTTTAGACATTCTACTAACCCGAACCCTAACAGTCTACTAATATTCTAATAAGAGTAAGTTAACATGTAAGTTACTTATAGTTAAAGGGATAGTTCACCCAAAAATGAAAATTAGCCCATGATTTACTCAACCCCAAGCCATCCTAGGTGTATATGACATTCTTCTTTCAGACGAATAAAATTATTAATTGAGTTATACTAAATAATGTCCTGGCTCTTCCAAGCTTTATAATGGGGGGAGGTGGTTAATAAAGGCCTTCTGAAGCGAAGTGATGCGTTTGTGTAAGAAAAATATCTATATTTAAAACTTTATAAAGTAAAATATCTAGCTTCCGGCAGACCGCCTTCTGTATTGAACTTATGAAGAAAGTGTAATGCCTCTCGCAGTTCAAAATGCTTACACTACGTCCAACGTCATCGTCGTACCAGTAACGTTTTTTTCGTAAGTTGAATACGGAAGGCGGTCCGCCGGAAGCTAGATATTTTACATTATAACGTGTTAAATATGGATATTATTCTTACACAAACGCATTGATTCACTTCAGAAGGCCTTTATTAACCCCCCGGTGCCGTATGGATTACTTTTATAATGGATGGATGCACTTTTTTGGGCTTAAAATTTTGGGCTGCCATTCACTGCCATTATAAAGCTTGTAAGAGCCAGGACATTTTTTAATATAACTCTGATTGTATTCGTCTGAAAGAAGAATGTCATATACACCTAGGATGACTTGAGAGTGAGTAAATCATGGCGTAATTTTCATTTTTGGGTGAACTATCCCTTTAATAGAATGTCTAAAGTGGATTATCGAAATAGTGTAACCAATCATTTTATTCTTAGAACATTTTAAAATTCTAAAGAACCTTTTTCCACTATAAAGAACCACAATGAAAAGGTTCCATGGATGTTAAAGGTTCTTCATGGAACCATCAATGACAATAAAGAACTTTTATTTTTAAGAGTGTGTAGAAATTTAATAGGAGGGGGCATTAAACACAAGATAAAAAAACCGAACAAAATGATATCATATATAATATATAAAGTTCAGCAGCACAGCTGAGAAGAACAACCTGCAGACATTCACATCTGACTGAACTTGAGCTTTTCCAGTAAAATAAATGAGATCACTTCGAGGCGTCTCTCAGATCTGAAGAAAACGTTGACACAAGCACAGAAAAAAGAAAGCTCAAGATATGTGAACCAAGGACAACTAAACAGGAAAAAATGAACACAAATGACAACAGAGAATAACAAGGATCAGGAATTAATAAGGCAACAACGCTTCTTTCTTTCTAACCAATGCTCAATATAAGTATGCATGAATGATGACCTCCAGTTAAATGACGTACAGACATTATAATCATCTTTGGTTGAGGCAACAGAGACATTTACACAGGATTTCGCTGCCTATTTATAACAGCCTATATTATGAGGCCTTTGTTTTTTTACTTTTTACTTTTTTGTTTTCTACATTTTACCATTTATATATGAAACTAATATACAGAAGGATTCACATAAACAGGTGCATTATACAGTGTGTGACACACTCTGAGAAGATGGCCAGCACTAACAGAGACATAAATACCTCGCTAGGTCAGTGAACTAAAGACTAATATCAGCATGCAGCATCTAACACATCAAGATGCTCATGCTCATACTTTATTCTACTTCTGCATTTACCAGATTGAAAAAAAAGATCCCTTTTATCTCTGTCAATTCTCTCAGAGATTTGAGTAAGCATGAATAGCACACCCTTCAACAATTAATCTATATTGTTCATTATTCATACCAAATTTCCCTATAAACACTTCATAAATAATATAATCTTTTATATACATCAAATACAAAAATAGAAGAAAATTCAAAGTACAACTTAATGTCAAAATAATTACATTTACTACATTTTTAAGGTCTTGAAGAGCTGACAATGGTTGCAGAGGTTTGAGAAAAAAATTGGCCCAAGAGATTTGGCTCATAATGAAAGAAAAATCAGAGTTTATTTAAAAGGGCAGATATTTTAATGCATACAGTGGGGTTCAAAAGTCTATAATATTTGTTCAAATTAATGCAAAAAAAAAAAAGATTTAAAAATTATAATGTACTAAATATTAACAATTTGAGTGAAAATGTAAAAAAAGTACATTAATAATTACTAATTAAATATTTCTCCCTTATTTTACATAATAACATTTGTATTTCACTGTAAATCACAGATTTCTTTTTACCCAACTGTATATGCATTTATTTTCTTTTTCCTTTTTCTACGTAATTTCGCAATATCCAGCTGATATAGATGTATGTTGTGCAAATCACATACGACAACATCATTTGAATATTTTATCAAAATTATGCTATAGCCTATTACTTGTGTGAATAATCAGTCACAATGAGTTGAAAAAATCTATGATCAAAGTGACATTGGCAAAGGATATTGGCAAAGGATTATGGGCCGTTGAACTAACGATCAAACCCTTAATCACAAGAAGCTCCTGAAAAGCATATGTACAGAGGACACACATAATAGAAACTATACAGTCTCAACATCAAAACAGGATGACAGCAACATCAAATCTACGACTAACACAATGATAAAAAATAAGAGGTAAATGAACAGCAGTTCTGCAGACATTCTTTGACCGTGGCAGTGACGGCCTGGTGATCTGGTGGCATGAGCGCTCTGAGGGACTGAAGTTCTTTGAAGTTCTCCGTTCACTGTCTGTGCAGGTTTGGCACTTGAGCGGACGGCAGATGTCGCGCCGTTCCCGGGGGAAGAACATCAGCTGGGATGGTTTCCACAGCCACGACACGGGACACATTTCATCTTTGTGTGGCTTCGGTGATAAGAGTTACCCAACTCAGTCTCAGTTCTCTGGTTTTGTGCATCTCTGAACCAAAAGCTGGCAAACATCCTTAAAGTCGGATGTGAATTAAAAAGAGTATGAAAAAAATACGAAGATGGTCCATCAGAGACAGAAAGATGCGATTTTAAGAAAGAAAACATCCTCAAAAAAAGGAGAAAAAGATGAATAATAAAAAAGAACCACCAGGTGACAGCATAGTACAGGGTTTGGAGCTGCTAGTTTGCATCAGGAGCAGATGCAGCGGCTGCACTGTCTGCCAGTGAAGAGGGGGAGATCCCACAGTTACTGTGCTCGTCTTCTGAGTCTGCAGAGGAGAGCAGATATTTAGAGCTCTTGTTCCACAGCTCTGACTGATGTCTGACAGGGGAATGAGGTGCTATGACAACTGACATGCCATGAGTTCAGATGGAGGGACTCAACTTGATTTGATGAACTAACGCCATAATATATGGATCATTTTTGTCTGTAGTTGCATGGAGTTAATTTCTCTCTATCTACAGTATGCTGCCTTTATCATTTCAGAATGATGGTTTCATAATCCTTTTAGGGATACTTCAATGAAAATGTTATTCTATTATCATGTAATTCCAAACCCACATGATTTTCTTTCTTTAGTGGAACACAAAAGGAGTTATTTTTTCAGAATGTCTTGGCTGTTTTTTCATACAGCAAAAGCGAATTGGGATGGAGGCTGTTAAAGGCACAATATGTAAGATTTTTGGATTCAAATATCCAAAAACCACTAGAACAATGTTATATATTTTGTTGACTTGTGTACCCAAATGTTTCCAAGAATGTTTAAATCCAGAGAAATAAGAAATTTTAACCAGGACACGGATCGTGTCCGTGCGTCACCTATCAATGACATCATACCCACGTTACCCTCGATTTCCGGTTTTATTTTGTAGAAACCATGGAAACACCAAAGACACTTTAATATATTATGTGTTTTATTATTGTGTAAATCTCGTTTTCATGATTTACCGCGAGTACCATGTTTTACCATGCCTAATATCGATCTAGCTTACTGCAGTGTGCAACAAGTGTCTCATAGTAGCCGCCGAACAAACGGACAGAGTAGCATTATAACATAACTTTCAACACGCTCAAATGTATCTAATATGATAAAACAGCGCTGCATTACCCCACATACGCATGAGCAGAAGAAGCGGAAGCGCTCGTCTGCGGCATAATAAAAGCTCCACGAAATTAAGGCGTCATCAAGCTACGCCTTTGTTTTGAATAAGCGACATCTAGCTGCGAAAAATTACATATTGTGGCTTTAAGGCACTAAAAGCACCAAAGGAGCATATAGCGTTTGACTATTGGTCATGTAGGACATGTGGCAAACAATGATGTTTGACATTAAATCTGGGACGATGGATCTTGATGTGGTATGTTTGAAAGCACTCCAGAACAAGTACTTTTCTTATTTTACAGTTAAATATATTTTTTGACATTTTTATATAAGTTATATAAATATAAGTTTTTGACATATATACAGTGGTGGTCAGAATTATTGGCACCCCTGGTAAATATGATCAAATATGGCTGTAAAAAATAAATATGCATCCTTTATCCTTTTGATCTTTTATTGCATTGAAGTAAAAGAATTGAAAGTGGGGGGTAAATCACATTATGAAATAAATGCTTTTCTCCAAAACACGTTGGCCACAATTATTGGCACCCCTAGAATTTTTTATGAGTAAAATATCTCTGAAGTATATTCCCATTAATATTTAAATTTTTTAGCACACCAGGGTGACTAGGAACATGAAATTGTCCAGCTATGATGTCTTGTTCCACAGGAGTATAAATATGAGGAAACACAAAGGCCAAATTCCCTTAATCATTCTTCACAATGAGTAAAGCCAAAGAATATAAAGAATATTGCTTCACAAAATAGAAAGTGGCTGTAGGAAAAGAGCTAAAGCATTGAAAATCCCCATTTCCACCATCAGGGCAATAATTAAGAAGTTCCGATCAACTAAAGATGTTACGAATCTGACTGGAAGAGGACATGTGTCTATATCGTCTTAATGCACGGCGAGGAGGAGAGTTTGAGTGGCCAAAGACTCTCCAAGGATCACAGATGGAGAATTGCAGAGATTAGTTGAGTCTTGGGGTCAGAAAGCCAAAAAATCAAACAACCCCTACATCACCTCATGTTGTTTGGGAGGGATTCAAGAAAAATCCTTCTTGCTCATCCAGAAACAAACTCCAGCATATTCAGTTGTCAGACACGACTGGAAATTGAAAAGGGACCTGGTTCTATGATCAGATGAAACTATGAAAAAAAGAGCGTTTTGGCAGCAAATCCACCAGATGGCTTTGGTGCAAACAGGGAGAAAAACTACCCCATGCCCACGGTTAAAATTACCGCTGGATCTTTAATGTTGTGGGCCTATTTTTTTGCTGGAGGTCCTGGACATCTTGTTCAGACACATGGTATCATGGATTCTAGCAAATACCAACAGATAAAAAATCAAAACCTGACGGACTCTGCTAGAAATCTTATAATGGGCCGTGGTTGGATCTTCCATCAGGACAACGATCCAAAACAAACATCAAAATCAACACACAAATGTGTCACTGAACACAAAATGAAGCTTCTGCCATGGCCGTCCCAGTCTCCTGACCTGAACCCTATAGAAAATGAGTGGGTTGAACTGAAGAGAAGAAGCACCAACATGGATCTGGGAATCTGAAGGATCTGGAGAGATTCTCTATAAAGGAATGGTCTCTGATCTCTTGTCAGGTGTTCTCCAAACTCATCAGGCGTTATAGGAGAAGACTCAGAGCTGTTATCTTGGCAAAAGGAGGTTGCAAAAAGTATTTAATAAAAGGGTGCCAATAATTGTGGCCAACGTGTTTTGGAGAAAAGCATTTATTTCATAATGTGATTTATTTTTTGAATAAAAGATCAAAAGGATAAACAATGCAGATTTATTTTTTACAGCCATATTTGATCATATTTACCAGGGGTGCCAATAATTCTGACCACCACTGTATATATATAGTCCTTGAATCAAAACACACCATATTTTTTGTGTATTTTCTTCCATTCATTTCCTATTATCACTGTAAAGCTGCTCTGAAACAATCTGTATTGTAAAAAGAGCTATATAAATAAAGGTGACTCGACTTATTCAGCAAGAACACATTAAACTGTTCAAAAGTGACAGTAAAGAAATTTATGTTACAAAAGATTTCTATTTCAAATAAGTACTGTTCTTTTGAACTTTCTATTTATCAGAGGATCCCGAAAAAATGTATCACGCTTTCCACAAAAATATTAAGCAGCACAACTCAAAATGATAATAATACAAAATGTTTCTTGAGCACCAAATCAGCATATTAGAATGATTTCTGAAGGATGAAAAAACAGCTTTGCGTCACATGAATAAATTACATTTTTAAAATATATTAAAATAGAAAACAGTTATTTTAAATGGTAATATTTTAAAATATTTTTGATCAACTAAATGCAGCCTTGGTGGGCATAAGACACTTTCAAAAACATCTTACCGACCACATGCTTTTGAACGGTACTGTGAATTTAGAAGCAACATTGAATAAGATTTAAATTTCAGTCTGTTTCAGTCTGTCACACAAAGCTATTGTATATATTGTAAGACATATGGACTATTTTAATGGTGCTTTTTCTTTTTTGGACCTTGTTTTTGTCCTTGTCTGAACAAAAGCCACTTTTGCTCATTCAGTATACGGAAAAAACACGTGGGACATTGTACCCAAAAGAAAGTCATACAGGTTTGGAACAAGAACAATGCAGAGTAAATGGTTTCCTTTTTGAACTACTGCTAGAATGAGAAATGCAGAGGTGAAAGAAAATGCATGAAGGTGTCAAATAAACATAACGTGGGGTTTTCTGACAACTGTCTTGATGAGAGGAAATGAATTCTCTTGCAGATAGTGGCTGAATCACAATCGACATGCTATCTGTTCTACCTCTCAAATCATAATATGTTGAAAAAAGTATGCCAAAGGTGACTGGATAGCCAACTACTTGCATTGGATTTTTAGAGGAATGTATTCTTGGATGCATTTTTGGACTAGTGTGACTCCCAAGATGATAGTTTCTCTGATGTGTTATGTGAGTGCAATGTTATGATGCTGTAGTACACTGTGTCCTAACCAGGTGCAACACAATAAAACAAGCAATAAAAACAAGCAATAAAAAGCTCTTCCAAGTTAATTTGAGTTTTTGTCCTAACCAGTTGTGACTGTGACAAGAACCAGACAATCTGTCTGCCACTTAGTTTGGACTTCTATCATAATGATCTGGGTAGCTCCGCCCTCAGTGAAATCTCATTGGTCAAAACATCAGATATGTAATTTTTGTTTTCACTGAGGACACATTTATACGCCTGGTTAGAACACAGTGTTCCTTGTACAAATGAGGATTCAGCCACTACGTGATGCCAATAGCAGTTAAAGGAGATGATGGTGTTACCGTCTGATCTCTTGCTTTCACTGTCGTCACTGTCAGGTGAGTTCAGTTCCTCGTTCCCTGACATTCAGATAAGACAGGTCACTAACCGAGTCCGCTTAGGGCAAACAAACAAACAGACAAACAAACAAACAAACAAACAAAAGAAAAGAAAAGACGAGTGCTTTTCTAACATAAACACCCATTTCGCCTGCTATACTAACCATTTAACAGCCTTATTGCTCTCTGTTCTTTCCTACAAGGTTTTGTGTGAATTTGTCAAGTGTATCATTAGTTGCCAAAAACTGTATATACTTTTCTAGCTTCAGTAAAACATGTCTGACAAGAACATACAGAATTCAGCACACTGTAGCACACAGTGCTTGCAAACCACAATACAAGCTACATATACATACTAGTAAGTAGTAGTTAGTACACTAGTTTGAGGACATTAAAGCCCTGATATACTTATGGAGTGACGTCATTTTGAACAAAATCAGGCCAAAACAAAGTTCATTTCAGGAGTTCGAAAAAGCTTGCCAAAGGGAACTTTCCAGAAAAGTTTGCTCTAGCTGGTAAACACCTTCGAACTACCATTGGCAAAGAATGAAAAATAACTTCGCCTTGAGTATATCGGGGCCTTAAACAGTAAACTACACATTACATGGCAATCTATACACCATACTGCATACTATAAATTGTATTGTATACACTATAGAGCAAACTACACAACATTTACCACTCTGTACACATTATGAGAATAAGAATTAGAGTGCACTACACGTATACTAGAAACTATTAAGAACAAAGCCACCTTCTTTCCAACATATAAAAGTTTAGGTGCGACAGTGCTTGGTTACAACACAAACAATGACAATGATGAGTTAGGAAAAAAAGTGGTAAAGCAAGTATAGTACAGCTTATGGTAGTGATAGACTGATATATTGGCTCATATTTAGCCATATTGAAATATTGTTTATCAGCATAGTATGATAACTGTGTCAAATTAGCTGACATGTCACAAGTTGACGATCTATTCCAAAAAAACATTTTTAAATTAATTTTGAGGATTTTTTTTCAAATTAATTTAAATGTATTAGAAAGTTCAAAAATCACATTATGCACACATATAAATGTAAAAAAAAAAAAAAAACCCAATAAAATATTAAATATTCAACATAATATTTTTCATTATTATTTATGTACTTATTTTTTGGCATTTATTTTTTTTACTTCTGCAATCATCCCACCAGTCTCTAGATATCAGCCATCATCAAAACCCATATCAGTCAACCACTAGTTTATATCATGTATAATGTAAATCAAAGGTCAAAGTTCACCAAGTAAAAGGCACCACATTTTGTTAAAAATATGAACATATTATTGCAAATAACAGTATATAATTGTAAAGATATGTTTAAAAATGATCTAATTTGACACTCACCGTTGTGTGCTCGCAGACTGTTGTCCGTGTCACTGCTGGTCTCGGGCTCTTTGGCATCAGACGCTGGTGTTTGAGCCCCATTCACCCCCCCTGGGTCTTTATTGCCCTCTTCCTCTCTGGGCTCCTTGTTATCAACAGTAGCTTTGCTTGAGTCTTCTTGATCTGTCTTTGCATCCTTCTCTTCTCTTGTGTCTTCCTTCAGTTTGGCTTGAGATTTCACACTCGAGTCCGTGTTGATTTTGTCTTCTGCTTTAGTATTTTCATCTTTGCCGCCACTGCTGTGTGTGTCTGTGTCCGTTTTCTTTTCTTTCTCCTCGATCTCTTCCTGTTTAGCCTTCTCTTCTAGATCTAACACACACAAATTCAGTTCATCATTACTGGCCAACAGGATATGAGGTCGCACTATCATGCTTCTTTTTCGGATACACAACTGTTCAAACATTTTGGGTCAGTCATATTTTTTTTTATGTTCTCTTATGCTCACCAAGGCTGCATTTATTTGATCAGAAATACAGTAAATACTGTAATATTGTGACATATTATTATTAATTTAAAATGTAATTTATTCCTTTTATGCAAACCTGAATTTTCAGCATCATTACTCCAGTCTTCAGTGTCACATGATCCTTCAGAAATCATTCTAATATGCTGTTTTGAACATTTCTTAGTATTATCAATGTTGAAAACAGTTGTGCTGCTTAATATTTTTGTGGAAACCATGATTCGTTTTTTTAAAGGATTCTTTGATGAATAAAAACGTTAAAAAAACAGCATTTATTTGAAATAGAAATCTTTTGTAACATTACAAATGTCTTTACTGTAACTCAATTCAATGTGTCAATTTAATGTGTCCATTATGAGTAAAAGTATTCATTTCTTTCTTACTGACCCCAAACTTTTGAACTGCATAATGTACATAAATTATAAAAAAGAAAATTTCACATTCAAAATGTTAAAATATATGATGGTGTATTCTTTGCATTGAGCCAAGAGGTCATGTTTTCAATGTTGATGATAATAAGAAATGTTTCTTGAGCAGCAAATAATCATATTAGAATGACTGATCTTCTTTTGGTCAAACGCTATTGAAAAAAAATAGCGATCAAATTCACAGGTCAGAGTTTAACAAACTTGTGGAATATCCGTGCGTTTCTGTTCTCCTGCATTTGAATAAGTATGAATAGACATGAATGAAACAGGATGTATAATGTGACTGCAAAAGAATGCTATTGCCAGAAAACATTTTTTTTTTTTTAAATGATAAAGTGTTCCTCTGAGATCTGCGGTCACGTTGTATGTCACTCCACATAGTCATGATTTAATATTACAGCATGTTTTATGTATGAAATCTGTGCCAAATGGAGTCATGCTAGGAAGATTTACGCTTGTTTATTTGTTCAGCTTGCGCTCTTGAATGACAATATTTCTGAGACTAGATTTTTACAGTTTCTGAAGAAAAGACTAGTGCTTGTCCTTGCATACTAAGGTATTGTGAATGATTTGTGGTTGCTAGGGTGTTCTAAGTGGTTGCTATGGCTTCGCTTACTTCTCCAAGTCATACGAGCCCTTACGCTGCATTCACACGGGGCATCTGCATCAACGCTTGATGGTGGGCGTGTCTGAAGCTTGGTGCTGACGCGACAGTCATAGTGATAACAGCCAATCATACTACTTTTCCGGTGTTGCATGAACGCAATTAGCTAGCGTCTGCGCTAGGGTACTGGCATAGGCAATCTGATTGGCTGACGCCAAAAACTTTTCAACTTCTGCCGTGAGCAACGGCAGTGATGCGACGCAACGGAACCCACAATTCAGTTCGGCAACGCATGACGTCACCCATTCAAAGTAAATGAGAAGCGTTGACGCCGACGCCCCGTGTGAATGCAGCGTAAGTCTCAATGTTTTTCTGGTCTCTAGATATGGCTTGGATCCTTGTATCATTTATGTATGTTCAGCATAAGTTACAAGCCAAATATTAATATTTAATGTTAGGGGTTTGTTTAAATCCCCAACCCTTAGTATGAGCGCCAGTAGCAAGCACTACTAGTAATTTACAGTGCAACATCTCGATTTATCTTGATATGAAAGTGTTTGTGTGTGTATATGTGTGCGTTTCTACCTTTGGCGGCTTGTGCTTTCCATTTTTCTCGGTTTTTATGCACTTCCTCGTTCCAGGTGCCTTTGAAGGTCTTAAAATCGACGGCGTTTATGGAGCAGTTATGGGAAGCGCCGCCCTCCGAACCAGTGCTTCTCACACTAGACCGTTTACCATCCGACGGGATGTTATTCAGACTGCACAAACACACACATAAACAACAGAGAAATTGTTTATTTAGCTTATTTAGTAAATGTTTGTCTTTGGATTATATGGAAGTATATCACTTTTAAGTGTAATGTCATTAGTTGTCAAGCTGATGAACGATACCAAAAGTTTCCATGACTACATACAGGTGTTTCCGCTGGGACAAAATACCACGTCACTCACCTGACATAGGGAAACCCAAAGCATGTTTGGTAGATTCACACATAATGACCTCATCAAAGATTGTGGATTGTGGAAGTCAAGTAGTAAAGTAAGTTAAGTTCAAAACAAACGGTTCCCACATTTTTACCAATTATTTTCCATGACTTTTCCAGTTGTTTTCCATTTTGATTTAGATCAATTTGCTAAACTCATTCAGATTTATTTGTGAACCTCTTTGACTCACTGTCAAGAACCGACTTTGTTCACAAAGTTTCAATTTACACAAGAGCAATATCTTGTTGATAAAATATTTTGGATCAGAGCACATCTAGAAAAATATCTTTTCACTATAGAAATTCCCATGACTTTTCCAAAATGTATAATTCCAGGACTGCGGGACCCCTCAAAAATGTCACTGATTGCCACAGAAAATTATTTCCAGTCGACTTTTCGGATAAACTTCTGGTAACTGACGTAATTCCTGTGGGTGGTTTCTGCTCCATGTTCACAGTCAATTTCTGCTATCTTTGTTATGTAAAATTACCTGGTTTACTGGCTTAACATGGTCATGAAAGTACTTTGATTGGATATCATTTTAGGCTAATACGTGACTCTATCAAACCTGTCTCATGTTAGCATGTATACTGCTTAATTCTTGTGGCTATACTTTCAGAAAAGGTCTATTTTTTATCCCTGTGCAATACCTCACCCTATAGGCTTCTATTGTAAGTGAATTACTGTACACATGACTTTAGCTTGTTTCTACAAACTGAAGGATAATCTTAAATTATTTTCATATATACAATACCGTTCAAAAATTGGGGTTGGTAAGATTTTTGTAAGAAGTCTGTTATGCTCACCAAGGATGCATTTATTTATTAGATCAAAAACACAGTAAAAACAGGAATATTGTGAAATATTTTTCCAATTTAAAATAACTGGTTTCTATTTTAATATATTTTAAAATGTAATTTATTCCTGTGATGCAAAGGTGAATTTTCAGCATCATTACTCCAGTCTTCTGTGTCACATGATCCTTCAGAAATCATAATATGATGATTTTCTGTTTAATATTTTTGTGGAAACCATGGTAGATTTTTCAAGATTCTTTGATGAATAGAAAGCTCAAAAGAACAATTTGTTTGAAATAGAAATGTTTTACTGTTATCAGTTTAATGCATCTTTGATCTTTGCTGAGAACAAGTATTAATATCATTTTTTTTATATTTTTTAGAAAATTACAGATGATTTCGCTAGATAAGACCCTTATTCCTCGGCTGTGATCGTGTAGAGCCCTTTGAAACTGCAATGAAACTGCAATTTGGACCTTCAACCCGTTGTACCCCATTGAAGTCCACTATATGGAGAAAAATCCTGGAATGTTTTCCTCAAAAACCTTAATTTCTTTTCGACTGAAGAAAGAAAGACATGAACATCTTGGATGATGTGGGGGTGAGTAAATTATTAGGAAATTTTAATTCTGAAGTGAACTACTCCTTTAATTTGCAAAAAAAAAAAAAAACTGACCCCAAACTTTGTAATCTAAGTTCTTTAAACATTACTTTACTTTAATAATGTAATAGTCCAGTGCTATTGCAACCGATTCAATTGTCCTCACCTGGACCGCCTGAATCCAGCCAGGCCAGCGGGTGCGGCCTCTTCAATCATCGGAGTCACGATTTTCTCAATCATGTCTGTCAGCACAGTGAAGGTTGGCTCCACGATGAAATCAATGAACCCTGTTAGGGAAGTGAAACAAAGCATTATAATTCATGTATGTGTGTATCCATATCCTATTAATTCACACATAAGCCTGATGATCACTCACCGATCTGAGACTGGGCCACCATGGTAGACTTGCGGTCACATAAAGGAGAGAAAGAAAGTCCAAGCTCTGCCTCCTTATCACCCTGTAACACAAAGTAGAAGAGCACAAGCACCAATTAGCACCAGCATCTTTTTAGTTGAGCATTTAATAGATTTTAACATTTCTGGTAGCACTTTATTTTACAGTCCTGTTCCCCATGTACATACTATGTACTTATTATAGTTATTTCAATAACAGGGTAATAAATAGGCACTAACCCTGAACCTAGCCTTAACCCATGTAGTCACCTTATATTACTGGGTACTTTTCTTAGGTAAGTATACTCTAAGTACACATACTGTAAAAGAAAGTGCAACCTAATTTCTTCCCACTAGGTAGTTAAGTTTTTTTTGTTGTTGTTGTTGAACCAGAAAGTCAAAGGGCCCTATCATACACCCGGCGCAATGCGGTGCTAAGTGTGACGCAAGTGTTTCTTGCTAGTTTCAGCCTGACGCAGTTATCATTTTCACGTCCAGCGCCACATTGTTTAAATAGCAAATGCATTTGCGCCCATTTGTGCACCCATGCGCATGCTGGTCTGAAAACGAGGTGTGTTCAGGCACATTGTTGGCGCGTTGCTATTTTGAGGCAACTGAAAACGACTGCGCCATTGACCAACAAAAACCTGGTCTAAAGTCAATAGTGCAGTATTTTTTGTGTTATTTAAAGGGCGCGTTAGTAATATGCGCCTACAGGCGGGTGCACAACGCGCATACACTCTGCTTATTATACACACAGGGATGTGAAGCAGCACACAAACATTTTTAAATATTAAAAATAAAAGGATTCCTCTCTGGAGAAGCGTTCAGTCTTTCCGCTCGTAAATTCCACCATGTAAATAGCGAATCCGCCATGGTGCAAGTGCAACTGGCTTTTAAAGGGAATGGGAGATGAGACTCTGATTGGTTTATTGCACGTTACACCTAAAACACACCCATGACTCATTAAGAGACTAGGTACAACCCTTTTAGACCATTTTTCCCGCCGTTAAACAAACAAAAGTGGATTCGGACACGCCCTACTGTATGTGCACTTGTGCCGTATGCTTTACCATGCGCTTATAGATCGTTTAAAATAGGGCCCAAAATGTGTATTTTCATGACCATTTTCCAAACTCTGACCATTAAACAGTTTTTCTTTGTTGCTGTGTCTTTAAGATGTAAACAGATGTAAACGACATACTTCTACAAAGAAGGCTGTTTCTTACTTTTGGCTCTGTGTAGAAAAAAAAAAAAGTAGCTTAAAACACTCACATGCAAATTCCCACCAATGCTATTTTAACCACATTTATATATGACCTTTATATTATTACCTAGATATATTATGTTTAATAGCCTTTAATTTTTTTTTTTTTTTTTAATTTTTTGGAATAAACTAGTCAACTTTGTTGTGTTAAAACTAATTTCAAATCTAGCATTTTATGCATGCTAAAAATACACAATTGAATAATATTTTCACACTTTTTGTGCATATTTTTCCCCCAAGATTCCTGCTTATTTGTAAATGACACACATGTACTCGTTTCTAATGTCTCATATTGCATTTCACTGACACTGTGAAATTTGTGACTCTCTAAATTTGCATTTAAAAGTACTAGAAATAAATGATGAAGGCATAGTAAAAAGTTTCGTAATTTTACACTTTTGAGTTCTGAAACTTACATATTGTTTACATAGTATATTGACATTTATTTCAACAGATCAAGAAATTAGATTTCTCATGATATGTCCCCTATAGTACTTGACCAATCCAGACGAAATAAAGATTTTGGTTTAGGTTTTTCAGTTCATTTCAATTCAGCTCAGCTGCATTCTCATTATTCCTCTGAATCAGTCCATAACACTTCATTTGCAAATATCATACATAATCCTGAGAAACGATAGCTGTAATTGTCTTTGCTATGATTGTCTTTGCTTTTGGCCAAATAATAAAGCTATGACCTCTAAAGAAAATAGACTCTTAACAAATTACGTTCCACAGGATGTTTTGCTGATCACACCTTTCATGGTCATCATCAATTTCCTTGAGCAACGCTGAACGATATTTCATCCTGACCCTGAAATTACAAATTATAATTTCTGGGGGTGATTTACCTGCAATGAACTGATCAGTTATTAGCCTAAACGTCAATAAATCAAAGATTCAATTTCACTTTTGTATGAACACCAAGATGGGACCAGTGTGATATAAAATCTGACAATGGCGTGATAATTGGTTTGGCACTATAGGAAAGATAATCATCTCTTAAAAACACACTGTGTTAATATCAGAATTAGATACATTTTCATTTAGCAAGGAAATTCAGCTCTACTGCATTATATATTCAATCAAACAAGAAAGAAAACGTATTTGAAAGCAATTCTGAATGACTTTCTACATCTTCACAGAGATGCAAAAGCTGATGGAATAGAGTGAAGCAGCCGAGATTCAAATTTTGAGGTTAGAATGCGGGAAATGGATGTTTAGAGGAGATTAATGGGATTTTTACAGTGGACGTTACAGGTTTGGAATGCTAAATAAGATTAAGTCTCAATTTGAGATTAGATCAGAGCGCTGATGGCCACAGAATGGGAATATGGACGATGAAATGACAGACAGAGAGAGAGAGAGAGAAAACGCTCACTGTATGATTGAAGAACTATAAAAATGTCTACAGGACACTGCTCTCAGCTTCAGACAGCACGCCCACAGGCCATTCACAGTGCATATTGCGCACAAAAATAGCAAGAGCTTTCTCAAAACCTCAATCTCCAGTCTGATTGTGAACACAATTTCCGGGAGCTGGGGTGCACAGGGTTTTTATAGGCCCACTGGGAAACAAAGCTGTGTTTACAAGGAACTGGTCTGCTGCAATGATGAGCACTTCCTAGGAAGAGCTAGGATGGATTTGCAAGGTTTTCGGCAAATGAAATTAAAATCAGAGACATTTCGATTTTTGTTTGCGGCGCTTACTTTGTAGCTAGTAAAGAGGATATCCTTGAGGGCAACTGTAGATTTGTATATTTTGGTTTACATACATTTACTGTAGTTTATGTATACATTTTTCAGCATTTATTCTTGTCAAATCAAAAAGAAAAAACAAGAAAACATATTTTGCATTTGGAAATGGAAGATTATTATTATTATTATTTTTTTTTTTTTTGTTGCATTTTCACAGTAGTTTTAAGACAATTACAGTCAATTACAGGCCCTTAAATTTGTATTATCTTAATGAAATAAATAAATTCTCACCCCTCTGTTATACTGATAAAATTATCTAAATTTTTATTATTAAAATAAGTATGCATTACATGAAGTAAAACAAATACCATTTGTATAAATACTTTACAGTATAGTTCAATTAATCTTTAATATCTTTATTTTATATTTATTTGTTTTAATACATTTTATATATAATATAATTAATTTATAATATAATATAATATGATAAATATAATTGATATAATATAATATAGTTAATATAATATAATAGTAGTAAAACTGGAGTGTAATTTTTAATTATTCATTGAAATAATATCAGTATATTTTTACATATATAGATATACACCGATCAGGCATAACATTATGACCACTGACAGGTGAAGTGAATAACACTGATTATCTCTTCATCACGGCACCTGTTAGTGGGTGGGATATATTAGGCAGCAAGTGAACATTTTGTCCTCAAAATTGATGCGTTAGAAGCAGGAAAAACAGGCAAGCGTAAGGATTTGAGTGAGTTTGACAAGGGCCAAATTGTGATGGCTAGACGACTGGGTCAGAGCATCTCCAAAACTGCAGCTCTTGTGGGGTGTTCCCGGTCTGCAGTGGTCAGTATCTCTCAAAAGTGGTCCAAGGAAGGAACAGTGGTGAACCGGTGACAGGGTCATAGGCGGCTAAGGCTCATTGATGCACATGAGGAGCGAAGGCTGACCCATGTGATCCGATTAAACAGACGAGCTACTGTAGCTCAAATTGCTCAAGAAGTTAATGCTGGTTCTGATAGAAAGGTGTCAGAATACACAGTGCATCGCAGTTTGTTGCGTATGGGGCTCCATAGCCGCAGACCAGTCAGGGTGCCCATGCTGACTCCTGTCCACCGCCGAAAGCGGCAACAGTGGGCACGTGAGAATCAGAACTGGACCACATTACTTGGGGAACACATGGCACCAGGATGCACTATGGGAAGAAGGCAAGCTGCTGGAGGCAGTGTGATGCTTTGGGCAATGTTCTGCTGGGAAACCTTGGGTCCTGCCATCCATGTGGATGTTACTTTGACACGTACCACCTACCTAAGCATTGTTGCAGACCATGTACACGCTTTCATGGAAACGGTATTCCCTGATGCCTGTGGCCTCTTTCAGCAGGATAAAGCAAAAATGGTTCAGGAATGGTTTGAGGAGCACAACAACGAGTTTGAGGTGTTGACTTGGCCTCCAAATTCCTCAGATCTCAATCCAATTGAGCATCTGTGGGATGTGCTAAACAAACAAGTCCGATCCGTGGAGGCCCCACCTCGCAACTTACAGGACTTAAAGGATCTGCTGCTAACATCTTGGTGCCAGATACCACAGCACACCTTCAGGGGTCTAGTGGAGTCTCGACAGGTCAGGGCTGTTTTGGCAGCAAAAAGGGGACCAGCACAATATTAGGAAGGTGGTCGTTATGCCTGATCAGTGTATATAGATATATATATATATTTTTTTTTTTTCTTTAGGTAAAATATAATTTCTGGTTTCTTTCTTTTAATTTTGGGGTGAAACATGACTTAGAATAAGCTTTGATGAGACTTATATGCTTCTATAATTAGAATATAAGACGTTACACTGAAATTCAAACGTCTCGGGACACTGACCTGTCTGAAGAACTCCTCCAGCAGTGAGGTGGTCCAGCGGTGGTGCATGTTCCAGTTTTTGGCAGGGTGGCTGATGTCAGCGGTGTGCAGTATCAGGGATAAGGCCTTAGGTTTATCAATCCTGTAGAGGACAGAGATGTTCAGCCCCTCAGAGCTGTTATAAACACTCTGTCCAACCTCTCATTATGTGGATATGAATATCTGTAGATGCAGAAATGTTTTCGCATGAACAGTGTGTGATTAGCTTCCTCCTCGTTACCCTGATGTGTGTGACCGAACTTACGCTTCTGGCTGCTGGAGGAAGTTCTTCATGGCTTTAATCTGCTGGAAGTGACAGGACATGTCGGTGGCCAGGACCATCTCGACCACCAGGGCCCGCAATTCTCTGACAGAAAGAGAAGTTTTCAGTATTGACCAGTTACAGCATCTTACATTCAGTAAAGAACTCTATTTTTATCAAGAACCAGTTTTGATGTACAGGGTTCCTGAGTTGATTTAATCTTTTGATTATATATAAATAAATATATTTTGATTTGATTTACACTCCATTTTATTTTACCTAAATCTGGCACAGGACAATTTCAGTCAATTTTAATGTGCATTTTATGCAATATAGGTTCTTGATGTAAGCATATTAGTTAATTGTTAGTTATTATAGGTTCTATAAAGCAGGAGTTTTCAAACTGGGGTCTCCCAGGGGGTCCCATGAAAAAGAGGAAAATAGGGTAAAAAAACCCACCAAAAATTAGTTTATTCTGCTTTTAACATCCTGGTCAGATATCATGAGATTAATGACTATTTTATTCTACTGACAGTCATAGTTTTATGTTTTTCCCCCTTATACATCTAGCTAAAAATGTACTCTACTAGTAAAGTATACAAAGTAAAGTATAAAGTACTTTAGTAAAGTATTCCCCCTTATACATCTAGCTAAAAATCTACTCTACTAGTACAAAAATACATTGAAAACCTAATTAAAAAAAAAACTCAGATTTTTTACACATTTTACATATAATATTCATTTTTTTATATACATTGAATGTATATTTTAATATAAATATATTAAAATGTATATATTTTATAATATTAATTTTCATTATTTATCATGATATATTATTCTCATTATACATTTGATATTTTATACATGAAAATATTATAGCAACTTTTATAGGATAAGAAATGGATTCACTGCAAGAGGATGATTTTATTTAGTGGTCTGTTGCATCAAAACGTTTGAAATCCCCTTCTATAAAAGCACCAGAACTAGAAAATACAAATTTAAAATGATCTCCTATGGCATCATGCTGTATAACCATTTTAGTTTCTAACTGGAACTTTTATTTTTAAGATTACTGATTCAGCTAATTTGAGGTTTGTCACACGTTTCTAACCTCCAGTCATCTTTCGACAAATTGTAGAGGATGTTCATTTCATCGTCTTCCTGCAGGAGGCGATATGCAGCGCTCACGTGGTGGTTTTCCTGTACGGCACGGTCATTGTATAGTATGGCTGTGTCGGATCTGTAAATCACACAAGTTCGAGGCCACTGATGTATTAGGTCTGCTGAACTGAATGATACTGGTCTTTACTTTCAATAGTACCTGGTCTGTATGTGGAAGTTGTTGGTAGTGCCAGTGTGTTCGTAATCGTGCACAGTCGCGGCAAACAGCATAGCAAAGATCTCTAACTCAGTTAACCAATTCTGGAAGAAGGGAGACAAGAAGAAAAATGCTGCAGAATCCTTTAGATTTACAGTGCTTTGACACAGTCAACTCAATTCTGATTCACAAGCTTGATTCGATTCCGATTCTTTAGGATATATTTCAGCTTTAATGTCCATTTTTACCAACATATAAAAGTAATTCTCTCTCTGCTAATGCTATAACGTACAGGATAGTATTTGAGACTGATTCAAACCAGTAATTCGCCTTTTTGAACTATTCATTAAAAGAACAGAGTCATAAGAGTCGGAATCAGACTCCACTGCACGCCCTGTATAATTTTGATTCACTAAAAAGAAGTGGCTCATAAAAGATATTTGTTCAAGAATCAGAATGCACTGGTCGCCTTGTATATTTTTGATTCACTAAAAAGGACCGGGTCAAAAGAGTCATTCGTTCAGGAATCAGACTACACTGGTCACCATATACATTTTTGATTCACTAAAAAGAAGTGGCTCATAAAAGATATTTGTTCAAGAATCAGAATGCACTGGTCACTTTGTATATTTTTGATTCACTAAAAAGGACCGGGTCAAAAGAGTCATTCGTTCAGGAATCAGACTACACTGGTCACCATATACATTTTTTATTCACTAAAAATAACCGGCTCAAAAAGAGTCATACGTTCGGGAATCAGACTACAGTGGTCACGCTATACATTTTGATTCACTATAAAGAACCGGCTCTAAAGAGTCATACGTTCAGGAATCAGACTACACGGGTCACCCTGTATATTTTTGATTCACTAAATAGAACAGCTCAAAAGAGTAATTTGCTCATGAATGAAACTACACTACACTTACTGTGTTGTAATGATTGTTTCAAAGTGCAGACTTTGAGGACAACTCAATAGAAAGACGTTTTTGTGTCTAGCGACCACCCTGACAACCACACAGAATAGGCTACCCTTGCAACTGCCAAACACCTCGTGTTCAACTTTCTTCGGAAAACGTAAAAAAACCCACTTCGTTGTCAGAAAGTTTAAAGGCCCATTATGCATTCTTCTTATAAATAAAAATATTGTTCTGCTGAACTGAAGATAAGCATAAAGGAAATGAAATTATATTATATTAGTTCCTTATTCTTCTGCACATTTATTCTTCTGTGCATAACATTATCTTGTATTAGCACTAAATCACCAGAGAGACCAAATAACAAAAATAAATCATCAGTGTAAATGCTAGGGGGCAAATAATTTGTCAGAACGCCAGTGTGATGTCCACACATCACAGAGAGGTTAATGAGCCCGCGGCGGGAGTGACAGGAGCGTGTTTTGAGACGTCGAGGGAGATTAACTTCCTATTGATTGGTATATGAGCAGCATCATGAAGCGAGAACGGACCGTTCTGAGGGCCCCAACCTCAATAAATACCTCAAGTGCAGTGTCAGGCTTAATAAAACATACTTCAACAGCTCAGTTCAGTAGAAATAATAATAATAAACAACCGAGGAGACTCGACGTACATGATTATTTCCCCCAAACTCACAAAAACATACACAAATCCCCGAAGGCAGGATTGATTAAATTCATAGGGCCTAGGAGACATTTGGGAAGAAGGTTTCTGGTGGTGGAACTCTGGACTTACAACCATGCCGGTCTTGAGCAGAAGGTAATGCACTGTCTGGGTGACGTCGGCGGCGTGGATAAGGTTATGGTATGGGTTTCTGTGTTTGCTGTAGCCCACCTCCAAGGCCTCCACAAAAGACACCAGAGCAGAAACAGGGATCTGAGGAGATGCACAAAAAGGCCTTAAAGTGCATGAAACAGAAGTTGCGATAGTCTATTCTTCCCTATTGTACCATATTTCCAAGTGAAATTTCTCAAACAAGAAAAAATGTAGGGCGGGACTTGATTTTGTCCATCGGGAATTGATTGGATTGTTGGATGGTTGTGGTTTGCTATTGGTTGATCTCATGTGAGTGACAGGTTGCCCCGCCCTCGCGCCAATAAACGTGTCATCAGAGAAGAGATGCCGTTGCAAGAGGAGGGGAAGGTATTTTGATTGAAGATTCCAAGGGCACATGAATTATAAAAAATAATGATGTGCACGGATAAATAATTTATAATAAATACTGCAATATTTCATAAAAAATAAGAATTGTCATTTTGATTTCATGGTGAATTTAAAATAACAACCCAGAGTGTCAAATAGCCATTTGTAGATGATCATCTGGATGTTGGTTCCTTTGCTATAAAATGTAATTATGATGGATGGTTGAACACAAACATGCTGTAAATCTGATTTCAAACGTGATGTGATGGTAAATGATGGCAAATATAAAAATACATTAATCTTTCACATTATTTACTCAGATCAACATGATATTACAAAGCACTCTGAGGTAAAGTGGTCTTCTAATGGAAACAAAAGAGAGAGCATCTTACCTTAAAGCGATTGATTAAGTCATATCTGGTCAGAAGTTCATAAAAAATAAATTTCAGTGAATGATCTCCACTGGCATCATTCAGTGTGAAGACGTCAAACGACCACGTGTCCACATGCTAGACCAACAACAAAACAGACAGATCTGTCAGTGTATTGACATCTTTACCTTTATTATCATATCAATATAATTATCAACTTTTTGAACATGAAATACACTATTGTTCAAAAACTCTCAGGTCTGTAAGATTTATAAATGTTTTTAAAAAGTCTCTTATGCTCATAAGGCTGCATTTGCAAAAACAGTAATATTGTGAAATATTACAATTTAAAATAACAGTTTTTTTTTATTTGAGTATATTTTAAAATGTAATTTATTCCTGTGAGGCAAAGCTGAATTTTAAGCATCATTACTTCAGTCTTCAGAGTCACATGATCCTTCAGAAATCATTTTAATATGCTGATTTTGTGCTCAAGAAACAGCATTTATTTGAAATAGAAATATTTTATAACATTATAAATGTCTATCACTTTTGATAAATTGAATGCATCATTCACGGAAACTGACACCAAACTTTTGAATGGTAGTGTATATAATTGTGGATAACTTTCAGTAACTTCCCATAAGGAAAGAAAAATCACAAATGAGATCTCTATCTTCTGAGCTATGAAAGAGCAACTTCTCAGACTTCATTTGATGACGCCTATAAACGTGATAAGATGTTCACGGTCCCGGAGCCTTACAAATTGCTGCTTTTACATAATGTAGTAATACCAACCTCATTTCTTTTTTTATAACGTATACTTTCACCTCCCTTATAAACAGGGTCTATGATGAATGATGTGTGATTCTATCGCTCAGTTCAATCCTGAGTCATGAAATGAACATCAGTAATAATACAGGAGATTTGGTCCACATTATGGCCGCCTGTGGTTTATTCATTTCTCTCTCTCTTTCTCCCATCTACTCTGAGTTTGACCCTCTGTTATTTCATCTCATCACTTTTGCAGAAAGTTCTATGTAGGTTTGATTAGTTGGTTGCAATGAACATTTGCAAAATGCTACATTAAATATTCACATCCTCAGATTGGAATATTTGTCCTGCACTCTGTCTCAGTCACGGCTGAGAGCTTTCAATAGCTTTAGGCTATATGCAGAGATATATATGCAGATTCACTGACTGCTGTGAGATCAGGAGAAAGAGAGGCCAAAATCCTGCTGCGAAGCTGCCAGGACATCCAGTACAAACCTGCAGCCTCATTTATAAAACACTTGTACAACCAGATTTGATCTTAAAATCGATGTATTTGATTCTATGTTAAAAGTGAGGCAGAAACTGAGATGAAAATGTTCTTATACAAACTTTTTCTAATGACTTTAAGTGACAAAAGTGTAAAAATAGCAATTCAAAATATTAATATTAAAGCCACAATATGTAGTTTTTCGCTGCTAGATGTTGCTTATTCAAAACAAAGGCGTAGCTTGATGATGCCTTGATTTCACGGAGCTTTTATTATGCCGCAGACGAGCGCTTCCGCTTCTTCTGCTCATGTGTATGTGGGGTAACGCAGCCCTGTTTTATCATATTACATACATTATTTGAGCGTGTTGAAAGTTATGTTATAATGTTATTCTGTGTGTTCGCTCGGCAGCTACTATGAGACACTTGTTGCACACTGCAGTAAGCTAGATCGATATTAGGCATGGTAAAACATGGTACTCACGGTAAATCAAGAAAACGAGATTTAAACAATAAGACTAACTGTGTTGAGCTGTATAACAATGATTAGTTTTCTGTCGATGAATGTATCCAAACAGTTGCTCACCTGTCTAATAAAACACATAGTATATTAAAGCGTCTTTGGTGTTTCCATGGCTTCTACAAAATAAAACCGAAAATCGAGGGTAACGCAGGTATGATGTCATTGATAGGCGACGCACGGACACGATGGTTAAAATTGCTTATTTCTCTAGTTGTAAACATTCTTGGAAACATTTGGGATAATGTAAGTACACAAGTCAACAAAATATATAACATTGTTCTAGTGGTTTTTGGACATTTTAATCCAAAAATCTTACATATTGTGCCTTTAACAACAAATTATTCTTTTTACAACATTGGCACATTCACATTCACATTGGCATTCAAAAGTTTGGTGTCAGTAAGATTTTTTTTGAAGAAATTAATACTTTTATTCAGCAAGGATGCATTAAATTGTTTTAAAATAAAGTTTTAAACTTTTATAATGTTACAAAAGATTTCTATTTTAAATAAATGCTGTTTCTTGAGCACTAAATCAGCATACCCACACATGATTCTACACATCTTTACAAATGAGGCCCTGACAAAGCAAGAGGTCTTGCAAGGATTAAAAACTCTTTATATAAAATGAAGCCTAATTAGTTTCAGCTTATTATCTTCATTTCTATTAAGATTAGGTGGACGGAGCCAGCCAATTTCTGCTATTGTATGACAAGAACATCTGTATTAGTATTCTGTTAATTATCCTTGTCACTTAGCAGACATTTTAGTCGTTTACTTGCAGATAAAGAAGATTAAAAGGTTAGTTCACCCAAAAATGACAGAGACAGAAGAAAGAAACTCAGGTTTGGAACAACATAAGGGTGAGTAAATGATGACAGAATTTTCATTTTTGGGTGAACTATCCCTTTAAGGGCATTAGACTTATAGGGGACTGCAGGAGATCTCTATTCCATTTCTAAAGTTTGAACCGCTGCCCTTTGTGATACCAGTCTGGAGGCTTAACCACTAGGACACCACATTATTCTGTTCATTTGACTTTCATACACCTCAACAAAAAAAAAGTTCTGTTCTGTGTTGCATGTGGAATTTAAATGGGTTTGAATATTTACAAATGCTGGGTGTTCTAAAAAAACTAAATGTTTAACCCTAGCTTACATGCATCACAACGAAAAACATAGGTAAAATTATTATTGATTTGAAATGCCCCTATATTATTCTTTTTTGAATATTACGTTTCATGCAGTGTGAAATATAACTGTCTGTGAATGTAAAAGGTCTGCAAAATTGCAAAGATCAAGTTTTTGTCTCCTAAAAGAAAACGAGTCGTCAGCAATTCCAGTCTCACTTCCGTAACAAATCCACATAGCTTTGCAACAAATTTGCATAATGCCAGCCTATGGTTTTCATTGGCTGCCCGCGATCAACGTCTAATACTTTGACCCGCCCTCAAACAGTGTAGTTTTAGCTGAGAAGCAACATGTTGTAGCCTCACGTCATGTTGTCGTCGTGCTGTTTTCTGCGCTGTGAATCCACATTGCATGCACTTCCATATTTTCATATTCCAAAGGATGAGGACTCACATTGGAATTGATACACTATTACTGTTTGTAGCACTATGTATCAAGCGCTGAGGAAGCCTCAGGAGCTGAAATTCAGATATGCCAATGGGAGTTTCGTTTCCAACACACACTGTAATCTGTAGATCAATCACAACAGACTTGGATATCTGACCAATCAGAGAAGAGGAGGCTCTCAGAAAGGAGGGGTTTAGAGAATCTGGGTTTACGGAATCTGTTATCAAACCATTTCAGACACCACAAGAAAAGAGGTGATGCTTCAATGTATATTATTAGAAAAATTTAAGTGTTTTTTTTTTTTACATTGGATGTATGTAAACCTACTCTAGCAGACCTCCAAAACAAAATTAGGAATGTTTAAAATTAAATTTTTAAACATTCCCACTTTAATTTTTTTTTATTTCAAATGTATTTATTTTTTTACATTTTGAAGTGACCATCTGAGAATTCCATGCATAATGAAATTCTGCATACTGTACTGTTCACAGCATACTGTAGAAGTAATATGACAGTATGCTATTCAGAACACAGCCTCAGAAGAAGTCTTAAACCGCTTTTAGTGCAGAGAGCAAGAATTTTAGAATCACAATAGGCAACAGAACAAAAGAATATTTTTAAAAGATTGTAGACTTACTACAGAAATGACTGTGCTGACACAAATGATTAAAATCAAAAATGAATGAGAAGCTGATAGGAGAATAGATGCAGCTGATAACAGCTCTGAAATGGCAGATTGGACTATAATTTCATATGGAGAAAATAATTAAAGCAGAATATTTTGAATTTGCACCTGCATTTTGCCTAATACACTATGTTTAATATTTTTTTTAATGCTTTTGAAAGAAGTCTCTCTTATTCTCACCAAGGCTACATTTATTTGATCAAAAATACAGTAAAGTTATAAAATATTTTTTACAATTTAAAATAACTGCTTTCTATTTTAATATATTTTAAAATGTAATTTATTCCTTTTATGCAAAGCTGTATTTTCAGCATCATTACTCCAGTCTTCAGTGTCACATGATCCTTCAGAAATCATTCTAATATGCTGATTTGTGATGTTTTTGTGGAAACGGTGATATTTTATAAAATCTGGATTCTTTGATGAAGAGAAAGTTCAAAGAGAACAACATTTATTCGAAGTAGAAATCATTTGTAACATTATAAATGTCTTTACTGCAACTTTTGATCAATTTAATGTGTCCTTGCTGAATAAAAGTACTAATTTCTAATAATCTTACTGACCCCAAATCTTTGCTATCCACATTAATGTAATGATTTTTATTTTTCCACAGTAATTTAAATGCAACTTGTGTGATTTTGTGTGTTGAAAGGAAATTAAATTGTGTTGTCCACATATCAGACTATACCAAAAACTGGCTAAGCTCTCTCTGTCCTGTCCAAACCGTGTGTGTGAGCGCCAGGTAACCCAGCTGGCCGAGGGAAAGATCAATTGTTCACTTCGGTTGATTGAACAGGGCTGTTTGCCTGGAGACTCTTTAATTTTGCCATCTCCCCCTTGTTGTTTCTCACATAAGCTATTGTGCATTCAAAACATGTCACATTCACACGTTTCACATTCATGTTGTGACCAGGTTGTGCGTGTGTTTGTGCATATGTGCATTTGAGGGCACAACCCTGAATCTGATTGGGCCACACCATTACCTTCAAGGCCGTGATCACGCTGGGCGGATAGCTCAGCCCCACCATGTTGGAGGTCCGTCGGTACATCCTGTCAGAAAGAGATAACACACTTCTGTCAATGTGTGAGAGCTTCAGGGAAGAGAAAAAAGGGAGAAATCCCTTGTTTCACTCCAGATGCCCTTTAACATGAATATTTTAGGAGCATGCCGTGTTGGAAATATGACACAAGATAGGAAATGCATAACAGGGTCACCGGTCAGTCCAGATCAATCTATTCAGTCAGTCAGTCCCTGTTTAAAATGTATCAGCTCTGGATCAGTTCTTTGAAAGTATATAGGGTTTAAATGTATTTACTTCATACCGGTAGCCTTGGAAAACCCCACACACACCTTTCTACAAATATCCCAGCTTGCACCGCGTGCACAATGCTGCGAAATCGCGGCTTCTCCTCCGACCGTCTTAACATCAGCCCCATCTGACGTGTGAAAGTTGATGCCAACCAATCACGCACTTCCGAGGGAACCGAGTCGGACTGGATGTCACTGAGCTCATCTTCTGTATCCACCAACCGCCTGCAGAAACACACACACACACACACACACATATAAGACACGATTGCTGTCTGAAGACTGAAATGGGTAAGTCATGTCACTTCCGATCACGTCAAATGAAATTTCAGCCAAAACGCCTCTGAGCAAAAGTGATGGAAAGAAAGAGATAAAAAAATATACAATTCCACTTCAAAGACAAAGAAATACAAACTAACATATCTGATCATCTAAACATAACTTACATATGGAAGCCCATTTCTACCATGCTTTGGTAAATCATAATTATGATATAAAAAGTAATAGTTATAAGATAAAAAGCATATTATTACATTTACTCATAATTATGACACAAAGCCAAAATTATGAGATGAAGTCTCATGAAAAGACTTGAAATTACAACATAAAAAGTCAAATTTACGACCAAAGTCATAATTGACACGTCAAAATTATGACTAATAATTTCAACTTTCTCATAATTATGAGTCATCTCATAATTTATTTATGTCATAATTTCACATTTTTCTCGGTTACACTTTATTTTAAGGTATCATTGTTACAGTGTAATTATATATTTAAGTACTGAGTAATATTAATTAACTACATGTACTTACTATAGGGTTATGGTAGGATTAGAGTTTGGTTTAGGGTTAGTTGCATGTAATTATGCATAATTTACATAGTACATGTAACAAGGACACTGTAAAATAAAGTGTTACCTTTTTCTCTCATAAATATGACTTAGTATTTCATAATTTCAACCTCTGTTGACAGGGTTATGTCATGTTTGATTTGTGTTTGAGTTTTACTATGAGTTGGTTTTTGCTTTGGTTTACTTTGTTCCTTTTTCCCTATACTAGTTAGTTTCTATGGTTACTCATGGTTTGATTAGTGTTTGCACCTGATGTTCATTTAGACGATTGGTTTGTTCAGTGTATTTAAGTCATTGTCAGTTCTCGTTGCGTGTTACTTTAGTTGTTCTCTTTCTGAGTTCTTTTGTAAATAAAACTAAAACGGCTGAATTTAGATCCCTTTTCTCGTCATTATTGCAACCATTTTGTGACGCATATATCACATGACTTTTTATTCACATCTTTCTCTCCAGAGAGCTGAAGTAGATCATCGAGTCAGTGAGTTGATCATAAGAACCCATCAGTCTGATTCACTGATTCAATCATTTGAACTGGTTCTGTGAACGGAATCAAATTGTTCATTGAAAAGATCCGACTCAAAAAAAAAAAGATTTAAAAAAATCTGGCATTGCTAATTCTCTCATGAACATGCCAAGAAGAGTTAAGGTGTATGTCAAGACTTTCTGCTAATAATTCCTCTAACATCGTTATGATATGGGAAACACAATATAACACATCTTCTATGTACTATATTTATGATACTTTTATGCCGTTTTGCATTCTTTTTGATGTCTGAAAGCTCCATTCATTGCAATTGTACAGAAAGCAACAATCAACAACAATTAAAAAAACATGTATATTCTGCAAAATCTTCCTTTTGTGTTACATGAAAAGAAGTAAGTCAAACTGGTTTGGAAAAACATGAGGGTGAGTGAATGAATATAGAATTTTGCATTTAATTTGATGCATGGCACATTTCCTTCTAAGATGGTGGTCAAATTTTCCATTTCAGTCTAAAGAACTAAAACAAAACACATCAAATACTGGAACGCTCATTGCAGCGAGGAGACACAGTAGAAAACTACAATCCCCCTTCCTTTTGCACCTTTATTTCAAATCAACATAGGTGTTTAAGAGCAGCTTTAGGGATTACACTATCTAATGCACTCTAGGAACAACATTACCCTGACATCTGACCCCAAATGTGTTGATTTTAACATTAAAGAGAAAGAGAGGGAGAGAAATTCACAATGTGTGTGTGAGAGTTGTGCTTACCTCGTCTCTTCAATATAGACAGACTCCAAAACGGATGCAGCATATTCTAGGTTTTTCTTCAGATCCACAACAGAAGCCTCACCTCTCTCCAACTGTTTCACCAAACATCTCAGCCTGAAATGGAAAAAAAGGACAATATTTGATTAGGAAAAAAAGTTATATTTGGATTTAATGGGCCTTTTGTCTTTATAAAATAAATAAATGCATAAAATAAACAAATAATAAAATAAAATAATGTAGACCGGATTTAAAGACACAATCAAGAAGACATTAAGAACAAACAAAGAATTTGCATTTCTGATGGAAAAAAAAACATTCATTAAAGCAAAAACATTTTGAGGCAAGTTAAAGTTTTCGGTAAGAGTCTTTAAAAGCCGAACTGTGAACATACTGTGGGTGGTTTGTGGCTACCGAATGCATTTTAGACAAAAAAGAGAACCGATTCATCAATTATCTTTATTGCCAAAGATGATAAAAGCGCTTTTTATTGCTGACCGTCTCCAGATTCTTTTCACTACTGAGAAATAAACTGATGTGAATAAGCTGAAAGTGTTCAGCTGTTATCTAAACAAACTGAATGTGTATTATAATAAAGTTAGTTCCAGTTCTGGGCACAGTCCTGAGTTACAACAGTGCTAAAATCCACATAATAATAATAACAATAAATATGCTCTGAAACACCTGATTTGTTTTAGTTTAATGTCCCCTTGCTAAATGAAACTTTGTCTTCAACATTTTAAACAATTAAACGTTTTTCTTTGGATTCCCACTGGTGAGCAGCATGAAGTGCCCTGGCAACATAGCTATAAATTCAGTGAACAGAATGTGTCACTGTTTTGTTCATGAGCCACTTAAAGCATCTCTGAAGTGAACTACGATCTTCACTCATGTGGACAAAGGGCCGCATCAAAAGGCCAACAGTGATGTCCCAGGTGTGAGCAGCAGAGTGACGTTTTTCTGTGTGGGTCTGGGTGTTTGCATGAATGGAGAACACAGGAAACATGTTTGACCCAATTCCCATCCCAAATGACTGGACTATGAGAGCCAGAGCAGCATGCAGTGATGAAGCAGAGTGAAATCATGCAGTCAATCCACTGTGCAGAATAGTATATGTACATATATATGTATAAACACGGTACTTTGACAGTATGGTATATATGGTATGGACTGTGTTTCTCACACACACGCAAACAGAGAGAGAGTCTTACATACCACGCAGAATTGACAAGCTATATGTAAACGATATTCTTTGTTGTGTTTTCCGGAATATAACGGAATACACTTGGAATTATTCAGCTTTTAAGAACAAGTAGAAGATATGATATATTTGATTTCAGCAAATCAGTTTGAGCGAACGCTGACAACGTGATTAATATTCATGAACCAAGCAGCTCATCAATATTTTGTGCGTTGCATATTGTTATTAGCAGTAGAATTGTTATCTTTTAATAATAATTACTATTATCTATTACTATTATTTTTTTATTTTTTTTACAGAAACACTGAATGACAACAGTATCTTAAGCACCACCACCATTTATATACATACACTATATTGCCAAAAGTTTTGGGACGCCTGCCTTTACATGCACATGAACTTTAATGACATCCCATTCTTAATCCATAGGGTTTAATATGGAGTTGGCCCACTCTTTGCAGCTATAACAGTTTCAACTCTTCTGGGAAGGCTTTCCACAAGGTTTAGGAGTGTGTTTATAGGAATTTTGACCATCCTTCTAGAAGTGCATTTGTGAGGTCAGGCACTGATGTTGGACGAGAAGGCCTGGCTCGCAGTCTCCGCTCTAATTCATCCCAAAGGTGTTCTATCGGTTTGAGGTCAGGACTCTGTGTAGGCCAGTCAAGTTCCTCCACACCAAACTCACTCATCCATGACTTTATGGCCTCTCACTGGTGCGCAGTCATGTTGGAACAGGAAGGGGCCATCCCCAAACTGTTCCCACAAAGTTGGGAGCATGAAATTGTCCAAAATGTCTTGGTATGCTGAAGCATTAAGAGTTCCTTTCACTGGAACTAAGGGGCCAAGCCCAACCCCTGAAAAACAACCACATACCATAATCCCCCTCCACCAAACTTTACACTTGGCACAATGCAGTCAGGCAAGTACCTTTCTCCTGGCAACCGCCAAACCCAGACTCGTCCATCGGATTGCCAGACAGAGAAGCGTGATTGGTCACTCCAGAGAACACATCTCCACTGCTCTAGAGTCCAGTGGCGGTGTGCTTTACACCACTGTATCCAACGCTTTGCATTGCACTTGGTGATGTAAGGCTTGGATGCAGCTGCTCAGCCATGGAAACCCATTGCCTGCATGCCTAGGTGCTTGATTTTATACACCTGTGACCATGGAAGTGATTGGAACACCTGAATTCAATGATTTGGAGGGGTGTCCCAATACTTTATATATATACACACACACACACACAACACACACACAAAATAGTATATCAGTCTGGCAAGTAAACAAAAAAAAATTCTATTGCCAAGGTGTGCGTAGAGGGTTGACTTCATGTTTCTTTACTTTTTTATTTTAATATTGAAAATTACTTTGAAGCAGTGTTTATTTAATTGAGAAAAAAAAACTGTGATAAAATAAAATAAAATAACAGTTCTGTGACAGTCCTGATACTGATAATAAATATGGATTTATAAAAAATAAATATGAACATATTTACATTGGTCAGTTTGGGAGTAGCTTCACATTTAGTTAAGTTTTGTCCATTTCTGCCAAAAAAATGGCAGACTTTCTGTGACTTTCCTCTCAATGGCCTCCTGTCTTCTATCTTCAAGTGGTTGGCAGCTGTATTATTTGAATGAAGTGCTCTCGTTCAACTGAAAAGCGTGACGTCGGAAACAGGGTCGAGGACACGCTGTTTGAACAATGTTATCAAAACAGGCGAGGCAGAGCAGAAACACATTTCCCTGGTTCCCCAAGGAATCCCCTCCTTCAGACAAACACGCAATCGATGCGACAATTCAATGCCATCCCATTAGAGGATTAGTACTTCCTAGAATCTGTCTGGAGCAGAAATGATAAGAGCAAAAATTCTTTAAGCGTGTACGTCCACTCGGCCACTACTGCACAATGTATGACCTTTCTAATACAGAGAAAGAGCCAGATTAGATGTTTATGACCACGCCTTTAGACCACGCCTTCCTTCTCAAATTGAGATGGGATCAGATTTAGAAAGCATGTTTCAAATGAAGGACTCCATCAGAATTATGGGCTAAAGGAATTGAGGAAAGTAAATGTGTTTTAGCCCTGATTGCTGAGCTCTGTAATGTCTTTGAATGGGATACGGTGAAGCTGAAATGCATCAACATGTTGCAATTTCCTTGAGCTGAATACTACAGGGAAATTCACTTTTAATGTCCATCTAACAGACAGGTGTCAACAGGGAACTGCTTTTATTGATTGTGTGTTTTTGTTCTTAAAACAGCATGGATGGATTATGATGTCAGCACACCCACCAGCACAACATTTTCTAAATTTTTCGGTACCACGCTTGAATTCACTGAGCTCCTGAGAGCGACCCATTCTTTCACAAATGTTTGTAGAAGCAGTCTGCATGCCTAGGTGCTTGATTTTATACACCTGTGGCCATGGAAGTGATTGGAACACCTGAATTCAATGATTTGGAGGGGTGTCCCAATACTTTTGGCAATATAGTGTATATATATATGCTGTCAAAATTAGCACGTTAACGCATTCAATTTATTTGTTCAGTTTAACGCGTTAAAAATATTTAACGCAATTAACACAGCATCCGTTTTTTCTGTCATCCTTGGGCTAGCATTACATTATATGATCACGCTCTTATTCATGCAAATAATCCATTCAAGCGCCACAAGACAAACAAGAACGCGCCGTCTGTGAATGTCCTGTCTGTGTGACACATATAATAAATAAATATACTTTTTAAAAAATATATTAACACAGATATATTCTATGTGTGTATATTTATATTAATAATATATCAAAATATGATAAAAACATATATATATATAAATAGAAAATATGAAAATATTTGTATCAAAATAGTTTAGTGTATATTTGTTCAATAGTTTATTCATAATTGTATTTTACTCAATATTTATGTGTGTGATGTATTTTTATGCTATGTATTGTAGTATTGTTTTGTTCACTTGTGTTTGGAACAGAGTTTTTTTTCACCATCAGAACTTGTATATTTATAGATTTAGATGGGAATATCCTGTCTTGTAAGTGCTGAAGTCTGTGCAGAGGCTCCAGATCTCGAGGGCGTCACAGCCAGATCGTTCAATGGAGTATCTGATACAGCACGAACAGGGAAACGCTATTAAAATGCAGACCTCTGGAGAGACGTGACGACGTGTGGGCTTCCTTGTCTGCCTTTTTTCACCTCTGTGACACGGCAAGGTCACTCTTAATCCTTCCTTTAATCTCGTCTCCCACCTTTTCCTTTCTCTTTTAATGTATTACACACAACACACACACATACACAAATGCATTAACTCATATTACCCGCTTTCCCAAAAACCAACACGTCCCCTCATCCTTCCACCCTCCCCCACGCTGAGAGATCTCCATCTTTCACTCTCCACAAAAGGTCAGTGGATGGTCTGTTTTAAGGTCATTCATTGAAGATATGAGCCATTATCACACTTTACTGACTTCTAGAAAATACACAAAAGCTGCTGAATGTCTGAGGACACAAGATTTAGTCGAGACGTCCATGTCTTGCTTGAGTTTATGTATCATTGAACTGGCAGACGTTTCCCTGGGTTGGTTAGTTTGACAGTCTGGCTTTCAGATTGAGGTTCTGTTTCAAAACCTCACGAGATGTCTACAGCCACCTTGATTGAAGTAGACACTCATCTAAGCGATTAGGAATGTTCCATGTAGGAAGTAACTTTGATTCACAATTATTTAAAAAAATTGTTTGATGTTATCATGTTGCAAACAACAATACTGAACAAAGTAAGGCTAATTTAACAGTAAAAAATTATAGTGGAGAAAAAATTGAGGAAAAATTTAAATGGAGGGAAAATGTAGAAAATATTTGATAAAGTGAAGGACGAAATTTGAATAGGATAAACATTTGAGGAAAAACATATAAATAGATTAAAAATAAACATGCTTGACAAAATAGAGGATAAATAAATAAATAGAATACAAAAATATTTGCTTGACCAAACAGAGAACAAATTAATAGAGTAGAAAAAAGAAACATTCTTGACAAAATATATATACACACACACACACACATACACACACATACAGTATATAAATGTATACACACACACACACATATACATATACGAACAAATTGTTGTGCTTTGTTGTCGCAAGCTGAAACACCATTTCTCAAAAAAAGAGAAATGTTCTAGATTTCTAGAATCTAAATCTCTGCTACAATCCTGTGTATTCTGTTTTCTGGGAGCGGGACTGTGCAAAGCTGTTGTAAATCTTGCACAGAACAGCATGGCTGCATGATACAGCAGGAAATGTTATGTTGTTGATGCACAGTAATGGGGTTATATAGTAATGCATGTTGTTGTGAGTTTTTCTCATGGGGCGCTGAATGAATGTGTTTGTGCTGAGTGGACTGTTTACTGTGACCTTGACGGAGCTGGTGAGCTCAAACTCTATGATGCTGAACACCATGTGACTCTCTCGAGTTCCGGCACCGCTGAGGGTGCCGTGGTGATTTGTGATGCGTCAGTCTACTGGCACATGTAGCATGAAACATATGTGGCTTCCACAGGGGGGCCCAAATGCCTTCCTGCTGCATAGTGGGGGACTGGACCACAAGGATATGCTGGTAATCATGTCCTAAACAATCAGTGCCTAAATCTAGATCCGGATGTGGTTTCAGGAAGGAAGACGGGTCAGCACCCCGATTTCCCATTAGTTCTTTAATTCCGACTCACAACCGGAGGCCCACAGGGACACATACTCAAACGGGCCAAAGGCACCGGAAGCTTGGATTGAGGACAATGACATAATATTCTCCAGTGACTCCACCTTAACCTCCAAAGATCAAACTTAAATAAATAACTCATAAGCCTTAAAATCTTTTAAACCTGTTTGGTCTCAAATCTCAATCTCTAACAAATTAAAGTTTGGAAAAAAAAAAAATTGGCTACTTTGAGGGGAAGAAAGAGGAATGGGATTAGGAAATGTTACAAGCCAGATTCAAACTTGTGTTTCTTGCATAAGCACCACATCCCAATGTGCATTAAATTAAAATATATTCAGATCATATTTTAACCAAAAATCAAAAGAAAAACCTACAAAAATGTTGAAATCATAAAGAAAAAATGACCCCTAATGTTGGTGCAATCTTTTTATGAGAGTTAAGCACCTCTCAAATTCTCATTCCTGTAAAAAGTCCAATTAAATACTGTAATTAAAGGGATAGTTCACCCTGAAATGAAAATAAAGTCATCTTTTACTCACCCTGCTGTTGTTCCAATGCCCTATGTCCTTCTAGCTTTTTTGGACCTCAAAAGGAGACATTTTGAAAAACGTCCTGCACGCGCTCCTCCATATAATGGCAGTGAATGGCGACCATGTTTAAACTTCACAAAAAGGATACAAAAGTATCACGTAATGATACAGTGAGACGCGCACCATATGTGGAAAGTGTTCAGGAGGCATAGTATAAGGTTTTGCGAGAAAGAAACCTTATTATTCAGTCAAAATACTGAGCTCGGCAGGGTGAACTAACCCTTTAAGGAAAATCATCCTGTCCAAAGACAATGAATAAAAATTATTTAAAATTATTGTTAAAATTAAAATCAGCAAATTCAATACAACCATGATTTATACTAAAACTTACTTTACGACTGAAACAATATATGAAAATTTTCTGCAGTTCAGTGATGAAAATGACATTTCTCTGAGAAACTCAAAATAATGTTACAATCCGATCTTAAAGGGATAGTGAATAATTTTTTCATCATTTACTCACCCTCAAGTTGTTCCAAACCTGTATGAATTTCTTTGTTCTGTTGAAATCTAAAGCAGATATTTTAAAGAATGTTGGTAATCAAAAAATTAACGGTAGCCATTGACGTCCACAAGAAAAAAAATACTATGGAAGTCAATGGCTACCATCAACTTTGGTTACCAAGATTCTTTAAAATATCTTCTTTTGTGTTCAACAGAACAAAGAAATTCATACAGGTTTGGAACAACTTAAGGGTGAGTAAATGATGACAAAATGTTCATTTTTGGGTGAACTATCCCTTTAATGGTCCCGTCCCAAAAAAGGCTGAGTTTCAGAAACATGCACACGCACTTCTCTAATCTCAGATAAATCTTTGTTCACCAGACCAGAGATGGATCTGAACCTGTCAGCAACAGGTTTAGTGTGTTAAGCCTTTCCAAAATCAAAGCACAGTGGCGGATGAAGCAAAAAAAAAACATGTTGGGTTGATCTTCTCAAGTTCATTGGGTTTAAACCTGTCTGTGAAGCACAACACAGTAAAAGCTTTATAAACCCTTTAATCAGGTTGGAGAGAGCAGGACTAAGTGTGCCGTAATCCCCTTTAACGGCTCTCTAATTAGATTCTGGCAGAATTACTCATGTGCACATACAGGATTGAAATGATTTCTGTGGCTCCAATAGCTACCGCAAACTGAACTTTGACAGATTTTTTCTTCAAAAACTGAAGAAACTCATACCTGCCTGGATGTAATCTTAAATGTCATTTATCTATATCATCATTTTGAAAAATTTAAAAATAATGTTTTAAAATCTCACAAATTAATGTGTGCAAACCAGGATATTTAGAGGCAAAAAAAATATTTAACTCATTAACACTATGTTTCCTAATGTGTAGCTATGTACGGTCACAGAAACATTTCTGGCCAAAGGTTTGGACGTCTTTGCACTGTATTAATCAAAACCAGGACGGTTAGACCAACCTCCACATCACTAAAACACAGTCAGGGAGATAATAAACTAATCAATGGAGCAGAAACGAGATTAGACAAAGAAGAACAGCAAAGAGAGAACAATGAGGTACTACAGAAGAAAAGAAACAACAGACTCCTACAAGACTGACCAATTAAAATGTTTGTTTTTTTGCCTATTTTATCAACTTTAAATATGCTATTTTAAAGGTTCCTAATTTTGTTTTGGATGTCTGCTAGAATAGGTTTAAATGCATCCAAGGTTAAAAAAAACATAAATTTTTTGCAGCATCACCTCTTTTCTCACAGTTTCAGAAACAGTTTAATAAAGGATTCATTCTCTCTAAACCCCTCCCTCCGAGAGCTTGCTGTGCTCTGATTGGTCAGATGCTTGCAGTGCGTGTCGGAAACAAAACGGCCATTGGCATATCTGAGTTTCAGCGCTGGATCTTCCTCAGCACTTGATACACAGTGATAAGAACAGTAACGATGGCGTCGTTTTACCGTATCAATTCGAGCCCGAGTCCTCAACCTTTGGAAGTGCATGCAAAGTGGATTTGCTTCTACACAGCAGAAACAGTGCCTTCTCGACACGTCGACAACATGAACCAAACTCTACCAGGCCTTAGCTATAACTATTGTAGCTGCATTTACATGGACCCTAATAATCCAAAAGTAATGTAGGAGAATAGTAAGCAAAACTGTATATTCGTGCATATAAAATCTATTCCGATTTTAAGCTTGTGACAAACGCACACATCGTGCCATCACTTTATTTAGCGTTCATGTAAACACTACAATCGAAATGAATTTAAACAAAAAGTGTCCATGTAAACGTATCTCAAGTCTGAGGGCAGAGTCGATTCGAGCAGGAAATAAGACTAACGACTAGTTTCAGGCAGTTTAGAATCGTTTTTTTCTTTTGGGAGACAATAACTCCATTTACCTTTGAAACTTTCCAGACCTTTTACATTAACAAACAGCTATTTATCACACTACATGAAAGGTAATATCCGAAAAAAGCATAATGGGGCACTTTAAATAATTTGATACACACTTAAAAAGTGACATCTTCCGTGTCCTTTTGATAATCTCTCATCGTCCTGTTTGTGCCATAGAGAGCATGTACAGTGAGATTACTAAACTCTGGACATGATGTCATCACCTAAGGTTTAGTGTAGAACAGGCCTGAAAATTACTGACACTAAAGCGCAAAACACACAAGCCATTTGCACTCTCACACCCTGGAATATTAGTATCAGCATGTTTTGGGGATGCCATGTGTATGATTTCTGCACTTCAACATGGATTTTTTTCAACCAGGCAAACATCTTCTATCAGATAACCTGGAAACATGAAAGTAACCATTGATTTCAATCATGTCTGTAGAACTTTAAAAGGATAGTTCATCCAAAAAATCTAAATTCTGTCATCATTTACTCATACAAAACTGTAAAGTCATACAGTGAGGATGAGTAAATGATGCGACTATAGGGCATCCTACATCCTACATAAGGCATTAAGATATTATCAACATCATGATTTTCTGTAAAGCTGCTTTGAAACAATGTGTATTGTGACTTTCTTCTGTGGAACATAAAGATATTTTTAAAAAGTCTCAGTGTTTTTGTCCATTCAATGAACGTCCATTTAGGTCCTATGTTGTTTGGATCCCATTGATCTTCAAAATATCTTATTTTGTGTTTGAACAGAAATAAAAGTCGTACCAAACGACATGGGGGTGAGTAAATGATAACCAAATTTTCATTTTTGGGTGATCTATCCCTTTAATTCTTAGGTTCAGGGGTTTGTTTTGTCGGTAACCCAAAATATGAGCAGTAAGAATGAGCACGCTTGACTTAGCAAACACCACTAATTACTGTAAACATTATTAATGGTAATTTTGTGGTCAGGTCAGTAATGGATTGGTTTGTAACTCTAAACTGCACATGGACAACTAGCAGTCACAGTCAGGCACAAACCTCCCGAGATAAATGTCTGGCTTACGGTGCATTAACTCAAAGCGTCGCAATACAGCACATCACAGGGCTGCCCTAATCCTCTCCAGTCACACAGAGAAACCACACACACACACACACACACACACACACACACACACACACACACACACACACACACACACAGTATAATCACAATGGTTGGTGCAATCATTAAAGAATTCAGTTTGTCAGATTCACTCCATCTGTCAGACATCATTTTCACACTGTTTGTATAACACTTAGTGCCCTGTGTCTATTCTTTTGAAGCACTAAAACAGATTAATGCATTAAATAGTTGATCTAAATGCATAAAGTAGGTAATAAAGAGACTTAAATGGTTTTGATGTGCAATCTGTTTGGAAATGGAAGTGGAATGTCAGCTTTACACATTAAATATAATTTATACATTCCCTGAAAATATGCGCAAAGAATTATGGGTACACTCTTAAATATAAAGGTTTCAAAAGGGTGTTTTCGCAGTGATACCATGGAAGAACCATTTTTTTTCTTAGAGCGAATAACATTTTATTTATTTAAAGAACCTTTTTTTCCACAATAAAGAACCGTTTGTGCAATGGAATGATTCTATGGATGTTAAAGGTTAACCACTGATGCCAATAAAGAACCTTTTTTTTTTCAAGAGTGTACAAAATTATCAACAGAGGAGGAGAATTTGTGAGAAAAGGAGATAAGAAGAGATAAGAAAGAACCAGTCAAATACCTTTAATAGTTAACTTGCTGACATGGGTTTTGCCTCGATTAATCCAGAAAACATCCACATAGAGAGGGAGATTATGGTAGTTTGTACATGTGTGACTCTCCGAGAGGATCAGAGAGGAAAAGTCCAGTGCCATTCAGCACCATTAAACACCACTACATCTTAAAACCATGACACATCAGTATCAAATAAAGTATAATTTTTTTTTGGAAATTATTTATTCAATTACAATTACAAATTCAAATATTTCAGTGAAGTTACTTATGAATATTTCAGTGAAGTTCTGTTTCCCCTTGGGCAAAGTTAGATTTCAAATCGCATACTTCCAACACTGCATGTGCCAGTCATAATAGTTTGGAAATAATAGTATGAAGAAAAAAAACACATGACTAATTTGAGTCGGTCCTATTGAATCATTTAAAATGACTAATGTTATGCAGACCCATTCAGACATTTTCTATATTTTTACGTGGGAGTTTATGACGGAAGAGTTTGTGATTTTATAAAAAATTTTTAAACAATGTCATTACAATTTTACACAAGAAATGCAATTTAAATTAAAACTTTTACTTCAGTTGTGCTGACTTAAATCTGTAATACCATATACATTTTTTTGTGACATTAACGGTAACATTAGCTAAAAGAATTTCTTTAATATATAAAGCAAAACGGGCATTGTACCTGAAATACAGTATACCTAAGTTAAATGGAATTAAACTGAAATCGAACCAAACTAATGATAATAATAAATGAATCAAATTATACTGAATCGAATCAAGGGTTTGTGAATCAGAATCAGATCTGGAAATGCAGCCAAATGAATCAACATCAAACTAATATCAAATCAAGTCACGTCAAAATCAAGTCAAAATCAAAATCAAAATCAAATCAAACACAACAAATCAAAGTCAAGTCAAACTGAAACAAGCCGTACTGAATTGAATCAAAGGTTTATGAATCAGAATCAAACAGAATCTGGAAATGCACCCGAATGAATCAGAATCAAACTAATCAAGTCAAGCCAAGTCACGTCAAAATCAAAATCAAACACAACAAATCAAATTCAAACCAAACCAAATCAAACCATACTGAATCAAATCAAGGGCTTATGAATCAGAATCAAATAGAATCTGGAAATGTATCCAAATTAGTCAAAATCTAACTATGGATGAGTACTTAGTACTTTATACTTTTGCACTTACAGACTTTACAGTCTTTTGCACTAATGTCATATTGCTGCTATTTGTATTTGTCTTGTAGCTTACAAATGCCTTTATACTCAGAACTTCAAAATTTTTACATATTTTGGATGTATATTTGCACTTTACATATATTTGGATATAACAGAGTTTACTGTTTACATTTACTCATGTATATTCATTCAGAAGATTTATTTACTCGGTCTATATATACCTGTTTAGTATAAGTACACTGCTGCTAAACATTTGATGTGAGAGAAAAGAAACGGTATTTCGATTCCTGTGTATGTTTGCACATATGGTGGCATTGACAAATAAAAACCTTGAACCTTAGTATTAGCATGTGTCATGGAGTATGAAAGCTGTATTTTCAAAATGATTTGACTTGGGCTTTATTAAATTTAAGTGAGTGATGAAATCTGCGAACAGCTGTGATGAAAAACAGTGGGATGGAAAGAGATTTTTGAGCTGGCACTCACAAAAAGGGGTGACTTGGGCTGATTTGAAGTGACCATCTGTGGCATAATGATAATCATGTTTGCAACTTCGAGTGTCTTCACGAAACAGCATTTATCCACACTGCCACGGGCGTACACAATGCGCTGGCAGCTTTGAAATAAAGTGCAGCTTGTTTACCGAGCGCTTACTAAGCACCAATCCGGGACAAAATATCTCACAAATGTTACTGTGGTATGAAGGTCACTCAATGCTTCAGGTTACAGGTCATATGCTGAGTTGAATTGCCTCCCTAAACTAAACAGAGAGAGGGCAGATGGAAAAAGATAGATAGATGGGGGAAAGGGAAAGAAATTCATTAAATATTCAACTCCTATTTTGTTCAGTAACACTTCAGTGGAGACGTTAGATTGATAATTGGTAAAGATTCAACCGACACTCAACTGTCACTCAGCCCTAACGATCCCATTTATCCTGAACCCCCCCTCGCATTTCACTCTCTGGTGACGAAACGAAGGTCACTGATACACAAAAGTACGCAATCACTCACGTTTGCGAGAGCACGTACACACTTCGCTACACAATCTCTGAGTGATGCCGTAGGGAATTTTGATAAACAATAGTGCATAATCAGATTATTTAACTGATTTGATTAACTGCACATTCCATGTGCTATAACTATTCAGGTTCACTAAGACAGCTCTGAAATACGACCTGGGCTTGCCTGTACTGTGTGTTATATATAGCTGTGTGCTACGTGGAAGAGGACAAATAGGGTTCCATACGACTATGGATCTATAACCTTGCTGTATGACCTGGTCGCCCACACCCAACCCCCACAAACCAAGGAAAACCCAGCCTTACTGATGGATATCACAGTAAATGATTCTGTCTACATACTAAACCAAGTATTCAATGTAATTCATTAAAATGCATCTTTCATGCTTTCATTCAGGATTAATGACTGCAGGTAATCTGAGGTTGAAGATTTGCAGCTATGCAGAGATAAACTACAGCCTTAATGATTTTTCCACATCTGAGAGTAAACCAGGGCATCAGATGATTACAGCAGAGAAATCACAAGAAAATGATGTGTCTTTGCCGTAAATGAGAAAGAAACAGCTGAATATATAAATAAAGACATTTATAATATTACAAAAGATTTCTATTTCAAATAAATGCTGTTCAATTAAACCTTCTATTCGAGAAAGAATCCTGAAAAAATGTTTCCACAAAAATATTAAGGAGCACAACTGTTTTCAACAATGAAAATAATAAGAAATGTTTTTCGTGCAGCAAATCTTAGAATAAGAAACCTTTCATTGAAGTAAAACAATTGAAAGTGGGGGTAAATCACATTGTGAAATAAATGTTTTTCTCTAGTTTACGTTGGCCACAATTAATGTCACCCAATTATTGCTGTTACAATTGCTGGGTGTAGCAGGGAAGAGTCAGAACAGGACTTCCAAAATAGACGGGTTTTAAAACTAGACAACCAAACATAACATCAAGAACGAACAAGGAGTGCTGGGAGTAAGTTCAATATAAAGGGAGTGTAGATGATGAGGACCAGGTGCAGGGAATCTGGGGAGAGCGGGAGAGACGATGAGGAAGTGAGTTCAGGTGTGAGACAGGGAGGATCCTGGGAAATGGAGTCCGGGACAGGCGTGGATTGTAACATAACCTCCCAGGGTGGATGCCCTGGAGACCTACACGCAGGTGTGGGGGAGGTGGCGGGTCAGGAGCCTTGGGCGGCCATGGCTGGTCAGGAGTCTCAGGCGGCCATGGCGGGTCAGGAGTATCAGGCGGCCATGGCAGGTCAGGAGTATCAAGCGGCCATGGCGGGTCAGGAGTATCAGGCGGCCATGGCGGGTCAGGAGTATCAGGCGGCCATGGCGGGTCAGGAGCCGTGGGATGCCAAGGCAGATCAGGAGCCGTGGGAGGCCATGGCGGATCGGGAGCTGTGGGCTGCCATGGCGGATGAAGAGCCCCACCCACATGAGCCCCACCCACATGTGCCCCACCCACATGTTCCCCACCCATGGGTACATAGCCCCCCCCCAAATTTCTTTGGGGAGCTTCAGGGGTGGTAAGAAGGGCTCGTGGAATGGGACGGGCTCATGGGCTGGAGCGGCCTTGCGGGCTGGATCGGGCTCAAGGAGAGCCGGAGTGGACTCAAGGAGAGCCGGAGCCGCCTTGTGAAAGGCTGGAGCGGCCTCGTGGAAGGCTGGAGCGGCCTCTTGGAAGGCTGGAGCGGCCTCGTGGAAGGCTGGAGCGGCCTCGTGGAAGGCTGGAGTGGGCTCTAGGAGAACGGGTTCGTGTAGACTTGGAGTTGGCTCGTGGAGACTTGGAGCAGGCTCGTGGAGACTTGGAGCAGATTCGTGGAGACTTGGAGTGGACTTTAGGAGTCTTGGAGCGGGCTCTTGGAAGGCTGGAGCGGGCTCGTGGAGACTTGGAGCGGATTCTAGGAGGACTGGAGCGGATTCTAGGAGGACTGGAGCGGCAGGATCGTTCCAAAAGTCAATCAGCCAGTGGTCCTGTGGCTCTAGCGTGGCGGCGGCCATCTTGGCCGGAGACGAGGGCTCTGGCGTGGCAGCGGCCATCTTGGCCGGAGACGAAGGCTTCGCGGCGGCCAACTTTCTTGGCGGTTTGGGCTTCGCGGCGGCCCTCCTCCTCGGCCGTTTGTGCTGAGGGACAGGCAGGACAACCCGGGAAGGCCCACTGGATGGATACGGGGAGGAAACTGGCTGTGGGTGAACTGACCAGGCCGTGTGTTTTTCTGAGGGGACCGGACGAGGAAGACACACATTCTCGTGAACCTCTTCAATTTCAAAATCAGAACAATTTAAAAACAGAATCAGATTCATCGACTCGACTAGGGAAAAGGAACAGGCAGGTTCAAGGTAGCGAATGGTGTCCTCGTCCAACCCCATCAGAAAAACCGCGTGCAAAGGAGCATCTGGCCAGTTCACCAAACTAGACAGCTCAGCAAATTCCTCGACGTACCTCTCCAGCGGGCGACCATCCTGTCGAAGCCCCCATAGCCGGTCCACCGCTGAAGTTTGCTCCAGAGGGGATACGGGAGAAACCGGGATCAGGAAGATAACCATCCTTGTGGAAGTCCTTTGCAGTTTTGGACCGTTCTTCTGTTACAATTGCTGGGCGTAGCAGGGAAGAGTCAGAACAGGACTTCCAAAATAGACGGGTTTTAATCAAACTAGACACAACCAAACAAACATAACAACATCAAGAACGGACAAGGAGTGCTGGGAGTGAGTTCAATATAAAGGGAGTGTAGATGACGAGGACCAGGTGCAGGGAATCCGGAGAGAGCGGGAGCTACGATGAGGAAGTGAGTTCAGGTGTGAGACAGGGAGGATCCTGGGAAATGGAGTCCGGGACAGGCGTGGATTGTAACAATTGCAACCTCGTTTTAGTCTTCTCCTATAATGCCTAACAAGAGATCAGAGACCATTCCTTCATACAGAATCTCTCCTGATCCGTCAGATTCCCAGCTCCATGTTGGTGCTTCATCACTTCAGTTTACCCCACTCATTTTCTATAGGGTTCAGTTCAGGGGACTGGGACGGCTATCGCAAAAGCTTCATTTTGTGCTCAGTGACACATTTTTTTTTAAGTTTGTTTTGGATCATTGTCCTGATGGAAGATCCAACCACGACTCATTATAAGATTCCTAGCAGATGCCATCAGGTTTTGATTTTTTATCTGTTGTATTTGCTAGAATCCATGATACCATGTATCTGAAAAAGATGTCCAGGACCTCCAGCAAAAAAATAGGCCCACAACATTAAAGATCCAGCAGTATATTTAACCGTGGGCATGGGGTACTTTTTTCTCCCTGTTTGCACCAAAGCCATCTGGTGGGTTTACTGCCAAAAAGCTCTTTTTATAGTTTCATCTGACCACAGAACCAGGTCCCTTTTGAAGTTCCAGTCGTGTCTGACAACTGAATATGCTGGAGTTTATTTTTGGATGATCAAGGAGGATTTTTCTTGAAACCCTCCCAAACAACATGTGGTGATGTAGGTGCTGTTTGGAGAACACCTGCTTGCATCAGAACTACGTTCTTTGGTTTTACTTATTGTAATGGATGATTAAGGGAATTTGGCCTTTGTGTTTCCTCATATTTATACTCCTGTGGATAATGAAGTCGTGGCTGGACAGTTTCATGCTCCTAGTCACACTGGTGTGCTAAAAAAGAGATATTTTACTCATAAGAATTTCTAGGGGTGCCAATAATTGTGGCCAACATGTATTGGAGAAAAACAATTATTTCATAATGTGAGTTTCCCCCAACTTTCAATTGTTTTACGTCAATGAAAAGTTAGAATTTTGTGAATTTTTTGAATGGAAGATCATATGATAAACAATGCAGATTTATTTTCACAGCCGCCTTTGCTCATTTTTACCAAGGGTGCCAATATTAGTAGAGGGCACTGTAAATATGGGGACTTAGCTGTTATCAAAATTGCTGCCAAGTGTACTGACTTGCCTTAAAGGGACTTTGGCTACATGTCTACAGTTAGACAGATCATGGGGCTGCTCAGAGTCCATGAAAAAGTCCTGGCACTGCTGGACTGCGATTGCTATTGGCAGAAGTTCCAGAGAATGTGTCCAGTCTGGGAGGAAGAACCCTGTTACTCTGTAACTGTGGAGACAGATGCAGCGGTGGCTTATGGGTGGCATAGCCAATGATGCTAACAGTGGGTGAAAAGTTTAATGGCCATAACAACACACCATTTACTGCCCGTCATCACTAATTAAGACCAGAGAGGCTGGTGTGGAATTGGCTGGGATGGGGAAACTCTAAATACAGCTGCTGTTGTCTGTTGAGCAGCTGGGCAGACAGAAACAGTTGACTCTGTTGTGTCTGTTCGGTCCAGGTCACTAATGGTCTCAGTGGCTGGAGCTCTGGTGCAATGGCAACCAGAGGTTGAGAGCTAAGTGTTGATACAGCGTTTGTCAGGTCCATCTGGAGTCTTTCAGAAAGGTCCAGACCTCCAGAACTGCTCTTTGGGGACAGAATCAATGCCCAGTCTCATCTGATTCATTCATATGACAGGATACGACATAATACAATTCCAGAAGTGCACAACTGACCCTTTGTTAAGCTCCGCCCCCTTTGGTTAATGTACCCAGACAAGCTTTAGAGAGCATCCGGATGACAACAATTGCTACAGATTTGGTCAGTAAGATTTTAAGGAGGGGCTTACTGAAGGTTAAAATAATATTTGTGTGTTCCAAAAGTTTCTACAATGTTTGCAACAAATAAACACATAGTATTTTCATATACTTACATTAGAAAAAAAGACTAAAAGCTGGTCTGATAATATGACGGATGGCAAAAGTTGCTAAGGCAGGATTGGTCAGTAACATTTTAAGTCGGACCTTAGTAAAGGCTAAAATAAAATTAGTGTAAAGGTTCCTAAAGTTTCTACAATGTTTGCAACAATTAGGATTTCAATAGACTTACATAAAAAAAGCATTGTCTGATAAAAGATGGATGACAACAGTTGCTACGGTAGGATTGGTCAGTAACATTTTAAGGCGGGCTTAGCGAAGGCTCAATTAGAGGCAGCATAGATCCTCACTTAACTCCTCCCTTGCTATAGAAACTGATAAACGTCTGAGTTTAAGGTCAAGAGCTTTGTATTGCTGCAATTATGATTTTGATAGGTCATTATGCCACTGATTGGACATTTTCCATGCTGTAAACTCAGTTTCACAGTATGTCACTTCGCCAGCTATTCCCATGTAGCCAGACATCTTACTTTATTTCACACTGAGGCTATCAGAGCTCCGTTGTAGAACTCTCAGCACTGAACGCAGATTCACTGATAGCACCAATAACAGAATAGATGGATGTCTATTTCCCTGTCACCTCATTTCTTGCCAGCCCGATGGCAGTACCCAGATTTGATTCAAAACAGTCATATTGACTGATTTCCAAGAGCCAAAGCAAAGTCAAACCTGGCACTGATCATCTGAAACATTTCCAAGGCTGGCAGAACACACCGAATGGTTTAAATTATGCTGAAATGAGTTTCAGTAAAACCATAAACCCTTCCATCCCTTCTGTGTCCCAAGATGAAGTCAAGACAAAGTGGAAGCCACGAACAAGTTCATCCTAACAGACTTAGCCAATATAATACAGCAGGTTCCCAAGGCAAAGCGGAGAGCCTGGTAAGGTGATGATAAACTAGAAAAACAGGTACAGAAGAATTCTGCTAACCTTCACTAGCAACTACAGACTATTCAGTCAGCAAGATGATATTTCACTTTGCAGGTTAAGTGTCACGGAAAACACAATAACATGGGATAACAATTGTTGGCTGATGGAAGGGGGAGATTTATTCACTAATACCACACATGACATTTCACCAGAGGTTCAAAGCCTCTGCATTCTGGATAAACCTCCCTCTGTATCGCCTGATTATTGACATCACATTCCTCAGGGTGGGGAATAAGTGACAGGGAGTGATGAATAATTATTTTAATTAGATTTTGTACACTTTCTAAGTTGCCACACTGCAAAAAATGCTATTCTGAAAACATTTTAATCTATTTTCAGTTAAAATGCATTCATCTTGTATATTTATATTGTTGGATTTCTAAACTCAAAAAAATTAAGCCTTTTTTTTTTTTAAAGATTTACACATTTCAATTAATAGTAAAATTCCATCAAATTGAATTGAATAATCCTTACATATTTTAATTGAATAGCTTCTTAACTCTTTTCCCGCCAAACACGGAATTGTCTGTTATTTGTGAGAAAACGCTTCCCTGCCAAACACGGAATTTTCTGGGTTTCCGTGTTTTCACTGTTATACAGTAGGGGGTGCTATTACGCATCTTCTGAATGAGTACAGAATCTCCTGATCAAAACACAGGCGAAGAAGACGCAAAAAAACAAGTGATCGTATGTAAGCAGATGCATATGTAAAATAACGTGATCATCAACATTAAACATATACACTCACCTAAAGGATTATTAGGAACACCTGTTCAATTTCTCATTAATGCAATTATCTAATCAACCAATCACATGGCAGTTGCTTCAATGCATTTAGGGGTGTGGTCCTGGTCAAGACAATCTCCTGAACTCCAAACTGAATGTCAGAATGGGAAAGAAAGGTGATTTAAGCAATTTTGAGCGTGGCATGGTTGTTGGTGCCAGACGGGCCGGTCTGAGTATTTCACAATCTGCTCAGTTACTGGGATTTTCACGCACAACCATTTCTAGAGTTTACAAAGAATGGTGTGAAAAGGGAAAAACATCCAGTATGCGGCAGTCCTGTGGGCGAAAATGCCTTGTTGATGCTAGAGGTCAGAGGAGAATGGGCCGACTGATTCAAGCTGATAGAAGAGCAACTTTGACTGAAATAACCACTCGTTACAACCGAGGTATGCAGCAAACCATTTGTGAAGCCACAACACGCACAACCTTGAGGCGGATGGGCTACAACAGCAGAAGACCCCACCGGGTACCACTCATCTCCACTACAAATAGGAAAAAGAGGCTACAATTTGCACGAGCTCACCAAAATTGGACAGTTGAAGACTGGAAAAATGTTGCCTGGTCTGATGAGTCTCGATTTCTGTTGAGACATTCAGATGGTAGAGTCAGAATTTGGCGTAAACAGAATGAGAACATGGATCCATCATGCCTTGTTACCACTGTGCAGGCTGGTGGTGGTGGTGTAATGGTGTGGGGGATGTTTTCTTGGCACACTTTAGGCCCCTTAGTGCCAATTGGGCATCGTTTAAATGCCACGGCCTACCTGAGCATTGTTTCTGACCATGTCCATCCCTTTATGACCACCATGTACCCATCCTCTGATGGCTACTTCCAGCAGGATAATGCACCATGTCACAAAGCTCGAATCATTTCAAATTGGTTTCTTGAACATGACAATGAGTTCACTGTACTAAAATGGCCCCCACAGTCACCAGATCTCAACCCAATAGAGCATCTTTGGGATGTGGTGGAACGGGAGCTTCGTGCCCTGGATGTGCATCCCACAAATCTCCATCAACTGCAAGATGCTATCCTATCAATATGGGCCAACATTTCTAAAGAATGCTTTCAGCACCTTGTTGAATCAATGCCACGTAGAATTAAGGCAGTTCTGAAGGCGAAAGGGGGTCAAACACAGTATTAGTATGGTGTTCCTAATAATCCTTTAGGTGAGTGTAAATCAAAACTGCCTAATGTTACTGAATGATTGACTATAGGACTGTGCAAGCATTAGGGGTGTTGATGGACTCATCTACTCCATCTGTGTTTGATCATCGCTCTGAATCTGATCTGGATGTATTCTTTGACAAAAACGTGATTTTCTCAGCTTTTTGTTCAAAATGTTGCTTTTTTATGAAACTTGCCCATATTTAAGTGTTGATAAAAAAGGAATGCATGAAGCTAGAATAAAACGTTTTTTTTGTTTGTTTGTTTAAAAGCAGAGGGTCTGCTCGTTCTTTTGATATATTGCATGCTCAGATATTCATACAACAAAATATTCTATGGGCCATAAAATTTTTGTGAAAATGATCAAAAACGCTGGCGGTGGCTGGCAACTTTTTTTAAAAACGCTGGCGGGGAAAGAGTTAAGGATTATTCAATTAAAATATGTAAGGATTATTTAATTCAATTGATGGAATTTTACTATTAATTGAAATGCGTAAATCTTAAAAAAGGCTTAAAATTGTTTTTGAGTGTAGATACATTTTCTGGAGAATCCTTTAATGCAAGTCATGGGGTTTTTGTACCATTTTATCGTCTGCCTAACAAAAACCAAAGTCTAATAACTTTAATAATGAATATCACACCAATCCTCAATAAGCCACACGATTTGAGATCATTTCAGGTATGATGTTTATGGTTTTATATCCCTACATACTGACACTTTCCTTCAGGAAGCACCAATAATTACAATGTTTGCTCTTCTAAGGCTCATGGAAGGATTACATATAAGATAGAAAAGAATATACTTCATACCGGTGTATTCATAGTCCGCAGCTGCAAAGCCTAACAAATCCACTGTGTTTTGGGTCTCATCAACCGGCAGAGAATATCAGCTTTAGAGCAAAGCTCTCCCAACATCAGAGTTAAACACCTCAGATCTCCTCATAACTGAGTGGCATTTCCAACTAAAGGTCTCTGCCAGAGACAGATAATAAAGATGCCGTTCTCCTCTGTGACAGATAGACAGATACAAGTAAAATGGCTCTAAACTAGCTCAATTCTGAACAGAGTTTGAGAAGTCCCTGACCTCTTAATTCCTCAAGAGGAAACATTTCATTATTTCTTCATTCTGTTTAGTTACACAAAAATTACACACTTCACCTATAAATGAACTAAATATGAAATAAATGTGATTCTGGAAAGAATATAGATCAAAGCTGATAGTAAATAACTGTTTCGAAAATCGGACTCATTCTGCTCCCACGACCCAGGCCGTCGTGGAGCCCCGTTGTGCATGACAGGTCATCTGCGGCCAAAGTCATCACAGCTGTGCTGATTTTATGCAGCTGAAGAGCTGTGTGAGCTTGGGCCAAAGCCAGATCTGTCTGCTCCAGGAGAAAAGAGTGTTTATCCCCTCAACAGTATTTTTGCAGTTGGAGTTGCAGTCGTTTAATCAGTACGCCCTACAGATATCTGCATGGGAATGAAGAGCGAGTTCAGAGGTCACCGGTACATCCCTTATGCAAAAGCAACGACCAGAAGCAGTGTTTTAAAGAGCGTGCAAATGTTGCAGGGAGGCCTCTGGGTTTTAGCTCGCCTGAGGTGCAAACTGTTTATTTTCGTTGCACCATTGCTTCGAACACATCTATAAATCCTTTTGATAAACACAGCTCAAGTCCCAAGGTCACGACTTTCTATCACAGTTCTACGGCCTCCATCCACGCAAGCTATTTTTCTGTAAGTCATCCGTACCAGCCGAAGCAGAAACTTAAACTCAAGGGAAACAAGACAACAGACATAACTAAATTATGATAGGTTCAATGCCATGTTTGTAGCACTTTTAAATCAAGTGGCAACCTCCTGCGGTCTCTCTTGAAGCCAACACGGAAGTGACTTAAACTGCAATTCATCGACTGGCCGCTAGAAACTGGAAGTCAAATCTGTATCTCCCCCATGTTAAAATGCCATGTTAAACTTTACAGCAGAAAAAAATATGTTTACAGCCTGGTACAAAAAGTGGTTTTGGTCTATACAGCTAATTTTGCCTGTGAGGGGGGTGAATTTTTTTATAACTCATCCGTTTAAATTATATTAAGCCTTGAAATTCTGCATAATTAAGGGCGTGGTCACTTGAGTGACAGGTGGATTGCCACTATGGTCGAGCTAGACGGGAGTGGTTTCAGCAACCAGGCACCACCCACGTCCTGCCTCTTTGCCCATTTTCAGTTATCCAGGAGTGAAGCACTGCCAAGATGGCGACGGCCGGCTCCGCCCACTTTAGAATTCAAAAATGCTCTTCAGAAACCTACGGGTGATGTCATGGACACTACGTCCATACTTTTTTACAGTCTATGTTTACAATACAAAACAACATTTTCTTAACAGAGTGTCTATTTACACTGGGTGCAATTAGCTCATCTTGTTGGCAAAGGCTATTTTAACTAACTCCGCCTACCACTGTCTAGTCGAGCTAGACAAAATTACGAAATAAATCAAGCTGGTAGCTGGAACAGTGGCTTTTGACACGACCAACCTGAGTTTGTTCCCCATTCTTCTCCCTTTTCCTATCACCAAGACTTGACATTAACTTTTTTGCTGAGTAGCCACTATGGCTAGTGGTTTCCCAAAGTTACTAGCCACTCAGCATTTTCACTGGTCACAATTTTGACATCAATACCATGGGGAAAAACTGACATATAGATATTTTTAATAACTCATAATTTGGCAGCACGTTTATTAGGCTGCTGTCACTTTAAGACCTGACGCACAGATCCATTATACTGTTACACATGCGTTTTCTTTCTCAACTGTTTACATTCACTTAAATCATAACTGACTGTGTTTACGTGAATACTCGCCAGGACCGGCATTTTGATATTCTTTTGTGTGTATTTGACTTTTTAAGCACTATAAGCAACGTAAAAGAACTCAATTTAGCACTGAGAGACGGCTTTATGTGCACGCACTTTTAGTGTGAGCACAAAATCTGCAGGAATGAGTAAAATGATGTGTAATACGCGCAATCCCACACCAACATTCAAGCCCTGTAACACCAACAATATTCTCCCGGAGCAAATGAAAAGAGTGAGGGAAGGCGGGTTTGTGTGTCAACTCACTATCGGAGAGATGAGAGAGAGAGAAAGCAAAGCTGATATTGTATATCTATTCTGTGGAAAATGAGTATTGGAAGCGTTTCAGATATTTGAGTATCGATATGTATTGAAAAACACATTGCACTTATTTCAGATGCCTTTTTAAAAGACTACAATTGAAAAACGTATTATAGGCCTATATAAAATTCAACCCGCCAAAGCGGCTACTGCTGAAATCCACTTGCATTTGGCAAGTGTTAATGTCAAGAACTGCCAATCACATATCAGCATGTCAAAGATGTTTATTTTACTTTACAAGATGTTTACTACATATGATTAGGGTAAAAACGAATATATCAGCATACTTCCCCAGTTGATTAATCATAGTACATCAAAACAGTTGTTTTGTATTACAAGTTTTCTGGAATGTCATGTTTAAATATGCAAATGCGGCATTATCAAATTAAATATGCACTAATTAGCATACATTTCTAGAACAGAAATCTGAACATTGGATAAAGCCAGGTTCAACATTTTTATTAGAGTTAAAGGATTTTACAGAAGGTATTTTTGTCAACTGACCAAAAAACACACACATTTTCACCATTATAAATCAGTGGTAATAATATATGAACAAACCCATAAACCCACTGTGGTATGGAAATTATCACAGACGAATGTTAGTCAGAAACTGTATCCCATTTTTTTGTGTGTGGGGGGACAGCAGGGAACGAGAGGTCGTCGTGGGTCCGGGAGGGATTGCTCCCTGCTCTGGGAGATAAACCCAGACTCATTTCTGCTCTCCATCTCACTGCCGGCAAATTGAAGGACAGATCAGAGCAAAGTGTACCCACAATCAGCACTTCACTCTTCAACAGAACGGCACATTTAATCCCCGCAAACCCCTTTGGACACGGGACTCTTCAGGAGTGTGGAATAATATAATCAGGAAAGCCCACTCATGGTCTATGCGGGGAAGCACATAAAGATAGATGGCAAATGACAATAGCATCCATTTTGTCTCCCTGTTTTGTATTCAATTGACAAAACACACCAGTGACGGCGGCTCCCGTGGGAGGGCATTGGTGTTGTAAGGTGAAATCGCTTGTTAAATATGTCAGTTTTTGACTGGAGTAATTATCTTGTTAATTATCAGGTGTGGGGGCTGTGATTCAATGACTGTGAAGCCATCAATTAACAAGCTGAAATCAGTCAGTGGAGGCATGACGAAACAAGACCTCAGGAGCCGAATGCATTTAGCTAGTGCAAGAAACTCACGACTGCCAAAACGCAGCGCTGGATCGCTGACTGACTCAATCTTTTGAGATGTTATTGTGTAAAAAGTCTAAACGCTCCAATGCGAAAGAGAATTTTCATCTGTCAGTGGTTTCTAAATATTTATCTCTGCTTCATTCCAACTTGGCATCGTTAATCGGCTTCACACAGTCTATCAGAACGACATGGAACTAAGAGAAGAGAGCTGAATGCGGACAGACTGTTGAGTTCAAACCACATCAAAGCTAGTTTCCATGCCACAAAATAAGTCAAAAAAGAAAGAGAACCTCACAATAACGTGTAAACAAACCCCATCTGCGCAATGCTCGGTGGGTTTAAATGCCCTAGTGTTCATTACACCATGTGTGAGAAACAGATTGAAGTGCCGTCGGGCTGCATGAGCCTGTAATGGCTGTGCTGCCTCTGACTGGGAAGCCAGTCCTAATTAGATCATCAGAAAAGGCCACACTGATGGCCGTTATACACTCCCTGGACTCAGTTTGGGTCAAGATGCAAACAGTGGACAAAACGCTGGTGGCAGTACAAACCAACCCATAAATGACCACCGATTTTGTCAAATAATCACTATATTGCTCACTTTGGCCATATAAAAAACAAACTGAAATAAAATTAACTGTAAGATCTACGAAGATTAAAAATCTCTTTTACAAGAGTGTCCTGGCCAAGACAGGCAGCTAATTAAGGAACACAAAATAAAGTTAGCAAAATAAAATATAAAAAGCGCAATTCACATAAAATACACAGCATAAAACACAGTGCAAGCTAAATAATGAAACATTAAATAAATTACTAATAAATACATTTACATTTTTATGATTATGTATATATATATATATACACACACACACACACACACACAAACTACAGTTCAAAAGCATTTATTTGATCAAAATACAACAAAAACAGTAATATTGTGAAATATTATTGTTGATCAATATTATTTTATTATTTATAATAAATATGTATTATTATAATTAATATACGTAGTTAATAAACATGTATAATTATAAATATTATTATTAGAATTTCTATTTAAATATATTTCAAAATGTAATTTATTCCTGTAATGGCAAAGCTGAATATTCAGCATCATTTCTCTAGTCTTCAGTGTCCCATGATCCTTCAGAAATAATTTTAATATGCAACTACATCTGTCACCGTAATGGGGAGCTAAACCTCACCAGCCACCTTTAAAATCTAAAGAGCATCCTACTTAAAAAAAAGTAAAATGACTAATGCTAAAAAGGTTTATGGGAATGACCAGACACGTGTCTTTTTCAGGTATAGATTAAAACAGTGTGAAATATAGCCAAATGACTAACGAGTATAATCTTTTAATAAGAATATCTTTAGTTGTTCATTTTTAGAGATGTTGAAGTGGCACAAATTTTCATTCCAAAACTAGTTCACACAGTCCTTAGTCACGCAGACTGACTCATTTAGTTCTGAGCTTTAACCACAATGCTAGTGTGTTATAGACCGTTAGGCCAACACTACAAAAACCACAAACCCTGTGCAGTGTGACATACATTACACATAAAATACATTACACATACTTACATTTTTGCTATCAAAACCATTTTCTGGCATTCAATGTCAATAATGTTGCCAAACCCTGGACTAGGGGCTGGTTTAACATACTGTCAATTAACAAAAATGTTAATATAATTTATCTACCCCCATGTTGTTACAAACACATATTATTTTTATTTTATGTCAATATACATTGATCAGGCATAACATTATGACCGATGAAGTGAATAACACTGATTATCTCTTCATCACGGCACCTGTTAGTGGGTGGGATATATTAGGCAGCAAGTGAACATTTTGTCCTTAAAGTTGATGTGTTAGAAGCAGGAATGTCCAAGCGTAAGGATTTGAGCAAATTTGACATGGGCCAAATTGTGATGGCTAGACGACTGGGTCAGAGCATCTCCAAAACTACAGCTCTTGTGGGGTGTTCCCGGTCTGTAGTGGTCAGTATCTATTAAATGTGGTCCAAGGAAGGAACAGTGGTGAACCGGCGACAGGGTCATGGGCGGCCAAGGCTCATTGATGCACGTGGGGAGTGAAGGCTGTCCTGTGGACCACGGAGCAATGGAAGAAGGTGGCCTGGTCTGATGAATCATGTTTTCTTTTACATCACGTGGATGGTCGGGTGCGCTTACGTGGGGAACACATGGCACCAGGATGCAATATGGGACAAGCCGGCGGAGGCAGTGTGATGCTTTGGGCAATGTTCTGCTGGGAAACCTTGGGTCCTGCCATCCATGTGGATGTTACTTTGACATGTACCACCTACCTAAGCATTGTTGCAGACCATGTACACCCTTTCATGGAAACGGTATTCCTAGGTGGCTGTGTCCTCTTTCAGCAGGATAATGCGCCCTGCCACAAAGCAAAAATGGTTCAGGAATGGTTTGAGGAGCACAAAAACGAGTTTGAGGTGGTGCTTCCAAATTCCCCAGATCTCAATCCAATCGAGCATCTGTGGGATGTGCTGAACAAACAAGTCCGAACCACATCGCAACAAGTCCGAACCACATCGCAACTTACAGGACTTAAAGGATCTGCTGCTAACATCTTGGTACCAGATACCACAGCACACCTTCAGGGGTCTAGCGGAGTCCATGCCTCGATGGGTCAGGGCTGTTTTGGCAGCAAAAGGGGGACCAACACAATATTAGGTCATAATGTTATGCCTGATCGGTGTATATGGCATGAGTCGTGTAGGTTTAGGTCCCTTTTGGAGCTTAGCAGTGTGGATAGCCATCCATTTTTGTTGTATGAAAAAGAGTACCTTAGACTTCCACATTTTGTGTTCTTCAGAAAAGAAATTAAAAACATATGATGATGAATAAATGATGGCAAAAATATACATGTTTGGTAAATTTATTCCAGTTTGGGTGAGAGATGCATTTGAACATGCAAGAATCCCTCATGACTTAACAGAGATCACCAGGAGACATAAATCCTGTGAAGGAAAGGAGTGATGGTGATAATTACATCAAATTAAACAGCTGCCACAAACAGCCCCACCGGTGCCGTATTTTGCCTGAGAAAACGTCACTCTTCCCATGCCTGCATATATTTATACACACATACATGAGGAAAGAAATTAGGACAATGCTGATTTAAGCTGATTCTTATCAAATATTCTCACTCAATCTTCTGGGCACAAAACAGTTTTGCATAGCCAATATAATGTCTAGTCCACACTGGAGCTTATTATGGCCAACAGTTCCCAACGTATCTAGTAAGAGATTGTTTGACGGACATATAAAGTTTGTTTTTTTGTTTTTAAATGTCATTTAGGGGGTTATCTGAAATAATTATACCACAATAATTAAAATAATAATAATAATAATAATAATAATTAAAGAAAGTTTATTTTAATAATAATAATAATAACAATAATATATTTAAATGATAAATAATAGCTAGTCAGTCTCTACCAACATTTGTATAAAAATGTCAGAAAAGTGCATGCTGATTATTTCACAAACATGATAAAAAATGCAAATTCTGCTCATGATTATCTAGTTGCTAGTGTATGTGGTTGTGCTGAAACTAGGTAAAAAAATAAAAAACTGGGTTTGGTGAAACAAAAATCATTATCAAGAGATAAAAAATGTCACATGCTCAGATGTACAGTGATATATGATCTGATGTCTGAACAGCTCGTGACCTTTCACCTTGATGGACTTGGACACTTGATGGAAGCATAACTCCCTCAAGCCCTATTCCACACACGTACTTCCTTACAGCCCTGCACACACACACACACGCACACACACACACACACACAATCATTGACATCTCCAGCACTGCCCTGCCAAACCATCAAAGCCTGACAAACACAGACATTCTCATGCACAAACACACACAAGACACAGTGAGAAGGGCAGGACAGGCATCTGCTGCTGGCTGTTTATGTCTGTACGTGTGTGTGTGTGTGTGTGTGTGTGTGTGAGAGAGAGAGAGAGAGAACACACTGTCTAGATCACAGTCATTACTGACCGGTTAGAGCTACTTTTGTGTAGTCTCTGGCTGATGTCAAAGGACGTGTGTAGCTCTTTTTGCATTGTGTTTGAGTGTGTCCCTCACATACACATAAACACACCTACACTGATATATACGAGAGTTATACCCGTACACACAGATAGACTGCAGGGTCAAGTCTTTCCCTTACAAAAAGAACCATGGTATAGTTTAGGTATCAAATCTTAATGTCATGGTACTCTGAAATACTGTGGTACTGGATGATTAAAATATATGTACTGTGGTATTTATAAGGAACTACAAAGGAAATGTTGAACATAAAAAAACATGGGTCACACTTTAGATTAGGGTCCAATTCTGTTAATTAACTATTTACTACTACCTCAATAAACTCCTAATTACTGCTTATTAATAGTTAGTAAGGCAGTTATTGGGTAGGATTAAGGGATGTAGAATATGGTCATGCAGAATAAGGCATTAATATGTGACCCTGGACCACAAAACCAGTCATAAATCGCACTGGTATATTTGTAGCAATAGCCAACAATACATGGTATGGGTCAAAATTATCGATTTTTCTTTTGTGCCAAAAATCATTAGGATATTAAGTAAAGAGCATGTTCCATGAAGATATTTTGTAAATATCCTACCGTAAATATATAAAAAATGTTTTATTAGTAGTAATATGCGTTGCTAAGGACTTCATTTGGACAATTTTAAAGGCGATTTTCTCAGTATTTAGATTTTTTTTGCACCCTCAGATTCCAGATTTTCATAGTTGTATCTCGGCCAAATATTGTCCTACAAACCATACATCAATGGAAAGCATATTTACTCAGCTTTCATATGATGTATAAATCTCAATTTCAAAAAATTGACTCTTTTGACAGGTTTTGTGGTCCAGGGTCACATATGTGCTTTATAAGTACTAATAAACAGCCAATATCCTAGTAATATGCATGCTAGTTAATAGTGAGAATTGGACCCAAACTAAAGTGTTACCACAACTGTTTTCAACATTGATAATAATAAGAAATGTTTCTTGAGCAGCAAGAAGACTGGAGTATGCATGTACACACACACACACACACACAAACATAGTATTACTACATATGACCAAAAAAAAAAAATTATATATATAAAAGAGTTTAAAGAGTATTAAAGAGTTCCTGGAAGAGTTCCTACACATAAGCTGTGATTTAAAATAACAAACTTGACGGGAAAACGTACGCATCTGTACGCAAACTCTGACCCATGCGTACAAACATTTTGGAGACAGAGCTGTTTGGCGATGGGGACTGACGGCAGATCTGAAGGAAAACCACTTTAAATCCTCATTATGAGTCCTAATCATAAATACAGTGCATGTTCACAATCTCAATAAAAGAATAACTTAAACTCTGTTTTACATCTGATACACACATTTAGATTAAATATGTCATTCTCATTAATGGAGTTAAGCACTTGAATTACATGAAATCATTATCCAGAAGTTACAAAAAATGTTATATTCTAATAAACAGACATATTTGTAGTGGATGCGATGCTTTTGAACACTTTTCCTGTGGCATGCTGTGTTTTAATGTTTTAAATACAGCGAGGATTGCTCGCCGTATGATAATAGCAGAATTCATGTTCTGAGAAAATATTTTCACGCGAATAATGATCAATAATGTGCAATAAGGCCTATCTGTTTCCATTAAAAATATAAAGCAATTAAAAATACTATTTGGCCAGTGGAAAAGATTGAGAAAAACTTTCTCTGAAATGTTTATTATACTATTTTGATTTATTTATTCAAAAACAAGGCAAGGATAGGCTACTGAATGATTTTTAGCAATGTAATGTGACGGCACATCCATATCTCATATTTTCCTAATGTCTTGTACCGTTAAACATGGTATCACATGGATGAATATGCATATGCAAATGATATGCAGATGAGGATATGCATAGTAAAAACACAAGCATGTCCAACACAAGCATGTTTTCTTAGACATAGCACCATAATAAAACCATATTTTTATGGATATAATAATGCCATATGGGTTTTCGGACATGTATCAGTGTAGTATCATGATATTTTTAAAGTACTTTTGGAGTACTGTGAAAATACTTTGGTATGGTATCAAAGTACCGTAGTATTATTATCTAATACTTTCATTGTACCATCATGGTTCTGCCACAGTAAATATTTGTAAGTGTTCTCATATGCTAATGCACAACTGCACTCCATTCACTTGTGGAAATGAAAGAAAACTGCTGTTATTTCTTACTGACAACCAGTAATTAAACACAATGCCAAAACCCTGTTCTGCTTTTGGTCTCTGTTTTTAGCACAAACCACATCAGAAAACTGTGACCAGACTTGCGTACAACAGATGTGGATCTGCTGACCTGAAACAGAATCATACACACCTGGTTTCTGATTATAGACAATTTCTAGCAGAAAAAACCCATCAGTTTATACAAATAGTTTGCAAACAATTTTATTCGCTTATTTTCCCAGCTCGTGATTCACGTTGAGATGATGAGATCTGTCGTATTCACACCAGTCAGAGTGAATATCTTACCTCTGTGACGTCTTCTTATATTTTCGCCTGAAACAAAAAATATGGACATTTCGGTTCAGGTAAACGCAAATTCAGTTCAGTACATAACGCCCTTGGGCTAGTTGTCACTCATGGATATTTCTCAGCAACTATAAGGTTTTGGGTCAAAAGTACAAATACACAAACATTTTATCTTAAAGTCCCCCTGTAGTCAATCATTTTATTAATTAAACTCATCTTTGATCACCAAAATGACATATTTAAATGTTTTTTTCCTGTGACAAAACTGAATGTAACTCTACACCCTTGCTTCATTTAATATATGTGGATTCATGAATACACAAATTAGCCCCGCCCCACTCACTCGCACATGCTCAGAAATACAGTCGGCCAACTTACTGAGCCAGCATGTTGACATGATTGGTTACAAGGTAGTTTGTGCCGGCAGAAACACCAGCGATTTCAAACTGTGTTTTTGAGACTGTCTTTGGTTCACTGCAGTTTTAAAGAGAAAATACTCAGCAATGGTGTTGACTTATGAATTTGCACATGGTTTGTCTAAAAGCATATTAAAAACACCACATAGACATATAAACAACATTAAAAACTTGATTTTTACCACAGGGGGTCTTTAAAACAAGATACATTTTTTTGGTGAATTTTATCCATCAAATTTAATAAACCCAATAAAACCACACTTCATAAATGCCAGGTCAAGTTTTTTCATATGATTTTACATGTTGTAATTTTATACAATTAATTGTTTCAATCTTTAATTTTGGCTGAAGATCCATTAAATATATTTTAAATATGTTGTAGATATATGTTTTTTCAATAAACAGCTGGTTCCCATTGTGACACAATTTACTCCATGTATTGTATCCAACTTCATAAAAACAATCTGTGAAAATTTTTTTTTCCTGGGTAATAATGTTGGAAATGTTTAGTTTTTTTTTGTCATCTTTAATGCGTCTATTTAAAAATGTAATTTTAAAAATAATCCCACCCTGACATATTCACTGGAGTGATATCACGTCACAGTCTACCATGTTTAATTTCATATACTGGTAATCAGTAAATAGTCTATTGAAAAATTGAAAGTTATGGGATTTTTTGAGGTTAAGATAAAAAAAAAAACTCTACTTTAACATCAATGCATTCAAAATGCTTGTTTCATTAAGGCGTCCATGACGTTTGTGCACTAAAGGAAAACAATGACCCTTTTATGACGGACATCTGAACATTTGGTCATCTAAATCCAATTACTTCATGAATGCTCGCTCTGTCTTGCACGTAGAGAGGAAATACCACTTCATTTAAAGCAGCTTTTGGTCAAATATCTCAACTGCAGCTGCTCTAAAGTCACATGAAGACAGACATTCTGATTGGTCAACCTAGATACTGATGATGACATCACCTTCAGTTCAATTGCTGCTATTCATGTGATCGGCGAAGGGAGGAGTGTTCTGAATGGATACGAATGTGCAGCGACCTTTAACCTTTACCCTCAGCTTCCTGTCATTCATCTTATATTCTTCATTCATCATCATCATCCTCAAAACCTCTCTCTTAGCTCTTACCGTGAAGAGCGCCTGCCTTTATTACAACCTTAAACTTTTATAGGTGTGTGTTTTTCTCGGTATCCAATGGTGTCGACATGGGTCTCATTTCCCTTGGGACCGCCAAGGGCACAATTAAATTCTTAATAAGCTCAATAAAGTGGCCTTAAAAGGGAAATAAAGCTGAAAACAGAACGACTTTGCTTTCCTTCGGTTCAATTCCGCCCCGCACCAACGCCCTGCTCTTGACCAGTGCCGTTATGACAATGTTGATGGCCCTTGTTTCAGGACAAATAACAGCTGTCTGGTTTCTCCATCTGGGTTCAGAGACCCCGGGCGACTCCACTGTCACGGTGAACGCAGTTGTCATAAATCTAAAACGAATCCTGGAAGATATTTTGCTGTTTATAACCGGGATTAGCATTCAGCGGCTTAATGTGGAATGACACAGTGAGGGATTAGATCAATCCCTTCAACGGCAAACAATAAAATCCCATTGTGATAACATACATGGCCATTACAGTTCAAATCAATTCAGAATAAGCGTTTTTTTCACTTGCAAGAAATGAGACAGTGATAGGAATTAAGTTGCACATGCAAATATTTCATCCTGTGCTTTCACGGCACTTAATTGTGAGACTCTTGCGTACACGCAGGCATCTTTTTCTGCAACATTAGCACCTGAACTTCACCTCCGGATCACATGACATAAATTTATTTCAATGAGAACTCTTGGATCTTGAAAGAAAAAAAAAAGCAACCTTTAGATGTTTCTGTATAGTCTATTTAGTTGATTCAGTGGGAAATTCAAACATTACATTGCCCTTCTGTAATTCCTCCACAAATATATGAACTTTGCAAATATTTTGTTTTAATATGCTAGATCCACTTGAAATCTAGTTTTTAAACAAATGCACTCGAAATGTTGATCAACTTGAAATGCTTTTAAATGGAAGAAGAGGCTGCTTTTGTGTCTGGGAACCGAGCCACACATGAAGAAGATGTTTGTATTGAAAGTGACACGTTAACCCTGACCTTTTCACAAATATGCTTGCATCACATTAGAACGCCATCTACTGCAAATCACACAATAAAAACATGAAAAGTACCATAAAAAGTTAATAAAATCAGTTTAACTCCCAATATTTTTTATTAATAAATAATTGTATTATTCATAATAACTTGTTCTGTATAATTATTTAATTTACTTAATGCACAAAATAATATTTTTATTGTTTATCTTAGTTTTGATTAAATTATTTATTATATTTTATTAACTGAAATGATCATATTTAATATTCAAATTATATTCTTCTACTCTTTGTAATGATTCATTACTATTTTTATTTCGACTCTTAACCACACAATGAAAAAAAATATTTTTATTAAAATAATTATTTTAATTAATGTACTTCATATTACTATAAAATATTATCATTATTATTGTGTAATTTTTAATAATAAATTGGTATTCTTTCTTATTCTTTTACTCTTTGCAATGCATTATATTCTTATTTAATTCACTTAATGTGTGAAATAATTATTTTTATTGACATTTATATAAATACTATTTTAATAAAATTCTCTTATTAATTCTTAATTTATTAGCTACATTATTACATTTAATATTCAATCAATTTGTCGTTGTACCTCACAATAAAAATATTTTATTATTAAAATATTATTTTATGCACTTTTATACTTAATATTCCTATTATTATTGTGCTATTTTTATGCGTTTTAGTAAAATTCAGATTCATAAACATGTTGCTCACTCATGCAGAGAAATAAAGTATGAAACTCTACTCACAGTCCTCGCAGTCTGAGCCAGATCTTCTCAATCTGATCTGGCTGTAGGTACTTCAGAGAGTTGTTCTCGAAATCCTCAATCTCTTTGGTGGGCGATTCCATGTCAAAAAAGTCGACCAGGCAAAACGACATGAACGAGTTTGTATCTGGACAGCACAGACTCAGAGGCAGTTTGTAGAGCAAACAGCAGCAGCAGCAGACGCCGAGTCTGTCACAGAGACAGCTGTAGCACGTCCCTCATCCTGTTTCTCACTCTCTCTCTCTCTCTCTCACTCTCTCTCTCTCTGTGATTGTGGGCTTGTGTCACCAGTTTTGGTCAGGTGTACAGAGAGGAGCGCGTATGGCAGCACTGCAGGGGGCCGCTCTCTCCCCCTCATGAATATAAGGCAGTGGAGAGGAAGAGGAAGAGGAGGAGGGGAGGGGATTAAACAACTGCTGTTGATCTCTGTATCAGAGTCTCAGCTCTATGCAGCCACACACACAAATAGAGAATACAACCAATGCAATGGAAGCATGGATTGTTGCACTGTCTGGGATGAGTGGAGAGACATAAAGGACAGGAGGGAGAAAAAAAAGAGATAAGAAGTTGGATGACTTGGAGGAGAGGATGTCTCTGGCGTATAAATTATGTGTTTGAGAGAGACAGTAGCTTGGTTTCCATTACAGATTTGCGCAAAATTTTTGCAATATTTTCTAAATGTCGATAAAAAACTATTGCCAAATGACGGCGTTTCTATTAACCAATGTTATGCGACTAAAACGTGATTTTTTCTTCTCGCGATAAGCCATTCCAAAAATCAGGTTTACATATATCGCAGCCACCACATTAGCCATTATTTTTAATCGAAGGAGAGAAGGCATGTTATCCAAGCATTAATGGAAAGGAAAGCTCCTTATACTTGTGAGTGGCCACATATGAGGTGTTTCTGGATGTTTCTCCCTCCTATCTGCTTCGAGGTCTTAAAAATTGTGGTATTACTTTGTTGTTTAGAATCCAGTATTCCCGTAATTCTTTTGTCTTTTATGAGTTTAATAAAGAACTCTGTCTCGTCTTCTGTCCAAACATACCGCGCCATCTTTAAAGAATGATCATGTGACTTTTACGCACACCAGGTGACCTGTAAATGCGGGGGAAAAAAACTGTTTCCATTGCAGTTTTGAGAAATATTCCTTTTTCAAATTGCCTGAAAAACGAACTCATGTGAGCATAAAAACTTTTATGCAATATATGAGAGTTTTTGCGAAATTGACGTTTCCATTGGGCGAACTTCAATTTGCGCAATTTGAAGGGTAATGGAAACACAACAAGAGAGGCTTTGACTTATATAGTACGTAAAACAAGAGAAAAAAGGTAGCATTAATAATTAAATATATTTATACCATGGTCTGTCTGAATCATAGACTGTATAAAACTATGGACGTAGTGTCTGTGACGTCTCCCGTAGGTTTCTGAAGAGCATTTTTGAAGCCCAAAGTGGGCGGAGTTGGCCGTTGCAATCTTGGCCGCGCGTCACTCCCGGATAACCGAAAATGGGCAAAGAGGCGGGATGTGGGTGGACTAACAGACAGCAGACAAATGGCTAGTAGTGACAGCAGCAGCAATCCACCTGTCACTCAAGTGGCCACGCCCTTAATTATGCAGAACTTTCGGATTAAACGGATGAGTTATAAAAAATATTCACCCCCCTCACAGTTGTTATGAAGGGCAAAATTAGCTATATAGACCAAAACCACTTTTTGTACCAGGCTGTACACATTTTTTTCTGCTGTAAAGTTTAACATGGCATTTTAACATGGGGGGTCTATGGGATTGACTCCCTTTTGGAGCCTGTTTCTAGCAGCCAGTCGATGAATTGCAGTTTAAGTCACTTCCGTGCCGCTTGGTCTGAATACTTAAATCTGATTGTCTGGAAGGTATGCAATAAAACCGTGCAACAAACTCACAGCTTTACTGTTAATAGAGAAAGATGCTGAACAGACGCAGGTAACTCACACACGCATCTCTCTCTCTCTCTCTCTCTCTCTCTCTCTCTCTCTCTCTCTCTCTCTCTCTCTCCAATGAATTCAAATAAATGCTATTCATTCAAAATAAATGTAATCTTGTTCACTCTTACGATTTGAATACACCTCCACGTTCTGCATCTTTTAATGCACAGCTAGCCGTGGATTATCCCTTACTTATATAAGAACACACTATTAACACTATTAAATGTCAATGGTTATATTGTGTAATCATGTGTTGTACTGCATTACACTCTTTAATGTGAAATCAACATTTACACTATTTTCTTACATAAAACATGTTCTTACTGACAATGGCAAACATTTTCCAAAAACATTTGTGTCTGTCTCTCAAAGCACTTATTCAACTAACCTTATTTTACAGCCCTCCCTCTTCAACCACTTGGATAATAAAGACCATTTTTCATCATCCAATCAATTTCCGATGGATAAAATCAAGTCTCACCCTAAATTTTCTTGTTGAATATCCTGTTTCACTTCACAATGTGTCAAATTAGTGAAATAAAATAGGCTGCAAAATGCAATTTCACGCTGACTTTAAAGGTACAACCAAGAAGAGAAGAAAACAATAAAAGTCTTTTTTGGGTCAATTAAAATCAAGTACAACTAGCTAAAAATATGACCTTTTTGCAGTGTATTCATGGCAATGTGAAATTTCAAGCCATTTCATTTCAATATGTATATTGGAGTATTGGAGTAACCCCAAAATACAGTGAAACCATCTCACATTCTGTATAAAAATATCTGTCCACCATAAGGCAACGAGAAACATAAAAACCACACCGCATTAAACAAACAGAGGCAGCGCTGGCTCATAAATGTCACTGTGCGTAAAACAGCAGATGGTTAGCATAGAGATTGTATCTCTGACTAAATACCGGCTACGGCTTGACGTGAAAATACAAATGATATCATCATAAAACAACAAATGAAAACACAATGGACTGGCACAGCAGAGAGGGGGCCGCCACAACCCACTCAGTTAAATCAAGACAGCCTCAATATCCAACTGAGCTTTAGACTAAAGCACCATTAGATCGAATCGTTTCGATGGTGGTTATCCACACTCCATTAGCATCTGACACTCAACAGAACATCTGCTCTGTCTGGATTCTTCTTTGATGCAGATGTGGATAATTAATTATTATGGGGATAAAAAAAAAAGTGTAGAAGGAAACTACACATATTCTTTGTCGTTTCAGCTGTGGGCAGTTTGAAGTGCGCTATATACACCAGAATGACTCGGATCAATGAGGATAAGACTGAACAAGACGTGAAACTCTGTAGTGAAAGACGTCAGGTGAGAAATAGCAGGTGTTGAGACATGAGTGAGAGGGGAAAGGTGTAGGTGGAAGAGATGTTGAGAAGTGTGACCAAGATGATGACCATTGAATTCAGCATGGGATTCTGTGGTAATACTGTATTTGGTGATCACAGGGAATCAGCTGAAATAAGATCAGTCCAGAGCTGTGAATAATTCCATTAACACATTGAGGCTTGAGCCAAATACTTCTATTAGTATTAGTATTCTTGAGCCAAATACGACAAATTACACTAGAACAAACCCTACAACACATTCAGCACACAGACTGTTCTTTATGCTTTGGCAATATAGTAAAGCTTTACTATCATGCAGATAAACATATGATTTTTGCCATGAGAAATGGTGTTCCCAACCCAACCCATTTTACTTCCAAAAATTATGACATTTTGATGTCACAAAAAGCCCATAGATGCTTTTGATTACCACTAAAAATAATTCTGACTCATCCGTCAAAATATACTTTACTGCACTTACAATGGAAACCAAGCAGGTAAGCATGCATTTTAATCCTGAGGGTTTGAAAACATAAGACCACACAAAAATAAATAAAGATATCTAAATCCTTGCCAGCTGGGATTACTTTTCTAAGTGAATGAATGTCTGGTTATGTGTTATCAACATACCAGTACAGGTATAAGCTCAGCACAGTAAAAACTGTTATGTAACATGACACCAACCTCATGTTACATTTACATTTTATAGTTAGATTTTCAAAACAATGTGAGAGTATAAAAAATATTTAATATGTATGCACACTATTCTCATCGACTTCCATTTAAGTGCATTACTGTTTTTCATTTTTCTTACTATTTTGTAATGCCCAAATATCCTCCTGGGACCCAGGAATAGACTTTTGTCCTCTGTAGTGGGCATTATATTTTAGTGAATTTCTCTGACAACATATACACTCACCTAAAGGATTATTAGGAACACCTGTTCAATTTCTCATTAATGCAATTATCTAATCAATCAATCACATGGCAGTTGCTTCAATGCATTCAATGCACAATCTCCTGAACTCCAAACTGAATGTCAGAATGGGAAAGAAAGGTGATTTAAGCAATTTTGAGTGTGGCATGGTTGTTGGTGCCAGACGGGCCGGTCTGAGTATTTCACAATCTGCTCAGTTACTGGGATTTTCACGCACAACCATTTCTAGAGTTTACAAAGAATGGTGTGAAAAGGGAAAAACATCCAGTATGCGGCAGTCCTGTGGGCGAAAATGCCTTGTTGATGCTAGAGGTCAGAGGAGAATGGGCCGACTGATTCAAGCTGATAGAAGAGCAACTTTGACTGAAATAACCACTCGTTACAACCGAGGTATGCAGCAAAGCATTTGTGAAGCCACAACACGCACAACCTTGAGGCGGATGGGCTACAACAGCAGAAGACCCCACCGGGTACCACTCATCTCCACTACAAATAGGAAAAAGAGGCTACAATTTGCACGAGCTCACCAAAATTGGACAGTTGAAGACTGGAAAAATGTTGCCTGGTCTGATGAGTCTCGATTTCTGTTGAGACATTCAGATGGTAGAGTCAGAATTTGGCGTAAACAGAATGAGAACATGGATCCATCATGCCTTGTTACCACTGTGCAGGCTGGTGGTGGTGGTGTAATGGTGTGGGGGATGTTTTCTTGGCACACTTTAGGCCCCTTAGTGCCAATTGGGCATCGTTTAAATGCCACGGCCTACCTGAGCATTGTTTCTGACCATGTCCATCCCTTTATGACCACCATGTACCCATCCTCTGATGGCTACTTCCAGCAGGATAATGCACCATGTCACAAAGCTCGAATCATTTCAAATTGGTTTCTTGAACATGACAATGAGTTCACTGTACTAAAATGGCCCCCACAGTCACCAGATCTCAACCCAATAGAGCATCTTTGGGATGTGGTGGAACGGGAGCTTCGTGCCCTGGATGTGCATCCCACAAATCTCCATCAACTGCAAGATGCTATCCTATCAATATGGGCCAACATTTCTAAAGAATGCTTTCAGCACCTTGTTGAATCAGTGCCACGTAGAATTAAGGCAGTTCTGAAGGCGAAAGGGGGTCAAACACAGTATTAGTATGGTGTTCCTAATAATCCTTTAGGTGAGTGTATGTCACATTTTTAAGTCTGGATGTCCTTTTCAGAGATACCAAATGTTTGGAAGATTCACAATGACAACTGCCTCTAATTGTCTGTCATAAATCAACATCTCAGGAAAATGTTATGGGGTTTTAAATCAAAATATGACTTACTGTTATGAAACAGGACATCGATTTCATACATGTCCACTGTAGAAGACACCAGGACATACAGCATTTTTATCAGGCATTTTGGGGACACAACAAGTGAAAGAAATTATATTTCAATATTCCTATGAAATATTAGACATTATTATGAAAATCTTGCCAATTACTACTCCCATTATTACACTTCTTTTACCATTACATGTTGCCATAGGAACACATTAATATGCAAATTAAATACAATGTATAGATATTATATTGTATATAATGGGAAAGCACGCTTATGTCCATTTTACACACATATTGCATAAAGCAAAATGATATATCAAATCATTCTGTTATATCTTTCATAACATAGTTGAGAATCATCTTTATACGAAGTTTGGTAGAAAAAATCCTGAAACCTAAAAATTGATTGGTGATTTAAAAAAAAAAATCCATTCATGTCTATTTATTACAGAGGACATAGCATAATATATGAATAAAATATTTTTCAAAAATGTTATTTTTCCATTTTTTCTTATGCTCTAAACAATGTAATTGACACAAACAAATACTAAATTCACAAAACTTTTGTTCTCAGGAATATACTGATTTAACCTAGAACACTTTTTGTCTGTGCACATTAACTGAATACACATGTGTGCCATATTTAATCTCTGATAGAAGCACAACTGGTTTACATTTAAAGAAACTATTTTCCCTACAACTCATAATTACGGTAATTATCTAAACAGATGCTATGTGTTAAGATTTGAGTTACTATTTGTACAGCATGTCAAGAGGGAACTTAAGTACAGGTTTAACGTGACACGTCTGTACTGACAAAGGAAATTAAATATAATATTAATAACAGGTGATTGCACAATGAATATAATCAGTGTCCAGTTATAGGCCGAACTAACAATACTACAAGATTCTTCCACTCTAACAAACATCAGTGCACATTCACAAAAAAATACTCTGTACAAATTAAAATACTTTACACTTTCTAAGGCCATAAAAATGAGGAAAGAACCAGATAATGGCAGATGTAAGCATTAAAAATGAAATCACACTGTGAAACTTGTGCTCAGTGTTCTGGACGGAGCAATGAACCAAGCTGTAATGTTGAATTATATTAAAACAGTTCATCATAAAAGCTCAAACTTGCCATGTTCATTCCCGTGTTGATATCTGGATCAGCAAAAACCCTCTCAGCAATTTTTACGAGAATGTTTCACTCAAAAATGAATATTCTGCCATTACTTATTCCTATTCGTGTCATTTCAAACCTGTATGCTGTTATTTATTCTGGACAATTTTTAAAGAGTCAAAAATCGCCTGCCACACATAACAAAAAAACTATAATGTTGATTCCACGACATACATATTGTGTCTAAATAAAATTAAAACACAAACAACTGAAATCAGTCATATTAAATGTTCAAATGCCTTAATTCACTTGTAGTATTACAACGTACAGTATTAATGTTTACAGTAAAAATTAATATTCATTAGCTAAAAATTACATTGATCAGTGTTGTTATTAGTATTTTTAGTGTTATTAACTTTAAGTGAGCGTTAGACGATGGCTAAGATAATCTAAATGTACAAATTCCAACATTAAATATCCAATATCGACTGATAGCAATAAATAATAATAATAATAAAAACTCTAATATCGGCCAATAACTGTACTGTACTGTACAATAACTGATATATTGTCCATCCATAATTATCTGATAATAATGACTTAAATGTTCATTTGTTCATCAAAAAAGCCTGTATAACAACTAAGTGCAAGTCACATGTACTCCTTTCATGACACTTTCAAGGTTTTTGATGTTTGACAGCTTCTTGTCACTATGAACTGTAGTTGATCTTCAAAAATGTACAAATAATTCCATACAGTTTTAGAACAACATAAAAGAATGTTAATTTTTGAGTGAACTATTCCTAAAGGTTTAGGAGAGAAACTCCCTAAAGTATGTGCCGTTAAGGGTGTTTGGATGTTGTGAGCTGGAGTTTGCACTTTTTTAAATCAGTGTTGGAAAAAACACACATAAAAGCAAGACTGCACAGAATTTTTCAAATCTGACCTTCCCAAAGCAAATATTCAAGTAGAAAGCAAAAAGCAACAGCACCAGACATGAATATTTAACATACAATGAAAATGAAAACCTCTGAGGGGAGATAAACAGAATGCAGTGCGTTCTTCAACAAGCTGGAGTGGGCGGAACTACAGAGAAGAAATCATCGGAGAGATCGGCCTGACATGCAAACAATCAATGGCATTTATAGCTCAACATTTTATCGATTTCATCATTCCATTCACTTAATTCTTTTAGCAAGAATATAATGGTATAAATAAGAATGAAGGGAGAGGGAGAGAGGGAGAGCAAAAGAAATGAAGTATATCTGCATTATTAATTAACATTGCTGGCATATCTAATCATGCAGTCATTGGTCTGCCTGTGTAGATTGATGACCTACCGGAATATTCCCTGTTCATTAAAAAATGATTCAAATTGTTCTGTGACTAAAACCAAGTAGCAAATTTTTGTACTGTATACACCTTGAAATATTCATGACATATATTTGATAAGAATTGCAAAATAAACAAGAATAAATATACACTTTAAAAAACATATTTATTATATATATATATACACACACACACACACACTGATCAGGCATAACATTATGACCACTGACAGGTGAAGGGAATAACACTGATTATCTCTTCATCACGGCACCTGTTAGTGGGTGGGATATATTAGGCAGCAAGTGAACATTTTGTCCTCAAAGTTGATGTGTTAGAAGCAGGAAAAATGGGCAAGCGTAACGATTTGAGCGAGTTTGACAAGGGCCAAATTGTGATGGCTAGACGACTAGGTCAGAGCATCTCCAAAACTGCAGCTCTTGTCTTGTTTTCCCGGTCTGCAGTGGTCAGTATCTCTCAAAAGTGGTCCAAGGAAGGACCAGTGGTGAACCGGCGACAGGGTCATGGGCGGCCAAGGCTCACTGATGCACGTGGGGAGCAAAGGCTGGCCCATGAGGTCCGATCAAACAGACGTGCTACTGTAGCTCAAATTGCTCATGATGTTAATGCTGGATCAGATAGAAAGGTGTCAGAATAAACAGTGCATCGCAGTTTGTTGCGTATGGGGCTGCACAGACTAGTTCAGGGTGCCCATGCTGACCCCTGTCCACAACTGAAAGCACCAACAGTGGGCACATGAGCATCAGAACTGGACCACAAAGCAATGGAAGAAGGTGGCCTGGTCTGATGAATCACGTTTTCTTTTACATCACGTGGATGGCCGGGTGCATGTGCGTCGCTTACCTGAGGAACACATGGCACCAGGATGCACTATGGGAAGAAGGCAAGCCGGCGGAGGCAGTGTGATGCTTTTGGCAACGTTCTGCTGGGAAACCTTGGGTCCTGACATCCATGTGGATGTTACTTTAACACGTACCACCTACCTAAGCATTGTTGCAGACCATGTACACTTTCATGGAAACGGTATTCCCTGGTGGCTGTGGCCTCTTTCAGCAGGATAATGCGTCCTGCCACAAAGCAAAATGGTTCAGGAATGGTTTGAGGAGCACAACAACGAGTTTAAGGTGTTGACTTGGCCTCCAAATTCCCCAGATCTCAATCCAATCGAGCATCTGTGGGATGTGCTGAACAAACTAGTCCGATCCATGGAGGCCCCACCTCGCAACTTACAGGACTTAAAGGATCTGCTGCTAACATCTTGGTGCCAGATACCACAGCACACCTTCAGGGGTCTAATGGAGTCCATGCCTTGACGGGTCAGGGCTGTTTTGGCAGCAAAAGGGGGACCAACACAATATTAGGAAGGTGGTCATAATGTTATGTCTGATCGGTGTGTGTAATATATATATATATATATATATTAGTGCTGTCAATCGATTAAAACAATTAATTAAATCACACACTTTTCTGTAATCAATCACGATTAATCGCATATATAATGCATTTATATTGTCATAATTTCACATTGAATTTCCAAATTAATATAGAAACAATATAAAGACAGTATATTTTTAAAATGTGTTTAATGGCATCTTTTTACTAAGTACTATGAATGAAGGCCAGTATCATCAATACCAATTCTGCTACTGATGTCTCTATTAAATGGATTTCCCCCCTTCAATTTTAGCCATTAAATATTACAGTATAATTGAAAGCCATTATTTTTTTAACATTTATTAGGCTTTGAAAAATATAACTTATTAATAATATGCATTTAAGTGAATTCAAAACAATCTTCACATAAATTATAAACTGTATATGCATAAACTATAAATTGAATATAGATTAATCCTTATTTTATCCTACAAAGGTTAATCAGCGAAGAGCAGTGAGTGATTTCTCTGTATTTTGTTCTTTGAGTTACATCAATGACACAGACTGCAGCAGGTTTATTAGGCTGCTGTCACGTTAAAACCTGGCGCACAACGCAGATCTGATACCCATCCGATTTTCTCCCAACTCTTTACCGACATTTAAGACTTTTTAACTTATTTAAAACTGTTTACGAGGTCACTTGCCAAAAAATAGCATTTTGTTTGTTCAAACGCAAAAGAGAACTCGGTGCAGTACTAGCATGCTGTCTGAAGCAGCTTTCTTTGCGCAGACAGCAGTTTCACAGAAACGAGCCAGTACCGAATTGTGTTCTCTTTTACTGTAATGCTAGCCAAAAGATGCCAGGAAAAAAACGGATGCTGCATTGATTGCGTTAACCATTTTTAACACGTTAAACTGAAGGGAAAAAAAGAGTCGCAAAATTAACATGTTAATTTTGACAGCCCTAGAATGGACAGACAGAAAACCTGCAGTCATTATGTTCTTAAACTTGTGTCATTACATATACACCACTAACAACATAACAACATGACTAGTGATATCCACTACCTTAAACTCAAGGGCACCACAAAGCCAAAGGACACAAATACAAAGCCCGACCGGACAAGCTAATTAACATCCAGCCAGTGCATGAATTATTGAGTTTTTAATCCCGTCAGCTCACAGTAGGGTCTGCACCGGGCAGGTCAGGTGACTTGTTGTGGGGGGTTGCAGGGGAGACACTCATATTGAGTAACAAGCCCCCTAAACATGACAGCCTCTGCTCTTTGAGATTTGTAGGTCAGAGAAAACAAATACTCTCCAGGGCCTCCTTTGTGGAAGAATGACAGGATAAACAAAGCTTTAGAAAGAAAGGATGCAGATATCTTTTACAGGTGATTAATAACCCTACATGCACTGCCCATCAATAGGCCGAAACTTAATTGGTAAGCAATCTGCAAATAGCTGCATTTGAATAGATACAAATATGTACACTATTTTAATGTGATGTAAACCCTGTAAAACCTGAAATATAAAATTAAAGTCAGAAAAATCTAACTTTTTGTTTATTGAACCTTTAGACAAAATATAAAAAAAGAATTTTAAAAAAAGTTTGCAAAACTTTGCATATGTGTTTTTTGTATCATATTTTATACATCAGGCTTTTATGTCTCATATAGTATGATATGAGCTCACACTCGAAGAGGCCTCAATTTTATTTAAAAGGCCAAAACTAAGCAAAAAATTATATTTATTTACCCAAAAAATATGTCATTGTGATATAGCTTGTAATGTAAATCAATGAGATAAAGAACAGAATAACACACAACTTACAAAAATGCGTTTCATGCATATGTATCAGTTGTCATTTATCGCCCAAAAATGTCTTAGTAAGATGATATTTAAACGCCTAGATTTATGATCAAAGCTCTGTAGATTTTATTGTGGAGGGCAAAACATATAATGCAATGTAATACAATGATGACTGAAAGATGTACAAATAAACATTACTCAAAAGCCTGATGCATCCATAGTTGATACATTTATACATGATTTTTCTAAAAAAATTATGGATAATCAAAGAAAGTATGGATAATCAAGTAAACCTAGGCTGCTTCAGTCCAGTCAAGTGTTCATCTTGAAATATTACTAACAATATAAAAGTTATTTGTACATTTACTTTATACAAATCTGTAAAGATTTCACAGCAAAAAGACATGTAATTTTACAATTATACTATAAGGTCTTTTACTTATATTATATATACAATTATACTATTATATATACTATCAATAAGATGACAGAAGGCATGTAATAGATTGTGTACAAAAGGTGATCATGTTAATAATTTAGAGGCCTAATTTGTGTATCAAATATGATATAGTTGGCTTTATATGGTTAAAGGGATAATTCACCCAAAAATGAAAATGTGGAATGAGGGTGAATAAATGATGACAGAATGTTCATTTTTGCATTAACTTAAATGATTTATATTTGAGCTTTAACTCCAGTCACAGCTGGACTAAAGTGTTGCCCGACTGGCACCTGTCCTGCTCAAGTCTGAATGCTGTTCGCCAGCAGTCCTGTTTCCCTGCATTCCTGTAAGATCCCCCTCAATCTCGCTTTCATTCACTCAGTTCATTCTACTCAATGGGGCTGCACTCAACTGGAAAATTAGGTTTCTCCACTAAAATGAGCTCTGCCTGCTACAGACCTATCAGAGAGCCGGCTGAAAGCTTGGCTAAAAGAGAAACGATAATCTAAAGAAAACTCGAGGCGAACGGGCCGTTTGGACGAGATGAGAATGGGACATTCACCTGTGTACGCTCCCACGAGCCCTGGCTAAAGATCGGAGGCGTGCAAAGGTTAAATCATCCATAAGTCAAGAGAACCATCGGGGACAGCTGATGTAAGGAGAAGCAGACACTCTCCTGAAAAAATCCTGCTGCGTCTCGCACCTCAGACGTAATGAGTTCATTCAGAGGAGATGAACCTCAGCCTGCTGTGTTACACATGAATTGGCTCCAGAGGAAAGAGGGAGAAAGAGAAAGAGAGAGAGGATAAGAAAGAATGGAGCGAGAAATGAATCCTCTCCTAACAACATCATTAGAAAGGAAAAACGCATAGGTGCATGACTGCAGTCTGTTTTCCAAGCAGGAGAAAATAGAAAGATATTTAAGAAAGAGTTGCAATTAACCATTATTTTGATAAGCAATTCATCTGTCAATCAGACTTGCATTGAAGGAAGAACCTGAGCCATATCTAGCGCTAGCAGGTGGGCTCTTTTGACTTTAGCCAGTAAGCAATGACTTAGCAACTACTGGAACCACCCTAGCAACCAGCTAAAAAATTCAGAACACCTGAGCAACCAAACAACAACCATTCACAACATCCTAGACACATGGGAGTAAATTGCACAAGGATTTTCTTTGGAATTGTCAAAAACGTGTTTAAAAACGAGCATTTACGAACATTTAGAATAAAACAAATTAGAGCTCAAGAGATCTGAGTTTTCATATGACATATAAATGTCAACTAGAATCAAGAACCAATTTATAGCCTCAGAGAAATTTCCAGGGTGTTCAGCATTCCTCGACTGGCCGTGTAAAGGTGAACGTGTCTGTCATAGAGTAAAAGTCACCTCTTAGTAAATTAGAATAATAAATGTGGCTGACACTCCAATCTGTGAGGGTCACGCTGAATCAGTTCAACTCTTTAGTCATGCAATTTTCAGATAAGACTAATGGAAGAGCAGCCCTGCCAATCTTAATGTCTTATCCTGGGGGGGAAAAACACAGACCACAGAGCTTGATATAAGATCAGACTGGTCCTGTCCAATCAGTCACTCAAAAAGTGCTCCATTGGTGCACATGCTCTCCTTGCCCTTTTAATGAAGTTCACACACATCCTCAACACATACACCCAAGAACAGCACCATAAAGGTCCGATATACTTATGGCAAATACTCGATATACTCAAATATACATATACTCTTTGTTTATGGGTAAAAAGAAAATTAAAATACCGTTTCAGCAGTATACTGTTAGTGAACATCCGCGGTGTTCAGATGAATATGTGCTGTGCGCCTTTTCTCTCAATAACAAAATAAACAACAAAAACGGCAGTGGTGAGAACACATCAGATAAGAAAGCATCTGACAACAACGATGTGCATTTGTGGGTACCAGCTCTGTTATTCAGCACTCCAGTCAAGTCACGTCACGTTTTATATACCACTTTATACAACATATTGCATTAAAGCATGCAGCTTTACAAAATTAAACATGAAAAAACGGTGTCAGAGTTGCTTTTTAATTAGAATTACAACTTCAATTTGAACTATAAAGCAGCTTTCCAGTGTGTTCATGTTTTTACTAATGTCTGACTTCAAAGAACTGAGCAGAAGAAATGAACCTTTCCACACCAGAAGATTTCCACATCAAAAAAGGTGGAGCCCTAAAGCACACCTACGTAATTGCCATGGACCAATGGGAGTTCGAAGGCCTTTACCAGCTGGAGTGAACTTTTCCTGAAAGTTTGTCATGGTTAGGTGTTTTGAACTGCCTAAGCGAAGGTGGCCTGATTGTGTTCGAAATGACATCACACCAGGTCATTCTTCGAGTTCACTTCAAGTACATTAGGGCCTTAAAAGTAGTCTCGTGCACTATATTCCAGGTTATACCATGGTCTGTCTGAATACTCGATTCTGATTGGCTGGAAGGTGTGCAATAAAACCGTTTAATGCACAGGTAGTTCCAAGTCAGTTTAATCACCGTTCTACGTATATTAATGCGCTGTTTTCATTGAAGCACACACACATACACTATATTGCCAAAAGTATTGGGACACCCCTCCAAATCATTGAATTCAGGTGTTCCAATCACTTCCATGGCCACAGGTGTATAAAATCAAGCACCTAGGCATGCAGACTGCTTCTACAAACATTTGTGAAAGAATGGGTCGCTCTCAGGAGCTCAGTGAATTCAAGCGTGGTACCGTGATAGGTTGCCACCTGTGCAATAAGTCCATTCGTGAAATTTCCTCATTACTAAATATTCTACGGTCAACTGTTTGTGGTATTATAACAAAGTGGAAGCAATTGGGAACAACAGCAACTCAGCCACGTAAAATCACAGAGCGGGGTCAGCGCATGCTGAGGCACACAGTACGCAGAAGTCGCCAACTTTCTGCAGTCAATAGCTACAGACCTTTAAACTTTGTGTTGCCTTCAGATTAGCTCAACAACAGTGCGTAGAGAGCTTCATGGAATGGGTTTCCATGGCCGAGCAGCTGCATCCAAGCCTTACATCACCAAATGCAATGCAGTGGTGTAAAGCACGCCGCCACTGGACTCTAGAGCAGTGGAGACGTGTTCTCTGGAGTGACGCTTCTCTGTCTGGCAATCCGATGGACGAGTCTGGGTTTGGCGGTTACCCGAAGAACGGTACTTGCCTGACTGCATTGTGCCAAGTGTAAAGTTTGGTGGAGGGGAGATTATGGTGTGGGGTGGTTTTTCAGGGGTTGGGCTTGGCCCCTTAGTTCCAGTGAAAGGAACTCTTAATGCTTCAGCATACCAATAAAGTTTGGACAATTTCATGCTCCCAACTTTGTGGGAACAGTTTGGGGATAGCCCCTTCCTGTTCCAACATGACTGCGCACCAGTGCACAAAGCAAGGTCAAGACATGGATGAGCGAGTTTGGTGTGGAGGAACTTGACTGCACAGAGTCCTGACCTCAACCCGACAGAACACCTTTGGGATGAATTAGAGCGGAGACTGCAAGCCAGGCCTTCTGGTCCAACATCAGTGCCTGACCTCACAAATGTGCTTCTAGAAGAATGGTCAAAAATTCCCATAAACACACTCCTAAACCTTGTAGAAAGCCTTGCCAGAAGTGTTGAAGCTGTTATAGCTGCAAAGGCTGGGCCAACTCCATATTAAACCCTATGGATTAAGAATGAGATGTCATTAAAGTTCATGTGCATGTAAAGGCAGACATCCCAAAACTTTTGGCAATATAGTGTGTCACTCACACACACTCATGGAGATTGCATTGCGCACACACAGAAACATTCAGGAGCAAAGAAACTTGTTATCAACACTGCCCTGCGACTTTTAGTTATAAAATGAATTCGCTACTGAATCACTACATTATTTTTCTCAGCAACGAGGGGGTTACATCGCTATTTTGAAGTAATTAAACTCGCAGGTTTGTTGTTATTGAGAGAGAGGCGCTGAACAAACGCAGGTATGAATCTCTCTCTCTCTGTCTCTCTCAACAATTAATTCAAATAAATGCTATAATTCATCCGTTAAAATAAATGTAATCTTACGCACTACTTCATCTCTGTGTCTGATTCAAAGAGGGCAGAATGCTGGATCTAACGAGCCGTAACTGATGAAAATAACCATCAATTTTACCCTTCCGCTCAAATATTGTGCTCCAAACATCAATAACAGCTTTAAGTTGTCAATGCTGGCAAATGACCATGGTATAAGCGGGATAATCCACGGCTAGCTGTGCATTAAACTATTTTAATGCGCTTCGCGTCGGTTGGTTATTTGCCTCCATGTCGTGCATTAAAATCGTTTAATGCACAGCTAGCCGTGGATTATCCCTTACTTATCTGTTAACTCAAAAACCATTGTATCTAGATAATGGATTTTAACTCGAAAACCTGATCAGTCTGATTTGTTTACTTAACCTGTTTAGTTCAAAGTTTAACTAAAGGACAACATTTTAAGTTTATTATGATTGAAATTTCTTTAGAGGACTCTGTATATAGTGCCTGTTAAGGAGTCTGTTAAGACTACTTATTTCTTTGGACCAGTTCTTATAAAAATTTTAATATATGTGCTTGAATCAGATTTGATTTTCAAGTTAAAAATAAAGGACAAGATTATCATTGAATTAGTTTTTGTGACAATTGTGGCCACTATGAACAGATATCATGTTTGGGTGAGCTATCTTTTTAATTGTTCATTTGGTTATTCAGTATGGTTAAATTTTCTCTATGGGACATCTGATGACAAGGAGGTGGGCTTTGGCTTGGAACATCCTGCTATCCCATCATGCCATGTTCAGACTGGTTACTTCTCAGCTGGAAGGGGAGACTCTCTCACCTGCAACTCATCACCCTACCTGCCAAATGTGCCTTCCCAAGCACCCCAAGTGCACAATAACACACTAATAGAACATTAAGGAGTCACTGGAGCACAGGTTTACAGTGGATATTTATAGCAGCCGATGCCTGGTGCTGACGTCAGGACTTATGCCATACGGTTCTCCCCTCCCTTCCTCTCACAGGGTGATTAATGAGGAGCTTCTCAATATACAGAACATCACAGTCCACTGGAGTCTCCCTGTTTAACACAGCCGGTCGCACCAGCAGACAGCTGAGTCCACATATCACACAGTTTCATCATTTATTTTCCTGTCATTCACTTTCAGAAGGCCGCAATGACAGGATTTATGTTTCTGACGTCCATGTGAAATCTGTTCGGGAAACATTAGGATTGGAATGGATTAGGATGGTTTACTGAATTGCTGTGAAACTGGGGTTTATGGCACTGAAAAAAAATAGATAAAATGATACATCCTTCTTACGAATAAATGTAAGACTAAGTGTGATTCTGATTTTTAAAATAAAATAAGTATGGTCACGGTCAAGTTTGGACACACCTACTCATTCAGAAAAAAAAAAACAGGATGTTTTTTAAACACAGTCAGTAAGATTTTCTTTTGTTGTTACAAAAAAAAAAAATTATCACATAAAAGCTGAAAAATCCTTCATCATAGCATTGTGATCTAAAAGTCTTTTGGTTACAACTGGAACCTTCATTTTTAAGAGTGTAGTCTTTTACTACTGGGATGCCTGCTGTGATCTGAAATAGAAGTGATGGTTTGACACCATAGCTCCTAAACAAATCAATAATCCTATCTAGGCCTGCCAACTGTGCTTATGAGCAGAAAACACATGCACAAAGCACTTTATGCGACATAATCACTACATAATTCCTGCTAACGGAGCTTGTCCATTCACCAGTTTGACTCTACAGTGCTTTTAGATAACAGCTGGTAAAGGAAAAGGATTGGACTGATTGATCGAGAGCAGATATCAGCCCACATTGATTGATCGATTCACAGGTGTTAGTGAGGTGTGTGATTCCCTCCAAACCTTATAGCGGTCTTCTCCATGGCATCAGGACTGTCGACAGAGGGCAGGTCATCAGCTAGAATTTCCTCTGGACTCCGCGGGTCAATCAGGATACCCCGCTTATCCTTGTCCTTGATCCCAATGCCTGCAGTGATGGCGTTCCACAAAGCATTCTGTGACTTGGAACCTGATGCAAAAATCAGAGATCAAAAGTTCAGAGGGGTGTAGACAACAGAATGCAAGACCGGGGAAGTGAAATGTAGACATAGAAAGAGAGATAGAAAGATAGAGGAAGAAAAACAATTTTGTGTAATTTTCCTGCTCTGCCAACATGCAGTCGAGAGGTGACGGTTTGGCTGGTTAGTTTGGGTAGTCAGTCCCTGCTGGTAGATGCCATAACTGCACCATTAACATAAAAAATATATTTCTTCATTGACTGCAGGGTTGTGCACCCAAATTTAACTGAGAACACCTTTTAAATTTAAATGTAAACATTTTTTATTTAAATTCTGAATTTTAAATTGAGGTAGTGAACAGAACTGAAATTCTAATTTGAATGTAATAAATTAGAAGTAAAATGTATATAAATTTAAAATTCATATTACTATCATTTTTAACAAGAAAGGCAAAGTTTGTCAAGATGGATGGATGGATATAGACAGATGGGTGGATGGATGGATGGATGGATGGGTTTGTGGATGATGGATAGATGGATGGATGGATGGATGTGTGGTTGGGTTTGTGGATGGATGGATGGGCTTGTAGATGGATGGATAGATGGATGAACAGATAGATGTGTGGTTAGGTTTGTGGATGGATGGTTGGTTGGGTTTTTGTAAGTGGATGGATGGATGGATGGATGGGTTTGTAGATGGGTGGATAGATGGATGGATGGGTTTGTAGATGGGTGGATGGATGGATGGTTGGGTTTCTGTAAGTGGATGGATGGATGGGTTTGTAGATGGATGAATGGATGGATAGATGGGTTTGTAGATGGGTGGATGGATGGATGGTTGGGTTTTTGTAAGTGGATGGATGAATGGGATTGTAGATGGATGGATGGATGAACAGATAGATGTGTGGTTAGGTTTGTGGATGGATGGATGGATGGGTTTGTAGATGAGTGGATGGATGGGTTTGTAGATGGATGATTGATGGATGGATGGATGGATGAATGGGTGGGTTTGTAGATGAGTGGCTGGATGGATAGATAGATAGATAGATATATAGATACATATATAGATAGATAGATAGATAGATAGATAGATAGATAGATAGATAGATAGATAGATAGATGAAAAACAGACAACTGGATGGATGGATGGATGGATGGATGGATGGACAGATAGATGGATGGATGGATGGATGGATGGATGGACGGATGGATGGGTGGGTTTGTAGATGAGTGGATGGATGGGTTTGTAGATGGATGGATAGATGGATGGATGGATGGATGGATGGATGGATGGATGAATACAGACAGATAGGTAGACAATAGACATATACTAGATATACAGACAGACAGACAGATAATATGCTCAGGTGATTAGATTAAATAAATATTTCTGAAACTGTGTCCATGAGCAAAGATGGCAGGATGCAGTACGCATACTTTCAGTCCCCAGCCTAGCGCTCAGATGGCACGCAAACATCATAAACGATTTCTAACACCTCTCATTGCTGTTATGATCACATACCCGTGTGATTGTGAAGACTGTGAACTTTACTGTCACACTCATACCTGTTTCCTTACTGTGCAGAAAACAATTTTAAAGTAAAAGTGAAGTCAACAGCTTTCAATCACGTGTCTGATTGCACATACTCACGTGCGAAGCGTGCCAGAGGTCTTGAGCTGCTCTCTCCTGTTTCATTCGCCACTGTGGAGAGAAAGAACAAAACACAGACGGATGAGTGATGTAGACCTTTCTTCAACAATCATGATGACTCACCAGAAATAATTTTTCCTCACCAAAAATTTCAAGTTTGCGCTCAGACACCACAACCACACTCACAGTTTTCCAGAAACAGTCACGAAAGTACGGAAATTACTTTCTGTTTCATCTGAAAATCAGTGTTGTTTGTTTATGTTGTTTACCTGATGCATATTGCAGCATGCCTATAAATTAAGCATAAATCACTTCACTCTGTGTTATTTGCCTATCGTTCATGAATATGCTAAATATATGGTAATTTGATAGATGTTTTCATTTACTCAATACAAGAGTGGAATATTTTAGGAATTGCCCCGTAGTGAGAAAGGCAGATGAGGCAGAAAAGGGGAAAATAAATTAGATTTCTCCTAAACATAGCAAACTTAAATTTTGAAATCTGCTGCTTCTCAACGGTTTCTCTTGAGATATAAAGCAGTAAAATAGACACAAAATTTCTCATTAAAGCACAAATTAGTTAGCTATGCCATCCACATTCAATTTATACCTGTATAACTGTCATATACTCCACCTCTTATTTTAGAATAAACATCTGAAACCAGTTGATACTTATTTTACATGAAACATGACTGTCCTGGACAGAACAGAAGAGAGAAAAATTTAAGTTTTGTAGGCAAGAAATGCTGATTTATAGTCCAGAAAAATTCAAGGTCACAGATAAATGTGTGTGTGACATTGAAAATACCAGTCCTACTATAAGGCCTGTTCTGGTTTAAACGCTGTCGGCTGCTGAGGGGACATCAGACATGAGGGCTTTCTGTGTTTACATTAAGAATTTCTGCTGGAAAAAGTTCCCTGTAAAAAATCTGTCACGGCTTTCATGATTCTGTAGCAATAAAAAGTAGAAGAAACCACATGAGGTCAAAGACGCGACACGCAGCTGTGTTGTTTACACAGAGGAAGTCGAAACTGAACGGACAGCTCCTCTTGCAGGCCACCTAACGACACTGCACTGAGCTAATAACAGTACATTATTAACAGCTGACCGCTGGAAGCACTGTTTACTAAATCCACAAGAGGTTTTGAAGAACTAATAACACAACAGAAGGTTACAGCCTACAGGCATCCAGAAACATTTCAAATTAGCAGCTACGAGGTCTGAACCTGCGGATTAGCGGCGTCTGATTCGTGAAGTGATCGAATGATTCATTGAAACCGATTCGCGAAGCGTTTGTGAATCACTGAGAACAACCGAAATAATGTACATCAAAAATGCAAATGAAATAAACATATACAAACATGCATAAAAAATTATCTTAATTTATGTTCAACTTTTCTGTTGGTAGTACCATCATAGTATTTATATAGGCTAGTTTAATAATCCCTTTACAAATGTATTTAAAATACATACGATTATTTATATAAATTTAACTCCCAATAAAATTAGGCTATATAAAACAAAATAAATGTTATTTGTAATAGAATTAATTCTAATGAATACATTATAAGTGTGGCATAAGTGCTTATATGTTTCAGTTTGTTGCCAATACATATATATATGATATATATATATATATATATGATATATATATATATATATATATATATATATATATATATATATATATGATATATATATATATATATATATATATATATATATATATATATATATATATATATATATATATATTTCATTTTATCGCAGATAAAATTTACTGAATTTACAAAAATGTTTTTATAGTTTTAGTTTTAGTTAACGATAACAGCCTTGGTTCTATGTTTTTTTTTTTTTTTTTATTGAACTATGCCATTTAAAGGCATAGTTCACCCAAAAATGAAACATTTGTCATCATTTACCCACCCTCATGTTGTTTCTTTCTTCTGTTGAACACAAAATAAGATATTTGAAGAAATGTTGGTATACAACAGTTGACGGTAGCCATTGACCCTACTATGGAAGTCAATGGCTACCGTCAACTGTCTGGTTACCAACATTTCTTCAAATATCTTCTTTTGTGTTCAACAGAAGAAAGAAACTCATACAGGTTTGGAACAATTTGAGGATAAGTAATGACAATTTTTTAATTTTTGGGTGAACTATCCCTTTAAGGGAATTAAAGGCAGCAAGAAAGAAAGAAAAATAATGAAACACTGAGAATCACACAGGTGAATAAAAGGGCTGAAAAAAGAGCCCTTACATAAAAAGAGAGCGAGAGAGAGGGAGACGTGAGGTTGTTAAGTGGGGACTGCCGGTCCGCGGGGGGCATGGAGGTAATGAGAGGGAAATCAGAGAGAAGCCTTTAGCACTGTGAGTTTGTCAGGCTGCTGAGTGTCCAACGAGTCAGTACTCAGGAGAAGAGGAAGGACTCTTCATTAGCGATAATGACTCCCCCTGGGCAGCTCACACGACTCCTCTAATGTGCTGACGACAGAAAGGCCTCCAGCGAGGGGCGCACACTATCACACACACCTCCCCTGCCAGCGCCAAGTAACCAAAGACCCCTTTTTCCATTTAATGCGTTGGATGTCCATATCTACGAGTCTTCATATATGTGTGTGTGGGTATATAGTCATGGTCAAAAGTTTACATAGGCCTACACTAGGCCTATTCAAAATATTAATTATTTTAGCAAAATAAGAGACATCATACAAAATGCATGTTAGATTGTATTTAGGCTATTGCTGTCCTGAATAAGACATTTTACATAAAATATGTTTACATGATGTTGAACCCTTTTGAGTCCCTCAATTGTCCTCAGTGTGAAAAGATCATACAATCACTGCTGGAAAGGGTTCAAATATGCAAAACAGACTGGAAAACCAAAGAATTTGCGGGACCTGGAGGATTTTTTTCTGAAGAACAGTGGGCAGTTTAACTGACAAACAATATACTCAAGAACAATTATCATAAAAAACAGTCGTGGATCATCCAGGTAACGACACACAGTTTGAACGGGGTTATTTTTATAAATTCATCTATTTTTTGTCTTGTGGACTACATGTAAACATCTTTAATGTAAAATATCTTATTCAGGACAGAACTTTATACAAAATAACATGCATTTTGTATGATCCCTCTTATTTTGTTCAAATAATTAACAAGGGGTATGTAAACTTTTTACCAAGACTGTATTGCTCTTTATTATTGTTATATTATTGTCATATATTGTTCTATATATTCTTTATTTTTATTTCTATTATTGTTCTCTTCATTTTTGTTGTTAATATAAATTAAAAATGTATTTATTATTTATATATCATACGTATATAATTATAAATAATAATTATTATGATTATTCTATTATTATTTTTTATAAATATATATATATAATTATAAATTATACTAAATAATAATTATAAAAAGAATCATAATAATTTTTATTTGTAATGTTGTTATTATTATTATATTATTGTAAAAATATAAATATAATCATTTTTCAAAATTATATAATAATAATTATTATTATTATTATTATTGTTACTATTTGGAGTAGTAGTAGTATTGTTGTTGTTGTTAATAATTAGTGCTGTCAAATCGATTAATCGCATCCAAAATAAAAGTTTGTTTTTACATAATATATGTGTGTAATGTGTATAATTATTATGTATATATAAATACACACACATGCAAGTATATATATTTAAGAAAATATTGTTATATTTATATATGAAATATTTATATTTATATATAATATAAATTATGTATATATATATACAGTATATACATGCAAATATTTATTAAATGTGTATTCAAATATACAAAATAATTATACACAGTAAATACAAACTTTTATTTTGGATGCGATTAATCGCGATTAATCGATTGACGGACCTAAATTATATATATAATTATAAATTATACTAAATAATATATAATAATTATAAAAATAATCATAATAATTTTTATTTGTATTATTATTATTATTATAAAAATATAATATTTTTTCATAATTATATAATAATAATAATTATTATTGTTATTATTAGGAGTAGTAGTAGTATTGTTGTTGTTGTTGTTAAAAATATAATAACATAATATAAATAATAATATTTTTATAATAATACTAATTATTATTATTAACATTATTAACATACAGATGTGGGGTCTCCATACGGACTCCGCACCTGACCCAGGAGCCTTTTTGACTCCTCAACAGGTGCTTTAATAAGGCACCATTGGGTGTCCTGCCCAAGCACACACAAATATACAGGCAGCTCTATGGGGAAGGGATGGGTTGGGGTTGTTTGTCAGGCAGAGGCAAGAATCACTAGGTCGTGACATCACATCCTGCCTCCGCTGGTGACCATGGAGACGGTAATCGCAAAGGCAGCATGGGAGATCCAAGGGAGAAAACTCTTCTCATCGGCCCAGTGCGATTTAAAAGCGTGACTGTTTGTGTGGGCTTCACTTTAATGATAAACACAGGTTCCCATGAGAATTCATGCCATCAAACACAAGTCACAAAAGGACTCCAAATGATCACAATTTTTTACCTGATGCCTTCGATTTGTGCACGGCTGTGGTTTCTCCACTTCTTCATCTCCTGATTGTGGTCTGTTATATAAGCCCTTGACCTTTTAGGAGTATAATTACCACCATCCATGTTCTGCCACAACAACTGTCATGTCATATTGCTGTTCAAGCTCTCTTTGTTCTGTGCCTAAATCAGCTAAATCTGTCAGAAAAATCAACGTTCATCTAACAGGGCACTAAACGAATTCAGGCTTTTTGGACAACACAGAGCATTGCGACTCATTTTGTGCCAAAAAAAAGTTCTTATGTAATCTAATTGTACTCAGGCGACTCAGAGACACCCAGAGAGACTGACTGTAAGAGACAATCACTTTGTTGCTTTCGTGTTACTATGACAGGGAATTTGCATGCAAGCAAAGCAAACTCTAACCGTCTTCAACCAATTTACCAAACCATTGTGCATGTGTTAAGATGGCGTTTTCTTGAGACATCTCTGAAGCCTTTTCTGAAACCTTCACATATATAGAGGATGCATACTGTAACTAGTTTAACCCTCATGTCTGAGAGACACTTTTATTAGCTCAAAACATACTAATACTGACATATCAGGTTGATACTTAATGTTACTTCAACTTGTTTACACGCTTCAAATGTTCTCCATTTAAAATGTTTGGGGTTTAAGAGACAATAAAACATGCATTAAATGCCATGGTTTTCACATGCTAAGGTTCTGATTGGTCTATTTGGATTTTTATTTATTGCTCAAACTGACCCAAAACAGACACAACATTACTATACTGGATAACAGTCATTGTTCAGAAAATGCGTAGTACTTTTTGGTAAAACAAAGCATTAATAATATATTTCTACACGGATTTGATATTAAAAGAATTTAAAATTACAACAATAATAATAATAATAAATGAAAAATGATGATAATGATTCTTGTATATAATTAATAATAATAATTATTGTTGTTAAGAATTTAATATTTTTACTATTTTTATTATAATTATTATTATAAGGAAAGAATTTAGAACAATAATAACAATTATGGTTATTATAAATGAATAATAATAGTCATTACTATTTTTGTATATTTTCATATTTATTTTTAATTTAATGTTTATTATTATTATTAATAAGCAGTTATTATTAAGAAATTATTATTATTATTATTCATAAAAATAAAAATAATGATTATTATTTTATTGATTAATTTTTTTATTATTCATATACAGCATTGAGATCTCTGGGACCCTTAAACATAAACAATGCAAAGTTAACCCTCATGTTCTGTGATTGACATCTGTTTCATGTGGACCTAAAAGTGAGTTTAAACTAAACAGGCTAATTTATGGTTTTAAAAGTCCAAAGGCACCATGCTTGCTCACACAGAAAAAATCCGTGCTGGCCATCGAAACACACACACACACACACACACACACACATCCACCCACACATACCTGATCAACTGTTCTTACCAATAGTGAAGCTGAAGCCATCAATGCTGAAAGTGGCACTCCGGCATTTTTTAAATCCTTGTTTTTTGGAGCTTAGCTCTGACATGTTCTCCAGTTGACTCCGTCCGTCAGCAAGGGGAGAGAAACTCTGGAAACAGACTCCTCAGGTGGGAAAGCGTGCTCTGAGCAGGGACTTCAAAGATCAGAGAGGATCATTAGAAAGGGAAGTCACAGGGTTGGCATGTCCTGCAGGGACCACATCCCATCTGTAAAAATCCCTCTTGAGCTCATCATACAGGCCTGTTTCTTTGTTGCCTGCCTTTCTTACACTGTAAAGAGAGTAAACACACAGATGGGAGATGTTTCTCTCTCTCTCTCTCTCTCTCTCTCTTTCTCTCTCTCGCTCTCCCCCTGCCGCTCACACTGTGACCCTTCCCACTGCTAAACTGTGCTTGATTATAGGCTCTCTCTCTCGTTCACTGTCAAACTCACTCTCCCATTTACTTGAGCGCTAAGCATATATGCATTCCCTGATCTGAGTCAGTGATACGCGCTGATGTTTATTCTTGGGCGCTTTCCTGTGCCTTCTTCAAACCTGTGTGGTTACTGTACATGTGGGGGGGGGGGGGGTGTGTACAAGTGAACGTGTGTCATGTGCAATTGCAAAAGGGCAACCTTTTTATGATGTTTAAACGAAACACTTTGTCAGAATTGCTGGCTGGATGAGATTAAAAGAAGGTTATAGAAGGCTGTGGTATCAAAAACAAAACAAGTATACACTCAGAATCCACACAGGACCCATTCTGAATTACTTAATTTTCGTTTATGAAACATTTGTCATAATTTATCCTCATGTCGTTCCAAACCTGTATGACTTTTTTCTTCTGCGGAACACAAATGAAGATATGGGAAGTGGTGGGAAAAAAATATAGGCTGCATCCGAAATCGCATACTTCCCTACTATATAGTAGGTGAAAAACAGTATGTGACAAAAGAAGTATGTCCTTATTCACAATAGCTACTCGTGAAAGAGTAGACAAAATGAAACCGGAAGACCTAATTCTTCCGGCGAGATTCTGAAGTGTGCATACGATGGACACTTTACTACCCATGAGGCCACGGGAGAAGATTTGTGAACGACAATGAAGTGACGTAAGTGACGCTGGTAGGTCACATGATAATGACAACATGGCGGATGTAGTATGTCCGGATTACATTCATACTACACACACTCATAGAACATACTTCTTAGCAGTCGTGAAGTAATTATTTTTTCAAAATAAGTTCCTACTCAAGACAGTACACTCATGCTGTACATGCATTGAAAACAACCCAAGTTGGGTTGAAAATGGACAAACCCAGCAACTGGGTTGTTTTAACTGGGTTAAAACAACCCAATTTTTGGGTTTGTCCATTTTCAACTCAACTTGGGTTGTTTTTAACCCAGCATTTTTTAGAGTGTATGTGATTTTGGACGCAGCCTATGAGATGGGAGTAAAAATAACCGGTCGATGCTTTTTGAGCTCTTTGCGAGTGAACGCAAAGTTTCTCGGGGAAACGCCAAACATCTGTGAGAGAACGCAAAAGCATTGACAAATAATTCTTCCAACTTCTCACTTTTTTTTTCTTCACCATGTCCTCTTAGGGGCTCCGTAGTTTTCTCTTTCTGGCCAACTACTATCTTAGTGGAGCAATAAGTCTGTTTGTAACACTGTCAATATCCCCGCTAGAAATTTTACCTTCCCAGAACGTTCCGAGACGGTCATGATATGGAGTTCTTTAAAGGGTTGGGGGACGTTATTTGGCAGACCTTCGCGGAACATTCAGGACACTCTCAGAACATTTAGGGGACCATATTTTATTTTGAAATTTGATGTTCCCAGAATGTCCCCGCTGGTGTCAAGGACGTCGCCTGGTAACGCTCCCAGAATGTTCCAAGACGGTCATGATGTAGAGTTCTTTTAAGGGTTATATGGCGGACCTTCAGGGAACATTCAGGATGTTCTGGGAATGTTTAGGGGACCATTACTATAGAACGAGGTCTACATTCCCATAATGTTTGCAGGACATTTAGGGAACCAACCTAGAATGATTTGCACAAAAGTCTCTTCTCAAAGATGGATCAATACCAACTCTTCCTGATCCAACTTCATATCTAGAACATATCGCAAGAACACCCCCTCCTACGTGGGATATTTATAGTTAGCTACCTGAACAACAGGTATGAAAGTGAGGCTGTGAGGAAAAGACTTACCGGCTACATCTAAAATCGCATACATCCCTACTATAGGTGAAAAACAGTATGTGTCAAAAGAAGTATGTCCGAATTCACAGCACTCATGAAAGTACTTTCCCCCAAGAAACTTTGTGTTCCCTTGCAAAAACCTTTGCGTTCCGGCGAGAACCTTGTGTTCGCTCACAAAGAGCTCAAAAGGTTTTGCAAGCAAATGCAAAGTTTCTAGGGGGCATGCAAAGCATTTGCGGGAGAACGCAAAAACATTAACCTGTTATTTTTACTCCCATCTCATAGGCTGCATCCGAAATCGCATACTCTCTTGAGTAGGTACTTATTTAAAAAAAATTAATTACTTCACGGCTGCTAAACATTATGTTCTATATGGTATGAATGTGTGTATGAATGTAATCTGGATGTACTACATTCCATCCATCATATGCACACTTCAGAATCTCAGCGGAAGTAGTACGTCATCTTTTTGCCTACTCTTTTGTGAGTTCGGACATACTTCTTTTGTCACATGCTGTTTTTCGCCTACTATGTAGTAGGGAAGTATGCGATTTCGGATGCAGCCATTTTGTTTAATGGCACAGATTTTTGAATGTGACTATTGCCCCCTTGAGTACGGATGTTTGTTTCCTCCACAGTCTCAGTAACAGGAAGTATTCAAAAGGACGGTACATTTAGCATGTGCTAGCCAAGAATTAGTGTCTGTATTTGTGTACTTGAGTATGTTTATGGTCCACTTACTGCTGAAATAACACTAGATATCTAGCATTGTACCAAAAGCAGACTTATCTGATCCAGTTGCACACATTTCTTACTATCTCTTTCAAAACATCTCTTTTAAACCGGACTTTGAGCTCATTTGAATGATGTAGCCATTCACTGGTGTTATGTTACAACCCTGTGGCACTTCAATTGACTGATTAGACCTCGTGATCTGAAAACCGCACGTACACGAGCTCAAGCGTCAGCCTTTCTTTCTGTTTTCTATTTAACGTCTTGAATTACATCCTCAAGGACTTTTACTTTCATAAATGCATCTAATATCTGGAGATCTAGTATTCGCCCTGTAGCTTTTGGTGCTGTAGATCTGATTGGACAATCCAGATATTAAAACTGGTAAATAAGTAGTTATTAGCCACCACAGTCATATAAAAACTAAACAACCAAGATTCTAAAAGCTTTTGGATAGAGATCCCATATCAATTTACTGCGAATAGTTTTATAAACAATTTTGGCAGAAACTGTGGTTTCCATGGTTTTTTTGATATCTCCACAATGAAAATAATACATAAAAATGTCTCCATCCACATAATGTTCCCCAATACAACAGGTGAAATAAAAGTTTAATAAATACATTTTTGGTGTATGGGAGCAGACCATTCACCTGAAGGCTAGGAGCCAATTTTGGTGTCACTTAGCAACCACAAAAATATGTGTCCTTATATTTGAGTCTTATTGCTGTGATCTGTTTTCACTAGGATTCTGTACAGTGTCAGTAGGTGTCGGATATAAATCAGATGAGCACGTTTAAGTGAAAATGAATGTTAGATATACAGTGGGGAGAACAAGTATTTGATACACTGTCGATTTTGCAGGTTTGCCCACTTACAAAGCATGTAGAAGTCTGTAATTTTTATCATAGGTACACTTCAACTGTGAGAGACGGGATCTAAAACAAAAATCCAGAAAATCACATTGTATGATTTTTAAATAATTAATTTGCATTTTATTGCATGACATAGGTATTTGATACATCAGAAAAGCAGAACTTAATATTTGGTACAGAAACCTTTGTTTGCAATTACAGAGATCATACGTTTCCTGTAGTTCTTGACCAGGTTTGCACACACTGCAGCAGGGATTTTGGCCCACTCCTCCATACAGACCTTCTCCAGATCCTTCAGGTTTCGGGGCTGTCGCTGGGCAATATGGACTTTCAGCTCCCTCCAAAGATTTTCTATTGGGTTCAGGTCTGGAGACTGGCTAGGCCACTCCAAGACCTTGAGATGCTTCTTACGGAGCCACTCCTTAGTTGCCCTGGCTGTGTGTTTCAGGTCGTTGTCATGCTGGAAGACCCAGCCACGACCCATCTTCAATGCTCTTACTGAGGAAAGGAGGTTGTTGGCCAAAATCTCGTGATACATGGCCCCATCCATCCTTCCCTCAATACGGTGCAGTCGTCCTGTCCCCTTTGCAGAAAAGCATGAGGTTGTACTCATCCTTCTTCTTCCTCCAAACACGGCGAGTGGAGTTTAGACCAAAAAGCTCTATTTTTGTCTCATCAGACCACATGACCTTCTCCCATTCCTCCTCTGGATCATCCAGATGGTCATTGGCAAACTTCAGATGGGCCTGGACATGCGCTGGCTTGAGCAGGGGGACCTTGCGTGCGCTGCAGGATTTTAATCCATGACGGCGTAGTGTTACTAATGGTTTTCTTTGAGACTGTGGTCCCAGCTCTCTTCAGGTCATTGACCAGGTCCTGCCGTGTAGTTCTGGGCTGATCCCTCACCTTCCTCATGATCATTGATGCCCCACGAGGTGAGATCACTGGATGGTGCCCCAGACCGAGGGAGATTGACCGTCATCTTGAACTTCTTCCATTTTCTAATAATTGCGCCAACAGTTGTTGCCTTCTCACCAAGCTGCTTGCCTATTGTCCTGTAGCCCATCCCAGCCTTGTGCAGGTCTAAAATTTTATCCCTGATGTCCTTACACAGCTCTCTGCTCTTGGCCATTGTGGAGAGGTTGGAGTCTGTTTGATTGAGTGTGTGGACAGGTGTCTTTTATACAGGTAACGAGTTCAAACAGGTGCAGTTAATACAGGTAATGAATGGAGAACAGGAGGGCTTCTTAAAGAAAAACTAACAGGTCTGTGAGAGCCAGAATTCTTACTGGTTGGTAGGTGATCAAATACTTATGTCATGCAATAAAATGCAAATAATTATTTAAAAATCATACAATGTGATTTTCTGGATTTTTGTTTTAGATTCCGTCTCTCACAGTTAAAGTGTACCTATGATAAAAATTACAGACCTCTACATGCTTTGTAAGTAGGAAAACCTGCAAAATCGGCAGTGTATCAAATACTTGTTCTCCCCACTGTATGTTCTCGGAAGGAAGAGGTGAAGGGGTTGTGCCAAGCGTCTTGTGTTCATATACAGCGGTTGGCACATGGTGATAATTAAACTGTCATATTAGTTCAAACCTATAGAGTTCTGACCCATTCACGCTGTGTTTTAAAACATATAGCACCTGCTAAATTGCTGTGTGGATGTATGCGACACTCCCACATGACTGCAATGTGATCTCACACACACAAGCTGAGTGGACCATTCCCATTCAGCTGTGTTTTTGAGCACCTGTTTTCCAAACCCCCCACCCACCCACCCACCTGCAGAGAAAACAGAGACCAAAGTACAGCGTGATTACCTAGAAACACCTGCTGTAAAACCTGCTGAGATTCAAATCTGAGAGTGATGATTCTGCATGTAGCTCTCTCTCTCTTTCTCACAATGCTCTTCACCTGATGTGTGTGTGTTTACACCCCTGCACTATTTATAGATTTACACACGTGTGAAAATTGATCCACACCTTTAATTCAAAGAGTCACAGAAAGAGAAATAGTTGAATGCAGTTATTTTCTGGCCATTGAAGGGTTAGTTTATCCAAAAAATCACCCTGCAAGCTTTTTTTCCCTATAGCAGAACACAAACAAAAACTTTAACAGAATATTAATGCTACTCTTTTCTATAAATTAAGTTACAAAAATGAAAAAAAAACAAAAAACAAAACATAAAAGTGGTCCAAGTGGTTTAATTTTTTAACATAGTATGAAATATAAATCACTTTTTACCAAAAATCTTTCTTCTGACATCTTATTTCCATATGCAAGTTTGCATTGCGATGATTTAGGGCTGCACAATTTGGTTGGGGGTTTGGTTCACTGTAAAATAATAAAAAAGAGTATTTAAAGGGGTCCTATAATGCCCCTTTTTACAAGATGTAAAATAAGTCTCTGATGTCCCCAGAGTGTGTATGTGAAGTTTTAGCACAAAATACCACACAGATAATTTTTCATAGCATGTTAAAATTGTCACTTTTTTGTTTTTGTGTGTGTCCCTTTAAATGCAAATGAGCTGCTCCTCCTGGCCTCCTTTCTAGAAGAGTGCGGAGCGTTAGGCCTGGAACACACTAGACAATTTTCACATCTTAACCGATTTTAAAACTGTGGGAGACCACAGACATAATGACAGTTTCAACCGATTTTTAGCATTATAATCTTTATAATGCTTGCTCTCATTGGCTATCGCGGGTATCACGTCAGAGGTAGCGTAAATGCGGGCTCTGACGCGATCGGGAGCAGTAAAATAATCGTAATGACACCATACAATTGAGGACAAGCCTCGAATCGGGCCAGCCTTAGCAGCCTTAGCAGCTCCGATTACCTCAAGCAGACACGCACTGAAAAGGTCTGAAACTGTTCAGCCTTTTATGCTCAAACCGGAGTCGGACAATCATGGAGAGACTCAAGAAGAAGTGACAACATGTAGAATGCAACAGGACGATTCTGAATGGTTAGTTGATGAATTTATGTAGCTGATGTGGAGTTAACTATCTTCAAGTCATTGATTAGCATATTCTGTCATGATAATCTATAAATCATGTGGGAACTGTTGTAAAACGCACAGAGAATATATGCTGCATGAAGACAGAATAGTTTAGTTTTATCTTGCTTTTATGACATGCTATTGCATTTGTGTTACGTACTGTATTGCAATAAATGTGAAAAGACGGATGCGACAGCTTGAGCAGACTCCTAAATGTGCTCTACTACAACAACTCTTCCTCTTCTCAACATGGCCTTTGTTGCGTGTTCCCGGTGGCAGGGTTTATGTAAGTTTTAGGGTTAGTGATGTCATTAACCGTTGAATAAGCTTGTTGTAGTCACTACCAGCCGTTTGTTGTAGTCCTTAAAAAGCGATTTCTTTAAAAGAAAATATCTCCCTTTGCTTTGAACTTTGAGCGTCGTAACTTTGCAGATGTTGTTTATGCCCAAACAGCAACATTACACACTAACTAAAGTTAAAAAAGTGAAATCATAATCAACCACCCCTTTAAAGTCACCATGGAATCAAAATAGATCATTCTTATTTTTTATGGAATATTTCAGTTTTTATTATAAATAATTTCTCCGTGCATAATCTCCCTCCCTCTTGCAGCACATCTCCTCTTCTCAGATGACAAGGGCGGAACAACCTGTCACTCATATGACATCACAGCAATAGCAAACATCAACGATCCAACGATCCTATTAATTCCCACTGGACAAACTCAAGTCCCACCCTACATGTTTTCTTGTTCAAGAAGCCGTTTCACTCGGATATATACGTCACAATAGGGAAAAAAAGATTACAACTTCTATTTCATGACAAATTTAATAATAATAATAACAACAACAATAATAATTATTATTTTATTTTACAGTAGAACTGTAAAATTACAATACTGATATTTATGGTTGTCATTAGAGATAGGCCGATAATCGGTTTTACTGATATTTTTCCCAATATTTAAGCATTTCCCATAATCGGGTATCAGTTTTCTAATATCGGATTCACAGATAAATGAGAATTGCACTGAGAATTGCACGCAAGACCACATAACAGTGTTCAGATTTATTTTTATATGCTATATTCATTTGTTTACCTGATCAAAGATTTTATTTTAAAAAAGACACTTTATTTTTTGCACTCTTTCAGACTCCATTTATTGATGTAGAAGTGTGTTTTGTTTTGTATTAGGGATGCATCAATACGAAAGTTTTGGCCGATACCGATATATTTGCCGATAAATCTATCTTTTAATCTATTTTATTAATCTATTTTTATATACCGGTAATTTCTAAGAGCCTGGTTACAAAAAGCAAAAGTCTAACCATTAAAAGCCATGTCCCAAGCACACAAAAAATGCTGCACATGTTGCACTTAACTGTATTTTGAAATGATTCCAATCATATTTCAAGCAATCCAAAACCATCATGGTGAACAGTGCGCATCGGAAGTGTATTTATCGGCTTTAATACATCGGCAAAATTTTCTTATCAGGCCGATAACGATAACATTAAAAACGAACATATATCGGCTGATACTGATAGGGTGGCCGATATATCGTGCATCTCTATTCTGTATGCCAGGAGGGAGTGAAATTTCAGAAATTACAGTAGTAAGTGTTAAATAAAATAGTTTGTTCAGTTCAGTGCTATTGTTATAATTTTTCAGAAAACCGCAGTGAGCCCATAAAGCCTCTCGTTTGTAGACAACAGCCGCACTAATAAGTCACTAATAAGTCATATCAGTTTTATTTAAATGTGCAGCCCTATCATGATTGGTTACATTTTTTTTATTGAATTGAAAGGGGTAGAGGTTTCTGAGAATGAAATAAAATGCATATACGTCTTGTCTATTTACTTTTATGATGTTATATCTCAGCCGCAACAGTCCCCATTCACGTTCATTGTATAGAGAACATCAGCATGAACATTTGTCAAAATTCAATCTGCTCATCTGCTCAAGACATTTTTAGCTTTTAAGGTTATATTTGATTGTAATATTCAAGGCAAACAATCATCATACCATCAATGAGATGGCTACCTCACACGGCTGTATAGAAAGCAATGGTGTTTTTCTACAGAAGTGCTGCATATTCAGTCCATGGCCAGTCACAAATTCACTCAAACAATGCAACAAGTGAAATAAAAACCCAGAGTCAGCCTACACTGACACTCTGACAGCATGCCAGAGAGAAAGATATAAAACTCAAGGACGTTGAGAGCAGAATGAAGCAGGTTAACTTCTCCATCTCTGAGTGGGTGTAGCAGGAGAAAAGATTGGTTTATCTGATTCTGAAAAGACCATAGTCCACAAAACCCCACCCAAGACTCTCAGCTCACAGGTTTCCATGGCAACCAAACACAGCACTCACAGGTCAAAAAAGTGCCTTTTGTGGTTTCACAACATGCATGAAACATTTAGCACATGTACAGCTGTTAGAACCCCAGTCAGAGCGATGAGATCTCAACTGTTTCTCTTATAAAGCAATGAGATTCAATTGAGAAAAACACCTAATCTCATGTATCTCCTCTAGAGCTGTGGTTATTAACCAGGTTTAAAATGTTTTAAAAATAAAAATACAAAAAATATTTAATTCAAATAATTATAAATTCTTTACTTAACTAAAATTATTAACGTGTTTTACGTTATACATATTTTTAGCATTTTAATTTTAATTTAAGTTATTTATTATTATTTTAGTCATCGCCTTAGACATCAAAGTTCTGTATTTTATCTTGTTTTTTTTAACAGAAAACTTCCAAGGGGACTTGAAAAATTATTATACATTATATATAATAAAAAATTATTATAGATTAAAGTTTATTAAAATAAAAATATTTAATATATATTTAACATATAATTAAAGTCATTATAATAAATGCAAAAAAAGTGTTTTAACATTTTAACATAAGATATTTATTATCATTTTAATAGTCACCTTAAACATCACCTTTTTGTATTTTATCTTGTCCCATCCATTTTTTTTGTTTTTATTGTAGAACATACATATTTCTCTTAAACTTCAGGAATCAATAAATTATTTGCATTTAACTGTTTTTGATTTATTGACAGTAGTTTCTCCTAGTATTTGTTTTAGGAGAACAGAAGTATCTTTGTCATGCAGCAGAAGTACACAACAGAAATATTTTAGTGAGGGCTTCAAATATTTTCTGAGACAATGTTGGGTCTTGAAGTCAGAAAGGTTGAATGTACTGAGTTGCAGGGATCTCAATAATGGCTTGCATTGTATTCAGATTTGAGTCTACAATGAAAAGGCAGATCTCAATATGAAATTTCTCATCAAACTCTTCCAAATTAGCTGATACTGTAACTGCTCAACACATTCATGTCATAGCTCTATATTCTTATTGTGCTATGTCAAAAACTGTCTCATTTTTGTCAACTTGTATTTCTCTGAATAAATTCTTGGAGAAACATCTGATAAAGCTGCTAATTAAAGGGGACCTATTATGCAAAATTTACTTTTACATGGTGTTTGAACATAAATGTGTTGGCAGTGTGGGTACACAACCACCCTATAATGATAAAAATCCACCCACTCCTCTTTTTTTTTATCCCCATAAATCATAAGCACTGTCTCAGAACAATTTGTTTGCAGATTCTAGCAATGTGACGTCACATTTGCCCTTCATGAGAACTGTGAGGGGGGTGAATTTTTTAATAACTCATTCGTTTAAATTATATTAAGCCTTAAAGTTCTGCATAATTAAGGGCGTGTTCACTTGAGTGACAGGTGGATTGCCGCTGCTGTCACTACTAGCCATTTGTCTGCTGTCTGTTAGCTCCACCCATTCCACCTGTTAGCTCCTCTTTGACCATTTTCAGTTATCCGGGAGTGACGTGCGGTGACACGCTGCCAAGATGGCAACGGGCGAACTTTAAGCCCAATTTATGCTTCTGCATCGAGTGTACGCCGTAGCTACGTCGTAGGCTGTGTGTTGCACGCGTAGCCTACGACGTACCCTGACGTGCACCTCTCCAAAAATGTAACAACGCGTCAATTCTACGCGGAAGGAAAACATCAGACAGGATTGTGTGAGGGATGCCAAGAAGAGGAATCAGTAGAGCATGTAGTCATGATTTGTAGAAAATATGAAACACAGAGAGAGGTGATGAGGGAAAAACTGAGGGAAATAGGGGTGCAGGAGTTAAAAAGTTAAAAAGATTACTGAGTTCAAAAGATAGGGCGCCGATCAGAATACTGATGACTTTTTTAAGAGAATCAGGGGTTTTCAATAGGATTTGAAGAAGAATTAGTAGAATGTGAGAGAGGTATTATAAAGGGATATACACTCACCTAAAGGATTATTAGGAACACCTGTTCAATTTCTCATTAATGCAATTATCTAATCAACCAATCACATGGCAGTTGCTTCAATGCATTTAGGGGTGTGGTCCTGGTCAAGACAATCTCCTGAACTCCAAACTGAATGTCAGAATGGGAAAGAAAGGTGATTTAAGCAATTTTGAGCGTGGCATGGTTGTTGGTGCCAGACGGGCCGGTCTGAGTATTTCACAATCTGCTCAGTTACTGGGATTTTCACGCACAACCATTTCTAGAGTTTACAAAGAATGGTGTGAAAAGGGAAAAACATCCAGTATGCGGCAGTCCTGTGGGCGAAAATGCCTTGTTGATGCTAGAGGTCAGAGGAGAATGGGCCGACTGATTCAAGCTGATAGAAGAGCAACTTTGACTGAAATAACCACTCGTTACAACCGAGGTATGCAGCAAAGCATTTGTGAAGCCACAACACGCACAACCTTGAGGCGGATGGGCTACAACAGCAGAAGACCCCACCGGGTACCACTCATCTCCACTACAAATAGGAAAAAGAGGCTACAATTTGCATGAGCTCACCAAAATTGGACAGTTGAAGACTGGAAAAATGTTGCCTGGTCTGATGAGTCTCGATTTCTGTTGAGACATTCAGATGGTAGAGTCAGAATTTGGCGTAAACAGAATGAGAACATGGATCCATCATGCCTTGTTACCACTGTGCAGGCTGGTGGTGGTGGTGTAATGGTGTGGGGGATGTTTTCTTGGCACACTTTAGGCCCCTTAGTGCCAATTGGGCATCGTTTAAATGCCACGGCCTACCTGAGCATTGTTTCTGACCATGTCCATCCCTTTATGACCACCATGTACCCATCCTCTGATGGCTACTTCCAGCAGGATAATGCACCATGTCACAAAGCTCGAATCATTTCAAATTGGTTTCTTGAACATGACAATGAGTTCACTGTACTAAAATGGCCCCCACAGTCACCAGATCTCAACCCAATAGAGCATCTTTGGGATGTGGTGGAACGGGAGCTTCGTGCCCTGGATGTGCATCCCACAAATCTCCATCAACTGCAAGATGCTATCCTATCAATATGGGCCAACATTTCTAAAGAATGCTTTCAGCACCTTGTTGAATCAATGCCACGTAGAATTAAGGCAGTTCTGAAGGCGAAAGGGGGTCAAACACAGTATTAGTATGGTGTTCCTAATAATCCTTTAGGTGAGTGTAAGTAGAGTATAGAATAACAGAGATAGGTATTTTGGAAAGTAAATCGTTAAAGTGTTTTTTTTGGGGCATGGGTATGAGTGAATGGGTAATTTGAATGTATTAATGGGGAACGATGGTAAGGAAAAAGTAGATTGTAAATCTATTATCTGATCCACACTCCGGAGCAGATGGTGGCGGTAATGCACCAATAAGCTGGATGCCAACCGCCGTAAAATAAGAAAGAAGAAGAAGAAGAATTCTACGCGGACCGCAAGCGCTGTAATTGGTCTGTCAGAACCCCTCCCTCAGGGGTACACATGCTCCCTCTGCATGTAACTGCATGTCAACGCGGACAAGGACGCAGAAGTATAAATGAAAATCGACGCGTAGAGGCTATGGCGCAGGTCCGACGCAGAAGTATAAATCAGCCTTTAGGCTTCAGAAACACTCTTCAGAAACCTATGGGTGACGTCACGGACACTACGTCCATTTTTTTTTTAACAGTCTATGGACAAAACCAAAGAGTGATTTTGGTCAAGTTTTTATTTTTTAAACTACATTTTAGTCTCGTCTTTAACACAGTACAGGTTGCATGCCAGGATCATTTCATTGTAAAACGAAACTGTAGTAAAACGAAAGGGTCCGAAAGGTACCTTCGTTAGCTGCTTCGCTATCTATGTACAAAACGGGCTGGGAAGAGGGCGGACTCCGTATGTTGCTCGGGGGCGGTCATAACTAGCTAGTTACGTCAAAACCTGCAAACAAATTGAAACAAGTTTATAACAAACTGGCTGCATGTTTTCTTTTCAGCTTTTCTGAGCTGGCAGACACAGCAGAAACCTAACTAAATGCAAAAAAGCTACAAAAGTAAAAGTTTCGTTCTATGGCACCTTCAATACTCACGGGACGCTTTGGATGTGTGCACTCAGAAATGTATATATCAGAAGTTTAGACTGATATGGCTTTAAAACGCATGCAGATAATAAACTTTCATGATGATGAAGAACTGCTGAATGATGATAGTCCAAACCAAACAGATGTTTTGTTAGTTTTTGGCATAGTATCAGAGGCACAAGTTGTACAGGCTCCGCCCTCTTCTGAAAAGCTGTGTGGGGAGCAGCAGCTCATTTGCATTTAAAGATACATGCAGGAAAACAGCATGTTTTTCCTTCTACTCAAAAATGGCCATTTACAACATGGTATAATAAATGATCTGTGGGGTATTTTGAGCTGAAACACAGCTGAAACACAGACACATTCTGGGGACACCTGAGACTTATATTACATCTTGTAAAAAGGGGCATAATAGGTCCCCTTTAAAGGAAGCAAGTGAGAAGTCCACAGAGTCTGAGCAATACAGTCTCCTCTGGGAGGTTCATATTTAGACTTCTGAAGACCTTACATTTATCCCTCTTGAAGTGCCGGCGTATCACAGCTGTCTGAACTTTGAACGGCTAAATCACCTGTAAGTGCGTGTAAAACAATCCGCTGTTTTCATTTAAGATCACAAAAAGGAGCCTGAAGGAGTTTTCTATCGTACTCATGAATGTTTGAGGAGCTCCTAGGCCTTATTCCGAGGTGGAGAAAGAGAATAAGATGCTTTGCGCTCCATCGGTTCCGCTCTAGGTGTTCAGCTCCGATTACTCGCTCATCCCAGTGAGAGCAGCAAACACTCGTAAGAAACTCTATCTCTCCGACAACAGGCCAGATAAACCAATACACTTCTGTTACAGCTTCTGACACACTCGGCTATGCTTGTGGCATCAGATGTCTTGTTCAAGAGTTTGTATGATTGAGCTGCTAAAAGCCTCGTGTTAGGTTCAAGCAGACTATCTAGCTGGTTTAACTGCAGGTAATGAGCAGAGTGCATTGTGGAGCCTGTGATCTGTGGGTCTATCCTGCCCACCTCAGCACTCTCAGACACCTCCACATCTCAAATGATGCAGATTTGAATGCTTCATTTAAATATCTTTCTTACTTACGCATACAATTAACGCTGCCTTAACGTCATGTTGGAATAATCATATTTGATGAACCCACCTGAACGCCACCGCAGTGTCAAAACTACAAATGGGATGTTTACAGAATTTCAGAGTTGGGGATGCAAAAGAAGTAATGGCTTTTAAATTATGCCACACATACCATAATACAGAATGAAAGTTATCAATGGGTTCCCTAAACAACCTTTCAGTGAACAGTTCTTAAAAGAACCATTTTTTCCCTTTTCTACTATAAAGAATGGAAAAGTTTCATTGATGTTCTTCATGGAACCATAGATACCAATAAAGAACCTTTATTTTTATGTAACACAACACAATTTAGTAATCGTGTGTACAGAATACACATCTCTGCACCAATAAAACAGTCAAAACTTTATGTAATATCTAATTAAAGCTGCAGTCTGTAACTTTTTTTGGTCCAAAATAAATTTTTGAGCAAGTACATAACCAGTCAGTGTTCAAAAATCTCCTTTCCGTAGCCCGATTCACAACGGTAAACTTGTAATAATGTATTATAATTTGAGTGGTACTGGTGCATTTCCGCAGGAAATTCGAGCAAGTCTTTGCGTCATTACATCACGTCTGTATACATAAAGAAGGAGTCCGGCTAGTAGGCTATAGCGAATTTGAGGATGCTGCAGGTGGTGGATAATTTATAGCCTTTTATCACAGCAGCTGGAATAATTTAACATATCATTTTGAGGGCGGATTGTAATCCAAAAAGGTCCAAACGACATCATCAGTGACAACTTGATATTCACCCGTTGTCAAAAGCAAAAGATTAGACTGTACGGAAATTGAAATCTACAGGTAACACTAATACACACTAAATACACGTAGTCACACAATGCTGATGCTGTTAACATTAACAATTTGAGAACAAAGTATAACAATAATAATAATTTGCACGGTTTGATGTGATATGAGCTAAGCAATTGTTAGATTTAATCATAGTTGGTTTGTTGTAATGCTTTTTTTCTCAGTTGATCAGAACAAAAGACGTTACTTACTTTTTCAAATGACATTTTGCAGGGAAAATTCTTATTTTGGTCATATTTCCGAGACGTAGAATCTATGATTCCGAAGTACAGTATCCATACCGGTGCGGTGACTGACAGCCACACATACTCCTCAAAACATTAGATTCATCCGTGCTGCGGAGCCGTGCCGATGCACAACCCACGTAAAGATGATAATTCCGCAAATAATTGCAATTGCAGGTTTCAAAAAGAGATGGCGACAAAGAGGCAAAACTTACAGACTGCAGCTTTAAGATTTAATTTGCGAATTCTTTATTATATTATAGTAGCTGTTCAGCATTTTACAGTAAATGTTTTACCAGTTGCTAATTCTTTTTATTGGGCTCTTAAAAGCATAAATGATAACATCTGCTGTCTCTCCAGCCGTCTTTAGTCTGAACTAACCTTAAAAATTAAACTTTAATAGTCATCTGTCAAGCTATGATGATGATTAGGCATCTCTGGAGATATGCGTCAGTCTACCACATGTTGAACATTTGATGCTATGATACAGAGGAAACTGAAAGTGAACACATGCAAAGATTGTGGAGCTTGACTTGAGAGAAAATGTGCAATACCTTTTCTACCCTGGAAATGAACGACTCTGAAGGCAATGTAATCACAGTTCATATAGGCTGCATCTGAATCGCATACTTCCCTACTATATAGTAGGCGAAAAACAGTATGTGACAAAAGAAGTATGTCCGAATTCACAGTACTCATAAAGGCAAAAAGTACCTGATGACCTATACTTCCGGCGAGATTCTGATGTGTGGATATGGACACTTTACTATCCTATGAGGCCACAATGCAACTCTGGGCACAACGCAGCACTGTATCTGTGGCTACATTAATAGACTTACTGGCTTATAAAAGAACGGAGAAAATGCTTTCCACATGTTTAGTTGTTGACTCACACAATATTTTGGCACACATTCATGTGTCACCTGGTAGAAGCTTGCCAAATTAGGCAGATGGCAACACAGACCAGTTGTGTGACATACCCACTTCCTCAAAAAACAGAAATATTTGCTTCCAGTGTTTAATTTTAAAGGCATTTTTTGTTTACTTTTGTATAATGTTTTGTATTTAAATTCATTTCCAGTGTAAAATCCCCTGTCCTGAAGTCCTGATGCAAAATAAGTTGAGATGCACTTCATTAACTTCCAGACAATGTCTACAACAAGACAACTCAGTATCAAATTAAGTTAAAGCATGTGTAACTCATTATATAGATATACCAAATGTGTTGTTTCTGTATATAATGTAAGTAGATCAACTGATACATCATGGTAAACATACACTGATCAGGCATAACATTATGACCCCCTTTTGCTGCCAAAACAGCCCTGACCCATTCAGGCATGGACTCCACTAGACACCTGTAGATGTGCTGTGGTATCTGGAACCAAGATGTTAGCAGCAGATCCTTTAAGTCTTGTAAGTTGGGAGGTGGGGCCTCCATGGATCGGACTTGTTTGTTCAGCACATCCCACAGATGCTCAATTGGATTGAGATCTGGGGAATTTGGAGGCCAAGTCAACACCTCAAACTCATTGTTGTGCTCCTCAAACCATTCTTGAAATTCCATTTTTGCTTTGTGGCAGGGCGCATTATCCTGCTGAAAGAGGCCACAGCCACCAGGGAATACCGTTTCCATGAAAGGGTATACATGGTCTGCAACAATGCTTAGGTAGGTGGTACGTGTCAAAGTAACATCCACATGGATGGCAGGACCCAAGTTTTCACAGCAGAACATCGCCCAAAGCATCACACTGCCTCCGCCCGGCTTGCCTTCTTCCCATAGTGCATCCTGGTGCCATGTGTTCCCAAGGTAAGTGACGCACACATACCCGGCTATCCACATGATGTAAAAGAAAACGTGATTCATCAGACCAGGCCACCTTCTTCCATTGCTCCGTGGTCCAGTTCTGATGCTCACGTGCCCACTGTTGGTGCTTTTGGCAGTGGACAGGGATCAGCATGGGCACCCTGACTGGTCTGCGGCTATGCAGCCCCATACGCAACAAACTGCGATGCACTGTGTATTCTGACACCTTTCTATCAGAACCAGCATTAACTTCTTGAGAAATTTGAGCTACAGTAGCTCTTCTGTTTGATCGGACCACATGGGCCAGCCTTCACTCCCCACGTGCATCAATGACCCTGTCACCGGTTCACCAGTGTTCCTTCCTTGGACCACTTTTGATAGATACTGACCACTACAGACCGGGAACATCCCACAAGAGCTGCAGTTTTGAAGATGTTCTGACCCAGTCGTCTAGCCATCACAATTTGGCCCTTGTCAAACTCGATCAAATCCTTTTTCCTGGTTCTAACACATCAACTTTGAGGACAAAATGTTTACTTGCTGCCTAATATATCCCACCCACTAACAGGTGCCGTGATGAAGAGATAATCAGTGTTATTCACTTCACCTGTCAGTGGTCATAATGTTATGCCTGATCGGTGTATACCTTGAATGCACTATAAGTTGCATATGCAGACATGTTGTTTTCAACTAATCTTTAAGCAAGTTATTAATAGGTAAAATTTGCCAAGCAAAAAAAACATTTTCTGTTTCTGGAATCAGTAAGACAGAAGAACAGAAAACAGATGTGATTCGAAATGAGGTAAACCTCTAATTTAGTGAACTCACAGCATGCAACTTCTTTTCTCAGTAAAGTGCGTTCTGAAACAGACAGCTATCTTTCGTGTTATTATTTGGCACCAGAACTGTTATAATGCTTCTCTGATTACTTTGCCCCTCTTGAACACTGCAATTAATTCTGGTCTCTTAGCTGAGAGTTAAACAAGAAAACGAGTGTTTCATCAAGGACTATGGTAATTAAAGCCTCATCCCTAGCAATTAGCCCTTGTATCACGCAGAGGAAGAAGTTGCTCAGAAACGCTCATCATTATTAAGGCCACTGCATGTCAAACACGAATAAAGCTTAATTGAGCTCTTCTGTTCCTTGTCAGCCAATGCTTAAATATCTATAGAATGTGTCTTTGTACTTAAATATTAACATAATGTAATATTTGCTACTTATGTAGCTTGCACAAAAGTTATATTTGGTCAGAATACAATGATTCTTTTAAATGGCTGGCAATGTACAAACTTTTTGCTCATAAAATGGTGTAGTTATGGTGCCGTGCAAAACCCCAAGCCTTTTCTAATGCCTGTTCAAGTGTATCTGTTCAAGCATGTTTTCTACATGTTCATAATAGCATATCCGGTTAAGTTTTAGTAGCAATGGTGGCTAAGCTTCCAGGTTAATCGTCTAGCAATGGAGTGCAACAGCCTGCCCATTTTTTCACTGGCCTTGAAGTATTTTTCCCATAATTTTAAGTCTTCATTAAGGAGTTAGAAGCCATGAACCAAACCATCCAGTTACAAGCTGATTCACAACATTACAAATGTTGATTTGAAGCAAATATATTTGAAAATCAATCAAAAAGACAAAGGTACAAGACTGGGTAATTAATGGATTTAATGAGGGAAAGAACTACAATCCCATTAAGCATTACAAATTACATTTACATCTATAGACTTAGACTGTAGCCCCGCCCATTTTCAGCGCTGCACTCAACTTCTTCTGGTTTGTATTTCCACAGCATGAAGGTAAGATCTTATGAATTTATGAATTAACCACTTGTTTTAAAATCTTCCCGGTCTACTGTCATCTGGTATGTCATCCATTTCAAACTCTTTCGCTAACTCTACAATAAGTAAATTCACTTCACCAGCTAATTACTCTTTGACAGCGATGCCATAGAAATAATAGAATTCTAAAAATTGAAAATGGCTGCACGTGTCAGTGAGCTGAACACAGAAAAGGTGCGAGGACTCATTTGCAGGAAGGGGATAAATTTATTGTAAAAATAAAAGAATACAAAAACAAAACCCACGGGGGGAGAACCAAACTAGAAATACAATAAACATCTGGAACAGAACATGTAATACAACGGGGAAAAACGGATAACAAAAGACAACGACCCAACACAGGACTGCATACACGAGGAGACTATAAAGGGTACAAATCAGGAGGGAACCAAGTGGGCCAATTAAACAATAATCAGATAACAAGAGGGGTGGGGTCAAGACAGAAGACAAGAGCACATGGCCCAGAAATAACCCAAAACACCACATGTGCTAAACAAGACAAGACAGACATGTGACAGCACGCTTGTTTCTCTGACGCATAAGGTCTATAAAAATGACAGATAAAAACGAAACTTAAAATGTTGAGGCTAAGTGGGTTGAGAGCAACTTATATATTCTCATTCTCAGGTGCCAAAGTGTTCTTTCTGTAATTTCGCTTGTCGCGATTCTCCTAGAATCATGGGTAATGTAGTTTTCCACCATTAATTCAGCTGTTAAACATGATTACTTAGGTAAAAGTTGAAATAATGTGGATTGATGGCTTCAACAAATGCATATACTATCTATTACAGGGGTCTTCAATGTTTTTCAGGTCAAGGACCATAGACTGTATAAAACAATGGACGTAGTGTCTGTGACGTCACCCGTAGGTTTCTGAAGAGCATTTGTGAAGCCCAAAGTGGGCTGAGCCGGCCGTCGCCATCTTGGCAGCATGTCACTCCCGGATAACCGAAAATGGGCAAAGAGGTGGGACGTGGGTGGAGATGAGGTTCCTGGTTGCTGAAACTAGCAGCGGCAATCCACCTGTCACTCAAGTGGCAATCTAATCAGATGGATAATTAAACATTTACCTGAACTTTAGCTTAAAATTTACTAAAACTTCATATTTTAATTTTACTGTGAGATGGACAAATCACTGAGTTTGTGAAATGAGTGAGGGTTCTCCAGTAAAGTGCAGATTTAATGTGTAAGCAACAGCTCCACCATAACAACAATAGCAATGTACAGTGAGACATTTAAGATTATTTTACAATTTTTTTTTTCTAGTAATCTATGATTCTGCATTTACATTGTACGTATCTATTTTGACATGCCATATTTTTGTTCCAGGCTAGTTATCACTATGTCGATTGCAATTTCGAGATTGAAACATGCATTTATACACTATATTGCCAAAAGTATTGGGACACCCCTCCAAATCATTGAATTCAGGTGTTCCAATCACTTCCATGGCCAAAGGTGTATAACATCAAGCACCTAGGCATGCAGACTGCTTCTACAAACATTTGTGAAAGAATGGGTCGCTCTCAGGAGCTCAGTGAATTCAAGTGTGGTACCGTGATAGGTTGCCACCTGTGCAATAAGTCCATTCATGAAATTTTCTCACTACTAAATATTCCACGGTCAACTGTTAGTGGTATTATAACAAAGTGGAAGCAATTGGGAACAACAGCAACTCAGCCACAAAGTGGTAGGCCACGTAAAAATCACAGAGCGGGGTCAACGCATGCTGAGGCGCACAGTGTGCAGAAGTCGCCAACTTTCTGCAGATTCAGTAGCTACAGACCTTCAAACTTCGTGTGGCTTTCAGATTAGCTCAAGAACAGTGTGTAGAGAGCTTCATGGAATGGGTTTCCATGGCCAAGCAGCTGCATCCAAGCCTTACATCACCAAGTGCAATGCAAAGCGTCGGATGCAGTGGTGTAAAGCACGCCGCCACTGGACTCTAGAGCAGTGGAGACGTGTTCTCTGGAGTGACCAATCACGCTTCTCTGTCTGGCAATCCGATGGATGAGTCTGAGTTTGGCGGTTTCCAGGAGAACGGTACTCACCTGACTGCATTGTGCCAAGTGTAAAGTTTAGTGGAGGGGGGATTATGGTGTGGGGTTGTTTTTCGGGGGTTGGGCTTGGCCCCTTAGTTCCAGTGAAAGGAACTCTTAATGCTTCAGCATACCAAGACATTTTGGACAATTTCATGCTCCCAACTTTGTGGGAACAGTTTGGGGATAGCCCCTTCCTGTTCCAACATGACTGCGCACCAGTGCACAAAGCAAGGTCCATAAAGACATGGACGAGTGAGTTTGGTGTGGAGGAACTTGACTGCACAGAGTCCTGACCTCAACCCGATAGAACACCTTTGGGATGAATTAGAGCGGAGACTGCGAGCCAGGCCTTCTCATCCAACATCAGTGCCTGACCTCACAAATGTGCTTTTAGAAGAAATTTCCCATAAACACACTCCTAAACCTTGTGGAAAGCCTTCCCAGAAGAGTTGAAGCTGTTATAGCTGCAAAGGGTGGGCCAACTCCATATTAAACCTTACGGATTAAGAATGGGATGTCATTAAAGTGCATGTGCAGGTAAAGGCAGGTGTCCCAAAACTTTTGGCAATATAGTGTATGTAAATGTCACTCCCAAAACTTTGCAGCATAATTGACCGTCGTTCCTCTTATAGCAACATGAAAAACAATACTTTTATTCAATGGATTATAGCTATATAGCCTTGAAAGCAAGAAAGAGCACTCAGTTTGCGATCTCACAACATTCCATTAAAATCAGTAAAGTTGTCTAAACTGCATAATGAATCTCTTACTTACATCGTGTCTTTGTTTGTTAACGAGAGAATTCGTGAAAGCGAGCAGATCTCAGCACTTTGAACAATCAGCTCACAAGGTCTGTCTTTAAAGGTTTACAAGTTATTGTTAAAAATCAGTTTTTGGAGGAAGAAGAAGGATGAGTACAACCCCAAGAACACCATCCCAACCGTGAAGCATGGAGGTGGAAACATCATTCTTTGGGGATGCTTTTCTGCAAAGGGGACAGGACGACTGCTCCGTATTGAGGGGAGGATGGATGGGGCCATGTATCGCGAGATCTTGGCCAACAACCTCCTTCCCTCAGTAAGAGCATTGAAGATGGGTCGTGGCTGGGTCTTCCAGCATGACAACGACCTGAAACACACAGCCAGGGCAACTAAGGAGTGGCTCCGTAAGAAGCATCTCAAGGTCCTGGAGTGGCCTAGCCAGTCTCCAGACCTGAACCCAATAGAAAATCTTTGGAGGGAGCTGAAAGTCCGTATTGCCCAGCGACAGCCCCGAAACCTGAAGGATCTGGAGAAGGTCTGTATGGAGGAGTGGGCCAAAATCCCTGCTCCAGTGTGTGCAAACCTGGTCAAGAACTACAGAAAACGTATGATCTCTGTAATTGCAAACAAAGGTTTCTGTACCAAATATTAAGTTCTGCTTTCCTGATGTATCAAATACTTATGTCATGCAATAAAATGCAAATTAATTACTTAAAAATCATACAATGTGATTTTCTGGATTTTTGTTTTAGATTCCGTCACTCACAGTTGAAGTGTACCTATGATAAAAATTACAGACTTCTACATGCTTTGTAAGTGGGCAAACCTGCAAAATCGGCAGTGTATCAAATACTTGTTCTCCCCACTGTAATTTAAAAGACATTCATCATCATTTATTCATGATTAAGGCTAAATACACCATACAGCGATTTTCTATCATTTAATGAAGTAGGCTATTCCAAATTCAGACCATGACTGCTCAGGGCTCCTTTAACCTTTGACCTTCCTTCTTTCCCATTAATTTGACTTGTGACTTTGGCTAGAAGCAGTTGACCTTGATGGCCTTTTCTTTTGGTTGGTGGCTAGCAGCAGTTAAACTGAAAACACTGCCACTGACCACAGGCTTTAGCAGTGAAGTCTACTTCTCTGCGCCCCAAAACCTTGACCTCTGAACTGTAATGTCACATTACAGATTCATACAGACTTGACTAATTCATGCATACAGTGTTTGCATGAATTAGCCACAAAAGACTGTCATTCCCATACAGAACCACAACATGTATGGTGCCTGGAGTTATTAAGCCCATCTGGGCACAAACTCTCTCAAAGTTTACTCTGAACCAGTTCTAATAAAAAAAAAATATATATATATCTGCAATGAGCATAACATGTACAAACCCGATTCCAAAAAAGTTGGGACACTGTACAAATTGTGAATAAAAACAGAATGCAATGATGTGGAAGTTTCAAATTTCAATATTTTATTCAGAATACAACATAGATGACATATCAAATGTTTAAACTGAGAAAATGTATCATTTTAAGGGAAAAATAAGTTGATTTTAAATTTCATGGCATCAACACATCTCAAAAAAGTTGGGACAAGGCCATGTTTACCACTGTGTGGCATCCCCTCTTCTTTTTATAACAGTCTGCAAACGTCTGGGGACTGAGGAGACAAGTTGCTCAAGTTTAGGAATAGGAATATTGTCCCATTCTTGTCTAATACAGGCTTCTAGTTGCTCAACTGTCTTAGGTCTTCTTTGTCGCATCTTCCTCTTTATGATGCGCCAAATGTTTTCTATGGGTGAAAGATCTGGACTGCAGGCTGGCCATTTCAGTACCCGGATCCTTCTTCTACGCAGCCATGATGTTGTAATTGATGCAGTATGTGGTCTGGCATTGTCATGTTGGAAAATGCAAGGTCTTCCCTGAAAGAGACAACGTCTGGATGGGAGCATATGTTGTTCTAGTACTTGGATATACCTTTCAGCATTGATGGTGCCTTTCCAGATGTGTAAGCTGCCCATGCCACACGCACTCATGCAACCCCATACCATCAGAGATGCAGGCTTCTGACCTGAGCGCTGATAACAACTTGGGTTGTCCTTGTCCTCTTTAGTCCGGATGACATGGCGTCCCAGTTTTCCAAAAAGAACTTCAAATTTTGATTCGTCTGACCACAGAACAGTTTTCCACTTTGCCACAGTCCATTTTAAATGAGCCTTGGCCCAGAGAAAACGCCTGCGCTTCTGGATCATGTTTAGATATGGCTTCTTTTTTGACCTATAGAGTTTTAGCCGGCAACGGCGAATGGCACAGTGGATTGTGTTCACCGACAATGTTTTCTGGAAGTATTCCTGAGCCCATGTTGTGATTTCCATTACAGTAGCATTCCTGTATGTGATGCAGTGCCGTCTAAGGGCCCGAAGATCACGGGCATCCAGTATGGTTTTCCGGCCTTGACCCTTACGCACAGAGATTGTTCCAGATTCTCTGAATCTTTGGATGATATTATGCACTGTAGATGATGATAACTTCAAACTCTTTGCAATTTTTCTCTGAGAAACTCCTTTCTGATATTGCTCCACTATTTTTCGCCGCAGCATTGGGGGAATTGGTGATCCTCTGCCCATCTTGACTTCTGAGAGACACTGCCACTCTGAGAGGCTCTTTTTATACCCAATCATGTTGCCAATTGACCTAATAAGTTGCAAATTGGTCCTCCAGCTGTTCCTTATATGTACATTTAACTTTTCCGGCCTCTTATTGCTACCTGTCCCAACTTTTTTGGAATGTGTAGCTCTCATGAAATCCAAAATGAGCCAATATTTGGCATGACATTTCAAAATGTCTCACTTTCAACATTTGACATGTTATCTATATTCTATTGTGAATAAAATATAAGTTTATGAGATTTGTAAATTATTGCATTCCTTTTTTATTCACAATTTGTACAGTGTCCCAACTTTTTTGGAATCGGGTTTGTAGAATAAAGTAAAAAAGACAGATGAATTTATCAGTCCTTTGGTGACCCCAATGATAAACATGTTAAAAACTAGATGTTTTATAAGAGATAAATGTAATTATCTTGCTTTCAGCCCAAAATAAAAAAAATGGACATATTATTCATATTATGTTATATTCATATTGTTATATTATGTGAGAAGCACAGAGTGATACAAAAGACATGAAACTAGCACTAAAGAAAATCAGTTGCTTGGGGCAACAGACAGTTTAGCGGTCATATTATAAAATATTTGTCAGCAGAATGTCTAGTCAGGTAATAAAAAAGTATTGCAGTTGAAATTCTCAGCCACTTTTTTTCCTGTTACTCTGCAAACAAATAAAAATAATAATAACTCCAAAGTAACTTAAAAGTCGACATGTCGTGGCCAAAAGTGATGTGCGTAAGGCATACAAGTTTGATTAAACCATAAAAATATGAGGAAAATATTTTATATTTTTTGAATATTTTAAATATGAGGGAAGAACAAAACATTAAACTTGTTTAAGATATTCATCTGACAAAATTATTTGGCAAAAAAGCCAAACAGCTACAGATTTTATGAAAAAAAACCTAAAAGCTCACAGGAAAAATGCATACATTGACTACAACATAATCAGTTATTACTTGTAATATTTTGTTAGTTCTATGTTGTTTTTGCATGTGCATAAATTCTTTTTTATGACAACAAATTGGCATGTTTCATTGCGTCATCACAAATAAAACAATTGACTTGGAAAAACTACGCAATATGCAAAATCTTTAAAGGCATAGTTCACTCAAAAATGAAAATTAGCCCATGATTTACTCACCCTCGGGCCATCCTAGGTGTGTATGACATTCTTCTTTCAGACGAATACAATCAGAGTTATATTAAAAAAATGTCTTGCCTCTTCCAAGCTTTATAATGGCAGTGAATGGCAGCCCAAAATTTGAAGCCCCAAAAAGTGCATCCATCCATTATAAAAGTAATCCACATGGCTCCGGGGGGTTAATAAAGGCCTTCTGAAGCAAATCGATGGGTTTTTGTAAGAACAATATCCATATTTAACACGTTATAAAGTAAAATATCTAGCTTCCAGCGGACCGCCTTCCGTATTTAAATTACGAAAAAAGTGTAACTGGCGCGACGATGATGTCAGACGTAACATAAGCGTTTTGAACTGCGAGAGGTGCTACACTTTCTTCGTAAATTGAATGTCATATACCTAGGATGGCTTGAGGGTGAGTAAATTATGGGATAATTTTCATTTTTGGGTGAACTATCCCTTTAACAAATTTTTAAAAACATTTAAATAAAGGGTGAATATGTCAATTTTCCTAGGTTGGACGTCATCATACTACTGTATCTGTAAAAGCTTTAAGAACACATTAAAATGTTAATTTAGAATATGAATAGAATGATGAGAACCTGCACTGCCATAAATGTGCCACTTGTTGTGCAGATTCATTATCACATTTGTTGATTTGTAAAAAGCAACATTCTCTGTTTTGACAGACATCTCTAGATGCTCTCTCTCCTTTGTGCATCTCTCTTGATTCCCCTAAATCCCTGCTGATGACACAGATTGCCCTTCACAGTGTTTCTGGAGGAGGTAATGAAATCTGCAGTGGAACACCATGGCTGTGGACCATTTCGGACGTCTGAGATGTGTGTCCCTGCAGCTGCTAGACCTGCAATTACTGAATCAGAACAACACCAGTCAGGCCCTTCCATACTGGAGTTTGTTAAACACGGTTTAAGAGCTGAATTATCCATGTCATGTTCCAGTTTTACAGTAAGAGACTCACACTGCCACTAAATACATTTTCAATGTAAGGAAAAATATTCTGAGCTTCTTCTTCTTTCGTTGCTTCTTGTGGCCTTTCTGTCTCCGTCCAATCATCAGTTTTTCATTTGGATACTATTAGTGATTAAATGACGGCGCTATGGACGCAGCAATTTCTTCTCATCAGACCCTGTGTCTTCATGATTGTAATCAAGCCCAGATCATTCCTTCCCGTCTTCCACTTAATAAAACTGTGTAAAAAGGGAGAAACAGTAGTTTGTACTCTCTTATAGAGTCATTACTATCTAATCAAGGTGCAACATCTTCATTTCAGACATTTGAGATAGAAGAGCTAAAAATAAGTAAAATATGAATGTACAGTACAGGCCCGAAAATTCTGATGCTAAAATCACTCACAATGTGACACCATTGCATTGGAAACAAAATATTAATATTTGTTTTCACGTTTTGAACAATGTGCTTGTCCTCAATCAGTTATTACTCCAGGTGGTGCACTATGGTATGGAAGCGAGTTTCTGCCTTGGAATAAAATATAGGCCTATATATATATATATATATATATATATATATATATATACATACAGATATATGTGTCATTTATCACACAATTCTGACTTTATTTCTTGAATTCTAACATACAAACGTGAAATTGTCAGAAATAAAGTCAGAATTGTGTGATTAAAATTATCTTATTTTTTTTTATTCCAAAGATTCTTGCAAGTTTATATCTTGCAATTCTGACATTTTCTAAATTCTCAGTCCATTTCGTGGAAAGTATGGTGCTCTGCACTGTAAAAAATTTACTGTAAATTTTACAGTATTTTTTTACAGTGTGGGTTTGATTCCGACAAAAAAAAAAAAAGACTTACATTTGGATTAATAGCCTAATTAATAAAATAAAAAAAAAAAAATCAAAGATTAGGCCTGTATCAGTTATTATTTCATTCATGAATGCAGCTGTCATGGTCATGTTCTGTTTCTTTGTTTTGTTTAGTTTCTAGTCATAGGCTGAATCTGAAATCGCCCCCTATACCGTCAAATAGGGCACTATTTGAGGCGTCAGCCATTTGTAGTGGTGTCTGAAACCATAGTGGACATTATCGAGTGCTCTCATTCAATCCCACATTGCACTGCAATAACGAGTGTACATCGGCATGTCCTCATAATGTAGGGGGCGCGGCCTGAAACCTGAATACACACCTGATGTAGGTCAAACCAGTGCACACACACACACAAAAAAGTCACAAACAGGGGATCTTGTTTAATGATGTTAGAAGCTTTTAGAAGATTTCTCCCTCTACATGTATACTCAAAATAATAGGCCTATGTAGGCTACTCATAAAAATTAAGAAAAAAAAAATAGTTGAGACATCATTTCTGGTTCCTCAGACTGTCAAGCTGCATAACTCTTTGGTGAAACTATGGTTACCTTGGTATTTTTTTATTTTCTTAACCTGCATGTAACTAACAATAATTGTGTCATCTGTGGTTGTCATGGTTACCCCAAAAATACTAAAGATCTACTTTGCTTACTTCACAGAAGTCAATTTTCATCATAGAATTGTTCGTAATTCTTTTGACTCGTATTCTGCTTCTACATACTATAGACCGGTTTTACTATTTACACAGGGTCGGCGCCACGAGGGGGCCTGGCCCGGCCACCTAGGTCGCTGTGCCCCCTCACCTCTGGTCAGAACACCACCCTGCGGAACACGATTTCAGCCGCTGGCTGGGACTCAGCAACAGGCACGCTACCACTGTGCCCTCTTATAAAGACTGAGGAGTTACGTCACGATGTTTTCATTTCGGGAAGGCTCCGCCATATTAGGAGGATACGCTATCCGTTGCCATGGTTACTTCGACAGTGAGCCCAAGAGAGCAGCTTGAGATTTGTTTGAATTTTTGCGATACGGCGCAGTTTCTTGGGAAAAAATGGAGATGGGGGAAACAAAAGGAAAGGTGCTCTACCGGGAGAGACTAAATAACACCGCCAAACAGCGTTATTTAGAGAAAATGCTTGACATGGCAAAATGGCAAGCACATGGGCAATTGCTGTAGACAAAGGGAAATTGGAAATATAGCATGGAATGAAATGTATGTACTTTAGTTGTGTAACAGGTCATATTATGACTTCTAATGACTTAAAGCTTCTGAACACTTGCATTGTGTAGGGACTGATACCATAAACCAGGTAATTGGCGATGTCAGGGTGTGTGAGAGGTGGTAGCGCTTCTGGGTTTTTCGTCCATTCTGTAGCTGTCAGGTCGTACGGGTCGATGTTGTTGATGTCAAGCATTTTCTCTAAATAACGCTGTTTGGTGGTGTTATTTAGTCTCTCCCGGTAGAGCACCTTTCCTTTCGTTTCCCCCTTCTCCATTTCTTCCCAAGAAACCGCGACGTATCGCAAAAATTCAAACAAATCTAAAGCTGTTCTCTCGGGCTCACTGTCGAAGTAACCATGCCAACGGATAGCGTATCCTCCTAATATGGCGGAGCCTTCCCGAAATGCAACGCGGAGTGAACATCGTTACGTCACCTTCTCATTCTCTATTTCTGACATATTATAATTAACTAAACGAGAACAATGGCTGTGTTTAAGGACTTTAAGGCACTTAATCTCGACTGAAAGACTGAAGGACCTTGGCGTATTATATTACTGTATTATTATGGTATGACAATAATAAAAATTGTTGTTACTGTTCTTTTATGCATTTAATAATAAAATAAATAAATAAATAAAAAATTATAATGAACTACATATATATATATATATATATATATATATATATATATATATATATATATATATATATATATATATATATATATTTAAAAAACTATTTTGTAAATTAATTTAGTTTTACCATGATGAATACAGATTATGAATAAAGAGTAGAAGTTGACTGAAAAAAATACTTAACGTCATGACGTACAGTCATAATCAGCCAATTACATACAAGCTGCTACGAGTGACGTAATTTAGTAAATCGCCTGTCGCGAGTGCAAATGCAAAGTTGCAAAGCTGATTTTGTCTAAAACACTTTGTCTTTTCTAAAGGTAGGATGTGTTTTTGCTTTTTTGTCTTTGTTACTAATATGATTGATTATATAGCCAGTGCTGGTCCTTATTATTTATGAGAATGCTGTAGCGTTGCTTTGTATCGTCGCGTCGGGTATGATGGCATGATGGTTGTTGTTGTTGTTGTTTTTTTTTATTAAAAATGGATATTATTATTATTATTATTATTATTATTATTATTGAGGGTGGGAGAGGTAGGCCGCACAGTGACACATCGAGGCCCCCTCGTTCCGTATGTCCTGGCGCCGACCCTGTATTTACAGCATGAAACTGATACAAATATCACTTATATACGTTCTCCACCCATGTGCAATTGAAACCATTGTCCACTAGAGAGCAGACGAGTAAAAGACTTGGACTGTAGAAATAGAACTGGATGAAGAAGGCTTCCATTTACATGCTAATGACTTCACTCGGCGATGTAAACAGCATTTTTTTAATTACCTTAACCCTGTAAAGGTCATATAGAGAGGCATAATTGAATTAAAACATGAATTATAAAAATTTTAATTAGATTTTAAGCCTATTCCATGCAGGCTGTACACGTGACAGAATGTCTGGATTTCCTCAGTCTGAATTCAGATTTAGATTTAATGATAATTACTCAAATATGAGTTTATGTAGATGAAGGCAATAGAAAAAAAGATTGTTTACATACAGGGATGAATATTTAGTGTGGCTAGTTGAGTCCATTTGAAAATAATAACAGTCAACTAGAGTTTGGTGTATATTGAGATGTTGAAATTGATATGAACTGAATCATTAGAATGATTTTATATATATATATATACACATACACATATACACATATACATATACATATACACATATACATATATATATATATATATATATACACACACACACACACACACACACACACACATACATATATATATATATATACATATATATACATCCACACCGATCAGGCATAACATTATGACCACTGACAGGTGAAGTGAATAACACTGATTATCTCTTCATCACGGCACCTGTTAGTGGGTTTTGTCCTCAAAGTTGATGTGTTAGAAGCAGGAAAAATGGGCAAGCTTAAGGATTTGAGCGAGTTTGACAAGGGCCAAATTGTGATGGCTAGACGACTGGGTCAGAGCATCTCCAAAACTGCAGCTCTTGTGGGGTGTTCCTGGTCTGCAGTGGTCAGTATCTATCAAAAGTGGTCCAAGGAAGGATCAGTGGTGAACCGGCGACAGGGTCATGGACGGCCAAGGCTCATTGATGCACGTGGGGAGTGAAGGCTGACCCGTGTGGTCCGATCAAACAGACGAGCTACTGTAGCTCAAATTGCTCAATAAGTTAATGCTGGTTCTGATAGAAAGGTGTCAGAATACACAGTGCATCGCAGTATATTGCGTATGGGGCTGCATAGCCGTAGACCAGTCAGGGTGCCCATGCTGACCCCTGTTCACTGCCGAAAGCACCAACAGTGGGCACGTGAGCATCAGAACTGGACCACGGAGCAATGGAAGAAGGTGGCCTGGTCTGATGAATCACGTTTTCTTTTACATCACGTGGATGGCCGGGTGCGTGTGTGTCGCTTACCTTGGGAACACATGGCACCAGGATGCACTATGGGAAGAAGGCAAGCCGGCGGAGGCAGTGTGATGCTTTGGGCAATGTTCTGCTGGGAAACCTTGGGTCCTGCCATCCATGTGGATGTTACTTTGACACGTACCACCTACCTAAGCATTGTTGCAGACCATGTACACTCTTTCATGGAAATGGTATTCCCTAGTGGCTGTGGCCTCTTTCAGCAGGATAATGCGCCCTGCCACAAAGCAAAAATGGAATTTCAAGAATGGTTTGAGGAGCACAACAACAAGTTTGAAGTGTTGACTTGGCCTCCAAATTCCCCAGATCTCAATCCAATCGAGCATCTGTGGGATGTGCTGAACAAACAAGTCCGATCCATGGAGGCCCCACCTCGCAACTTACAGGAAAACATAAAAATAAAAACTAATTTTAAATATTAATAAAAATTGTCTCAGTGAAATAAAAATAACACTGTTCACAAAAATTTCAACATAGTTGTTTTAATATCTTAATCCTGCATAAAATCAATGGCAATATGCAAATCCTTCTTCTGACTGGCACCATTTGCCTTGTCTTTGCCCTTTGCTTTCATCCTCAAGCAGAAATGGATTTGGGATCAGTTATGAACGTAAATCATTTAGAGAAATTCATATAATAACGTGACTTGATTTTTATTTATTTATTTTTTTTTTTAAATCCACTCTAAAAAAAGAATTTGATTGTCAGCTTGTTAAGCACGCAGAGAACTAATCACTAAACATGATGAGATGGTGATCTCGTTAGGGCTAACCCATTAGGACTAATGATTGTGTCCAACAAATAACCTTTAATTAAATCATAGAAATGTTGTGTTGCTCATTGCCCAGATAGATCCTGCTAATCTGTTTATTTTTATGACGTGGAAGGTTTTTACTGCGCAACAGAGAAGCATTCCTCAGATGTTTAGTTCATTTGCACATTTTGAAATGAAAGACAAACACTGTTCATAAAAGAATGGAATCTGATTGTTCTTTTAAAGGTTTATTGAATTTGTGGAAATTTGCTGACAGTTTGGTCTTCTTATGGTGAAAGAGACACAAGTTCATCAAGTTTTTGGTTATTTGCAATAATGATACAAAACAGAAAAAGTTGAAGCAGTGTATTGCTGTGGTCTTCAACAGTGTAAACTACAGACATTGTGGTAAACATAAACCTGGTTAAAACTGGTTTACTCAGTGACCTACGTTGTCTTTTCAGCTCTAATACAGCTCTATTACAGACCGCTTTAATGTGGCAATGCAAAAAAAGGCACTTTAAAGCTGTTTTTCTTTTTTACTCTCAACAGAAACAACAAAAGAAACTTCATTCTCTTCCTCGTTCTACTCAGCGTGGATCTTCAGCTCTCTAGTGCCCCTACTGGTCACAGGTACGCATGCGGTTCATTCGTCATCCTGGTTTTGGGTGGACTCATTAATTATCTGCGATGATTGAAAGGTCAGAAGGTTATAATTTTTAATATAAGAACTTAATATGCTAAATAAAAACTCTTTTCATGCCACTCACATGTCCATCTCTGGTCTCGATGGTCTTTATCACCACTTTCTTTGACTGGCTGTCCATCATAGGTCTGGTTTCCCTCATGGACTCTGCAGGCAAAATATCAATCCAGATATAGTTATTTCATTGTAAAAGTGTGATTGTGCTTTAACAGGGTCAGATAGAGGGAAATCTCCAATTGTAATACTTTTTTTTTTTTTTCACGCCAGTGGTTCTCAACTGGTTTTATGTCAATGTTACTGAACTGCATAAGCCCAAAATATGCATAGCTATTCACTTGGGCTGAATATGAATATTGACCATTTTGGTTTATACACAAACCATGTTTATTTCCACTGTATGTAAACATGTATTTGATTTGATATGATTGGATGCGATTTTAACACAAGATATGGGACATGGGAAGCATCTTCTTGTCTATTTTAAAAGTTGATAAGACTATTTATTTTACTATCATAAGTATGCCTGGTTTTATGATTGTCATACATTTACATTCAGCATTGTTTTCCCAATGTTCACAACACACATAAGGATGATCTGAAGCACACATACCTCGCATGGTTAATGATGTGAGGTTGGGAAATGGTGTGGTGATCCTAGAGAGAAATAAAGAGAGAAATGATTATCCTCAAATCATTAAAAAGTTTTAGCCCTAAAGAATTAAATAGAACTTTTGAAATATATACTTATAGTTTCAGTAGCCTAATAAAAGCTGTTTTACATTGAGTATGTCACTTTAAGGGGCTGACGTTGTGAGGTCAAGTGACCACCTGAATACTACTCTTTCACTCACAGAATCAAATAAAATAATGTCTAGTTAACAGGGTTAAAATGCTTTCATTAGTTCTAGTTTTAGTTAATGATCTTAACTGAAACTAAAACTAATAAAAACATTTATCAATTGAAATAAAACTGAAATAAAATAAAAAAATAAATATTAATGAAAAACTTAAACTAAACCAAAATTAGAAATGTTTAGAAACTAAGACTGAACTGAAAGTAACTGAAAAAAATGAAATCTAAATATTTTAAAAAGTAATAAAAATGACAAAAAGCATATAACAAAAGTAATACTAATAATTTAACTAAACTGACAATATAAAAATAAAAGCTAATTCACAATATTAAAAAAAGTATATAAATAGTAGAGTTGCACGATTCTGGATAAACTGAGAATCACGAAAAAAAATAGAAATCATGATTCTCCCACGATTGTAAATAGAAAACTAAACAAAATAACATGATATTTACTAGAGGTTCTGACAAAATGTTAATTGATGCAGTCTATTTAAAAAATATCTAATTAATTTGAATTAATTATTTAAAAAATGAATGAATGAATGAAAGAATGAATGATTCAATGACTCACTCATAAAGACTTCACTTATTTCATTACTGAATGAATCAGCTTTTTTGAATGAATGATTCAATGACTTCTTTTTTTTTTTTTTTTTTTACACCAGTAACAGTAACTTGTTGCCACCTACTGCTACTGGTGTAACGATGTAACTGATACAGTCTTTATTTGAAGCGTCCAGTTACTTTCAAAAAGTGATTTACTCTATTTTGTTCGCCACCGTAGACATCAGTGTTTATATCTGGACTATAAACTTTTATCCCAGTACTTCTGTGATCATTTAAATTATTGTAAGACAGAAATAATGATACTGTGTGGTTGAAAAGACTGTGAAGCTGTTTCATATCTATACATGACAATGGCTCTCTCTGGATCAGTGCCAGCGCCAACGCAGATTTGAGTGTTCGCTGTGATCGTACTTTTCAAAGGTTTAATAGACATTGCTGAATCGCTGTCATTTAGGAATAAGATTGTGATCTTTTAATGATTAATCATGCAGCTCTGATAAATAGTATAAAAGTAAATAAATAGTAGGCCTATATACTAAATACTAAAATAGCACGACTATTTCTACAATTACATCAGTAACCAAAGCAATTAATTTTTCATGATGCTGAAATTCATTCCACTAAGTGTCATTATACTGTAAGTGCATGTTGAGTGCATCTTTAAAGAAAACATAAAAATCCCAAAACAAAAATATAAGCAAGAATTCACCTGCTTTCTTCCCCTTCCAGCAGCTTCCTGTAGGTGGCGATCTCAATATCCAGGGCCATTTTAACATTCAGCAGATCCTGGTATTCACGTAGATGACGCGCCATCTCATCCTTCATGTTACGGATATCGTCCTCTAGATGGCCGATGGTGTCCTGGTAACCGGATGCCTCGATGGAAAAGTTATCTTCCATCTCTCTCATCTGACGCTCCATAGACTCATTCTGAAATTATGGATCCGATCATTTGTAATTTAATCATCCATAATATAAAGCACTTTAATAAATGATAATCAGGGTTATTATAGTTAACTACAACCATTAAAAAAAAAAAAAAAATGTTACTTGAAATAAAATAGTGCTGTCAAATTGATTAATCGCGATGAATCGCATCATAAATGTTTGTTTATATAATGTGTGTGTGTGTGTGTGTATATATATATATATATACATACATACATGCACATTATATAAATACAATAATGTGTATATACACACACATATATTATATAAACACAAACTAAATGATTAATTGATTTGACAGCAAACTTTGTTTCATAATTTCTCATTTTTATTTAGTTTGACTTGATGTATTAAACTCAAACTGAAATAAAACAAATAAAAAACTATATACATGAAACAAAACTAAAAATTAAAATGAAAACAGAAAATGTAAAATCTAATTTAAAATATTAATAAAAACTATAATACCAGCTAACAAAATTAGTTCTAAGAACATTTTGCTAACATTCTCATAAAGTTATGAATGTTCAAAACATTCAAAAATGTTTTAAAAGCGTTTTATCTTGGTTATGCAAATGTTAAAGGAACATTCCATTTGATCTTTCTTCAGACATTATTGAAATGTTATTTTTGAATGTTCTTAGTCACATTGTCACATTTTTTTTTTTGTGATAACGTTTTGAGAACATTATTAAATACCAGATGACTTTGAACTAATATTCTATTAATGTTACTGGAAGAACATTTGTTCATAACTTTGAGAGGACCTTGCCAGAACATTAGCTAAAGTTCTGAGAACGTTCCCTATTAGCTTGTATATTATCTTAATGATACTAAAATAACTGATGCTAATATTTTTTTTCTCCAGTACTCACAGTTCCTTTAAGAGCTTCTAAGTCACAGGTAAGAGACTGAAGCTGGCGGCGGTAGTCATTGGCCTCCTGCTTGGCCAGACGGATCGCGTCATTGTTGCGGGCAGCAGCTTCAGACAGGTCAGCAAACTACAAAGAAAGAGAAAGTCTGAGATTAAGATTAAGCTCCATCTGCCTCTCTGGCTTTTGTTTTCTGTTTACAACTGAATGATTGTGCTAATTTTAAGTTTGAAGATGTAGGCTAATAGATCAATAGGTCCATTAGGATTGATCAATACTGTGACAAAAGAGCAGATGGTCTTGAAATCCACACAAGCCTCTACGGCGACCATCTGCCATGTCTGAGTTGATACTTACTCATTCCTGAAACATCTCACACTGTTTTACAAGATCAGCAGCACTTCCACTCAATAATGCTAAATGATCCTTTGTTTTATTGTTTCATTGTTCATTTGTTGCTCTTTAGTATCTCAGGAGATTTAATTGATGTTATCAACTTTCCTTTGGAGAAATAAAAATACACATACAGTAATAGAGCTATAAAATTAGCATAGCCGCTCAGACTCTTAAAATCAAAATGTATTGTAAGGCCTGGTTTCATAGACAGGGCTTAGATTAAGCCAGGATTAGGTCTTTGTTCATTTAGGACATTTAAGTAGCTTTTATAAACATGCCATAGAAAAAATGCTTCTTGAGACAAAACAATTGCACTGACATATTTTAAGTTACTTTCGGTTAAAACCGCTCAAACAAAAAAGTCTGGGACTAGGCTTAAAGGGATAGTTCCCCCAAAAATGAAAATTACTCCATGATTTACTCACCCTCAAGCATAGGTGTATATGACTTTCTTCTTTCAATGAATGAGTTGGCGGAAGAGAGAGATTACAGAGATTTTTAAGTTTTAAATATGGATATTTTTCTTACACAAAAGCATTGCTTTGCTTCAGAAGGCCTTTATTAACCCCCGGAGCCGCGTGGATTACTTTTATGATGGATGGATGCACTTTTTTTGGCCTTCAAAATCTCGACCCCCCCCATTCACTGCCATTTATAAAGCTTGGAAGAGCGAGGACATTTTTTAATATAACTCTGACTGTATTCGTCTGAAAGAAGAATGTCATATACACCTAGGATGGCTTGAGGGTGAGTAAATCATGGGATCATTTTAATTTTTGGGTGAACTATACATTTAAGCCTTGTCTGTGAAACCGGGGGTAAATGTATTAATGTTACTGAACTACGCAGGCCTAACTAACAAAATGTGGTTGGCACAAACCATGTTTATTCTTACTGCAGGTAAATCCATATTAGATCTGATTTGAATTGGATGCACAACTTAGATATAGAGAAAGATGTGGAATATGGGAAAGTTTTTTTTTTTTCCTCCTTATTATAAATATGCATTTTATTATGCATTATTGTATATTGTTGTGATGGAAAACTGATTCATTAGACAGCGGAGAGACTGACCTTGGATTTGTACCATTCTTCAGATTCCTGGATGTTTCTGGAAGCCAGAGTCTCGTACTGCTGCCGAACGTCTTTCAGGGCAGCGGTGAGGTCAGGTTTGGACACTTCCATATCAATCTGCACATGCTGCTCCTGGATCTGGATCTGGAGTTCGGCAAGTTCCTGTGGAGATGTTGGAAAAAATGACTTGAACATTCCAAATGCACAGTTTGCACTGTTTAAAAGTTTGGGGTCAGGACAGAAGTCCCTTTACGCTCACCAAGACTGCATTTAGTTGATCAAAAATAGAGTAAAAACAGTAATAAAAATGTGAAATATTACTTACAATTTAAAATATTTTATATTTTAAAATTAAATGTATTGCTGTGATGGCAAAGCTGAATCATGTGTCACATGATCCTTCAGAAATCATTCTAATATGCTGATTTGCAGCTCAAGAATCATTTCTTTTTATTATCATTATTTAAAACACTTATGCTACTTAATATTTTTGTGGAAACCGTGATACATTTTTTTTTCAGGATTCTTTGATGAATGGAAAGAACAGCATTTATTTGAAAGTGATAACATTAAAAATGTCTTTACTGTCACTTTTTTTTTATCAGTTTAATGCATTATTGCTGAATAAAAATAGGCCTGGTTTCACAGACAGGGCTTAGATTAAGCCAGGATTAGGCCTTAGGGCATTTTAAGTAACTTTTATAAACGTGTCTTAGAAAAAAAACATTACTGGTGTGCATCTTGAGACAAAACAATGGCACTGACATATTTTAAGATCTGTCAGTGCAAGTTGCTTTCAGTTAAAACAGCTCAAACATGCATTTTAGTCTGAGACTAAGGCTTAAGCCTTGTCTGTGAAACCGATGTAGATGACATTTTTAGTTTGTGATTTGAATGTATAACAGAACAAATATTACTCTGAAATAAAGTAGCGATAGTTTATTAGCCCTGAACTAATGTACGTCCTGATCCTGAAACAATGTCTCCGCTTTATTCTCTTGGAATTCTGCCATTTTTCACAACCCATTTAATCACTATGGCAGCAGGTCACACATGCCTAACAATCCCCTGATAGTAACAAGCCCAACAAAAGTGTCAGTCAGCCAGAAAACCACCACTGTGAGCAGAATAGTTAAATTCCCAGAGGAAATTTAATTTATTTTATTGTTCAGAGCTCGCTCTTTATAGCCCAGGAGAATTGTTTCTTTTAAGTGCCAGCTTTGTCTCAGATGCTTCTCCTTATAGATCTATAAACATAATGTGGATAGTATTGCTCAGATCATTTGGTCTCAGAAAAATCGGAAGAGAAATGTTTGAATTCAAAATCTCTCATTTTTGATTGCATGTCTTGGCAAATCTGAGACACATATGACACTATTCTGAGACGCATATGAGATTTTTTTTCTCAGGAGCAAAATCTGTGAAAATTGCCATTTGCATTTAATGTCATTGTCATCAGTGAGAAACAAGTGAGATCTTAAAGGGATAGTTCACCCAAAAATGAAAATTCTGTCAAAGTGGTAGTTGCGTAGCTGTCAATGGAGAGCCAGAAAGCTCTCAGATTTCACCAAAAAGATGACGACATGAGGGTGAGTAATTAATGACTTGAATTTAATGAATTTTAATTTTTGGGTGAACTATCCTTTTAAAGAGATCTAATTTTTGATGTTTCTGTCTCCAGGTGGTTCAGTACCTCATCATGAAGCTTCTTCAAGAAAGCGATCTCTTCTTGCAAGGACTCCACCTTTCTCTCCAGATCTAGACGGGCCAGGGAAGCGTTATCAACATCCTGTGGGTGCAACACATGTAAAATATTCAAATATCAACTCTCTATGTGCGAACCTAGGAGACATCTCTCCTAAAAATGTTGTTTTAAACTTCCAATTGCACCTGAATTTCACGCAGTTCCTTTTTTCATTCTTCTATTTCTCTGCACTAAAAGAATCACATTATACACTACCATTCAAAAGACTGGGTCAGTAAGATTTTTTTTTTTTTAAGTGTAAGGCAGCCATTACTCTAGTCTTCAGTGTCAGAAGATATAAACTTGCAATTCTGACTTTTTTTTTTCACAATTGTGAGTTTACATCTCGCAATTCTGACTTTATATCACGCAATTCTGACGACTTTTCTCATAATTGAGTTATAAAGTCCAGTTCTGAGGAGAAAAAAAAGAAAAAAATTGCGTTATAAAGTCAAAATTGCGAGATATAAACTATTAACCATTATATAATCGCGACTTTATTATGCAATTCTAAAGTCAGAATTGCGAGAGGAAAAAGTCGCAATTTACTTTTTTTATTTTTTGATTCTGTGGCGAAAACAAGCTTCCATAGAAATCATTCTAATATGCCGATTGGCTGCTCAAGAAACATTTCTTATTTTTATCAATGTTGAAAACAGATGTGCTGCTTAAGATTTTCGAGGAAGCCATGATACATTTCTTTCAGGATTCTTAGATGAATAGAAAGTTCAAAAGAAAAACATTTATTTGAAACAGAAATTTGTAATAATATAAATGTCTCACTTTTCATCAATTTAATGCATCCTTGCTGAATAAAAGTATTCTTTTTTTTTTTTTTTTTTTAAGTCTTACTGACCCCAAACCTTATGTAAATTCTTCTAAACCATTCCTGATTGAATTAAATAACAATAGCTCGCTCGCCTGCTGTTAATTGTTTGTAGGGCTGCAGCTGGTGGTGGCAGACACCCTTCAAACACACACACACACACACACACACACACACACACACACACACACATCCTCTTCTCTGTGACCATAAGTCACCAATGTCCCCTGGTTAACACTGGCCCCTCCTACTCGTACAACAGTTTGCTTTGTCATGGACGCCCAGCCTGCTCTCAGACAAAGCTCTCTTTTCAGTTGTGTGTCTAAATCTGATGCCGGACAAGAGGGCAGCTTGACCAGGCCTGCACTGACCCTTTTATTGTGAGGAGGCTGGTCACAATCAGTAGTGTCTTGGAAACACTGACTGGAACACTAACTGATCACAATGTAACTGGTGCTTTGGTAGCGCTCAATCAAACATCAGGTCCAATTATATGTCTAAAAAAAATGGTTGTTAGTGGATAATTTTTCTCTGAACACATGCAGATGTATACCTGTCTGAAGCTCCGAAGGCTGTTCTCAGCATCCTCCTTCTGAAGCATCTCTTCTTGAAGTCTGAAAATGATATGAATATTTGAGCAGAGCCACACCCTCATATAACACAACCAAATCCACTCTAACTCTGCGCTGGAGCATCTCACAATGAAAATATGTTAAACTAAATTAAATCAATTTCTTCTCATTTGCTGCATCAAAAAATTAAACCAGTGATGGGTTGTTCTTAATCTGGTAAAGAAAAAAAAAACCTGTATTGAAGAGCTTTGTTCTAAAAGAAATTCACCACACAGTAAAAAATTTAACATTTAACTGCTTTTATTGAAGTCATTAATATGATTTAATATGAATGAAACAACCTTTTGTCATTTAAAACTCAGGTCAGGGAGAAATCAAATCATATTTTAAAATAAATATTTCATAGGATTATAAAATCTTTGTTATATATTTTCTTATTGAATTAAAGTTCATATTGCATTTCATATTCTGGTGATATGAAATATAAAACTTTAGACATTTTGGTTTTATTTGACCTGGTAAAGAGAAAACTCCACCTATAAGAAAGAGCTTTGTCCTTAACATATTACACAATGGGGTAACATATAATTATGTAGGTGAAAATATGTTATTAAATATATTTTAATAACTGAATGACTGAATCAACCTGACTATCTTATGTTACACTGCAAAAAAAATCTTTTTAAGGATCAGCAAAAAAAAAAAAAAAATTATATATATATGATTTTAAACAACATTGGGCCGTCTAAAGCTCCAAAATGCATAAAATAGCCTACCATGTTTTGGTAAAAATATATTAAAAAATATATTTTTTATACATTTATGTCTATTTATGTTTTTTTATTAGCCACGTTTATCAATTTATGTTGGTGATATGAAATGCGAAAAGACAATAATCTGATTTTGACTAAACCCCAAATCTGGTTTGAGAAATCTATTATTATAAAAGTATGAACGTGCACCTGCATATATATATATATATATATAAAATGTTGAACAACACTGGGCTATCTAAAGCTCCAAAATGCATAAAATAACCTACCATGTTTTGGTAAAAATATATTAAAAAAATATTTTTTATACATTTATATCTACATTTTTTTATTAGCCATTTATGTTGGTGATATGAAATGTGAAATGACAATAATCTGACTTGGACTTAAAACCCCCAAATCTAGTTTGCAAATTCTATTATTATAAAAGTATGAATGTGCACATGCCAGATATTTAATGTTTGAAACTTTTATCAGTTTTGTCTGCTCGCACGTCTGTTGGACATACTTCTCTTTGAGGCGATCGATGTCCTCTCCCATATTGTCCCGGTCCACCTCCACTCTGGCCTTCTCGTTGGTGAGCTGGTCCACTTGTCGCCGCAGTTCTCTCATCTCATCCTCGTACAGATCACCGACCCGGGACGCGCCTTTGCCCCTCATCTGCTCCAGCTCCGCCGTCAAGATCTTATTCTGCTGCTCCAGAAATCTCACTTTCTCTATGTAACTGGCAAACCTGTCGTTGAGATGCTGCATCTCCGCTTTCTCATTGGTTCGGTTGGCTTTAAACTCGATATTGATGGCGTCGGCGAGCCCAAAATCCAGTGTGTCGGTGGCGAGTCTGGGCAGCGGCGCGCTGGTGCGCACCCTCGCGCCCTTGCTCATGTAGATGGATGGAGACGCGGAGGACGCGCTGCTGTAGGACACGCGCGAGGTTGTGCGCACCGGGCTGCTGTACTGCCGACTCGAGTAAGTGGACCGAGACATCGCTGGTCGCTCCCCACCGAACATCCTTTTATAAGAAGAGTTGCTTGTTCGGCTGGCCATTGTAATCCTTTAGTTCTGGGTTCTTGTTGAAGTCAGCGTCTACTTTCACTAACTACCGCACCCTGTCCGGACCAACCGAGACCACTGCAGAGGTTCAGCTCGCATTTATAGTCCACTCCCTATGCTAATGATATAACGGTGCAGGGAGGTCTAGTGACGTAGACGTGTAGGGGCGGAGGGGCAAGATGTGCCACTCTAATAATGAAAGAGCTTGATAGGCTACAGGAAAGTTATATAGCCTAGTTTGTAAAAAAGAGATACTGTATAATATACAGTGTGTGTTTGTTTTGTAATTATTTAGCCTACTTTACTGGCTGTAGCCTAACCTTTATTTATGTAAAACAGCAGGATGTGTCCATCCTTAACAATTAAAAGTTTGACTATGAGAAATAGGAAATGTATGTATTCATTTATCCCTTATCATTTATAATATTAATTTATAGCCTACCAACACATTTTTATCTGTAAAAGGTAATGCAGGTTACTTTTTATATTATTATATTATATTATATATATTTATATTATTTTTATACTTATTAATATTTAAAAAGAATGTTAAATAAATATAATATTGTTTCAAATAATTCGAAAATAGATAGATAAATACAAAATATTTATATATTCAAATTATAAACTACAATATGAATTTATTATATAATATATTATTATTAAAACATTAATACATTATATATAATATTGTATTTAGTAGAAAATTATATAAATATTTAAAAAGAATGCAAACATAAATATTATTTCAAATAATTACTACTACGAAAATAAATACAAAATATTTATATATTCAAATGTTATACTATATTATTTATTATAATATATTATTATTAAAACATTATTATGTATAATATTGTATTTAGCAGAAAAGGATATTAATATTTAAAAAGAATGTAAACAAATATTTCAAATAATTACTACTACGAAAATATACATAAATACAAAATATTTATATATTCAAATTATATACTATATTATCAATGTATTATATAATGTATTATTATTAAAACATTATTAATACATTATATATAATTTTGTATTTAGTAGAAAATGTTATTAATGTTTAAAAAAGAATGTAAATATAAATAAATATAATATTATTTCAAATAATTACTACTACGAAAATAAATAGGCTACATAAATACAACATATTTATATATTCAAGTTATATACTATATTATTAATTTTTTTATACAATATATTATTATTAAAACATTAATATATTATATATAATATGTTTATGTAACATCAAATAAAAATATGGGTAGTTTATCCGTCATATACTTGTACTGTAACAATTTAAAACGCAAATGACATTTTAACGTAAAGTTATTATTATTATTATTATTATTATTATTATTATTAAGAACAGAAGAGGAAGAAAACTAAATAAAGCGGAACGCTTCGTCTATGGATTTGTTTCTAGACGGTCATGTATTCGGGAGTGCACATGTGGCATGCCTGAGACGCTGTCAAAATATTATAAACATCATCCATCAGTGAAGAATGGAGAACACGGGCCGACTCCGTGTTTTGGAATTATACAGTGGAATAGGCGGGATGCATTATGCTTTAAAGGGTACGTCATTTTGTTTAAATCTGGACTCTGGAGCGATTATATTTACACACATGACTGACACAGGATCAGTTGCAAAAGCTCTGTCTATCAAGTTATTGACACTGGTAAAGTCTCTGTTGTATGATACCCACAGGTGTCACTGTTCCCTTACTGTACTGTACACTGTACATTAGAAATAAAAAATTAAACAGATACACAGACTGAATCGGACAAAATCTTTTCTTCAGAGTTGTGAAGACTAGCTAAAACTCTCAGTAGTTGAATTAATTCGCGTTTCTTTCAGAGAGCTCAGTTCCAGCTGAAGTTGTGGCTGCTGTGGATGTCAACACAACAGCCAATGAAATCTACAAACACAACTTCCCCAGTACCCCACTCTTGCCAAAAACTATCGAGGTCAGTCCTTGCCCACATGCATCTAATTTGGTTATGTGAATGATTAGACACATTTTGTTTGGACGCATTCACATAACACCAAGTGGCTCCCATAAGAGGTTTTGTATGGCTTTCCTTCAAATCAACCACTTCTTTATGCCAATTAATACAGACAAACAATATGCATAATTTAAAGTAAGATTGTAACCACTGACTTGCATTTCTGTGTCACTGTAATCACCTGTCTGCATGTGCAATCAAAATCTGTCTTATTTAACTGATTTATTGCATTCCTAACGACGCATCTCTTTTGTAACATCCTTAAAGTGACATTTCCCTGTAAGTCCTACTGGCACATAGTCCCATGACTGAGTTTTTAAAAGCAATAGGGGGTAAAGTGTAACTGAGTGGTTAAAGGTTCTGTGCTTTGTCAGCATGGTAATAATGTACCCGCTATTGGCCTCAATTCAGAAGAATATAAAACAATGGATGGAGATTTTATAAAGTGATATTGAATATGGATTAGCTATTTAAATGGTATTATTGTGGAGTAAATGAATATGTTTTCTTTTAAAACTGGATGCACTAAGAATGTTTTAAATTCAAGACCTATGTAAGCATACATAACTTAATAATCATAAGTATCGTTATTATGTATATCTCTATATGTGAATTGTTATGAGTGTGATTTGTAGGATAAGCTTGTTTTTTTAATAAACATTTTATTTTGTCATTTTATTTAGGTTTTCTTAAATATTCGTTTAATGCTAGCTCTTTTGGTTTTTATGTATTAGGGAATGACGTTACAGGATTTTGACAAGCTGACCTTTGACATGATTTTGATGAGCCCACCGTGTCAACCATTCACCAGGTTAGTTTTTCTCTTGTTCATTGAAGAAATAGTTCACGCAAAATTAAAATTCTGTCTTTATTTTTTCAGACAGTGTTTCAAACTGTATGACTTTTGTGGAACACAACAGGAGAAGTCTTGAGTACTGTGGTCGTTCTTTTCCATGCAATTACAGTAAATGGAGACTGGAGCTTTCAAGCTTGGAAAGGGACCATAAATGCTTCATAGTTGTTTCTCATATAGCTTGTGCACTTTATTCCAAGTTTTCCATATGATAGCTTTTTTGTGAGAAACAGACTAATTTAAGTCTCTCATGATCCTTTATGGTGCTTTTGCATGCTTTATAAGATTGTGTGCCTCATTTCCATGTATTGTGATTGCATGGAAAAGAGTGACTGGTACAAATCTTTAAAATTGTTCCATTTGTGTTCCACAATTGAAAGATACACTGTAAACCCTAATGCTCAAAATAATTAATTGGTTTGAGTAGAACCAACTCAAATTAAACAAAATAGTTCAATCAAATGAACTTTTATGAGTATTTAGAACTTTCTTTTTCTTTTGAGTTCTCAAAACTGACACATTTTAAGTAATCTGAATTGTTTTATAAACTTGTTTCTTGAAATTTAGACAAACTTAAATTTAACTGAAACTGGGCTGGGATTTCTATTTCCCAACATGCTTTGCCATGACACTCAAAAGGGACAGTAAATGCCAAAATTAAGTGTTATATTATGTTTTTGTGTGCAAGATTAACTTTAACGTTTGTTATGCTAGTTTAGAAGAGTTTCTGTTATGTTTTGTAGGGTTACCATCATGGTGACGAGTGGACTGGAGCATGAGCTTAATTTGAGAATAGATATATATATTAAATGTTTTATATTACTGTCCTCATTCAGCAAATGTTATGCTAATCCTAACAAAGCATCGTGTACCAATTAGCAAGGTGGCATTTATTGAATTAGCTAGTTAAAGCTAGTCAAGTTTCCACTACTAAAAATTTGTGATTAACATGATATTTTTAAGTTAAATTTATGAATTAGCTTACTCAAATATTTCAAGTTCAGAGCAATTTAAATGTATGATTACAAAATAAAAACTGATTGACTGTTTTGCCAACTTATTTGGGTTTACAGTGTAGCCCTACAGGTTTGGAGCAACATGAGGGTGAGTAAATAATGACAGAATTTAATTTCTGGCTGAACTATTCTTTTAAACATCACCTTAACATCTCCAACATCTGGATTAAATTGATCAAAAGCCTCAGTAAAGACATTTATAATGTAACAAAAGGTTTCCGTTTCAAATAAATGCTGTTCTATCACAGTTTTATCACTGTAAATATTAAGCAGCTAACTGTTTTCAACATTGATAATAATAAGAAATGTTTCTTGAGAACCAAATCAGCATATTAGAATGATTTCTGAAGGGTCATGTGACACTGAAGACTGAAGTAATGATGCTGAAAATTCAGCTTTACATCACAGGAATAAATTACACTTTAAAATAGAAAAGTTTATTTTATATTACCATTTTTACTGCATTTTTGATTAAATAAATGCAGCCTTGGTGAGCATAAGAGACTTCTTTCAAAAATATTTAGAAATCTTACAAATTCTAAACTTTTGAACAGTGTATTACTGCTTAAGTGTATCTCTCTCTGTGTCTGTAATGTGAAAAAGGCTGCTAAACTGGTTGACTAAAGCTAATGTGTTTCTCTCAATAGGATTGGTTTGCAGGGAGATATTGCTGACCCCAGAACAAAGAGCTTCCTTTATATCCTGGACCTTCTGCCAAGGTCAGACTGATCAATCTGTGCTCTCTTCAATGCCTGCTACAGACTGTGCGATTTCAGCAATCCTATAAGATCATTACAAATCACACTGTACGACTTGGATCTAATAAACTTTGGTACGACATGTATGTAGACTGTACGATGATATTGAATCGTGTGCAACGACGCAAGTTAGTATAGAAGAATAAAACATTATCAGCATGCGCTAGTGGTAAACAAATAGAGCAAGATGAATCGCACTTTGGCAATTGTGATTTTTATGTGTGCTGAAAAATAGAGGAGGAAGCAAAAGAGGAGTAATGGCTAGGGAAAAGAGGCCAACTTGGCATGCCAATTTTGCAAATGGTGCTTGAGGTAAGTAGTTTTAAGTTTTAGCAGCATATTGCGTCGATCAATACGCCATTTTACATTGCATTTTTATTGGCTAGTCAGTAGGTCGTAGCATCAAACACACTGAGATGATCATGCTAAATTTCTGACACTGTCAGAAAATGATCGCAGGCTATATTTGGTCGCAAGACCGTCTTTGAACCTCTCACTGTATGACGTAGGACCACCGTTTAGGAGCCACGACCACAGAAATCGACACGATTTGTCATCTTTCGTGTGGGACAGCCCAAAATCGTACAATGTGTACTGGGCATAAGTCACTAAAACATTATTTTTCTGATATTGAATTCCAAATTTGAACTCTCTCTCTCTCTCTCTCTCTCTCTCTCTCTCTCTCTCTCTCTCTCTCTCTCTCTCTCTCTCTATGAACAAAGCCACATTTCCTGGCAACGTTCATTCTACAGTATTTTTGCAAATCTGACATTATTCATTCCTGTCTAATAAAAGAATGAAGAATGGTTTCCCCTCGCTCCCTCTTAATTTTCTCAAGTCTATTGTGTTATTCCCGATCGCGTTTTTTTCCCAGAACGCGTTTGTGAAAGAATGTACCTCTCTTTCTCCCTGCAGGCTCAGTGAGCGGCCACGCTTCATTCTGCTGGAGAATGTGAAGGGCTTTGAGACTTCTGCTGCAAGGTAACCAGGACAGCACAGGAGCTTTGAGATCACCATGGTTACGTGGCTATGAGCCAATGGGGTCATGGGTTTCCCCTCTGTGTTGCTGTCACCATGGATTGTGTTAATAAGAATCTTATACAGTAGTTGTCTCTGCACATTAAACTGAGATGGATGAAAGTATTTTAATATTGAAAAAGCACACACTTTGCCTTTAAAATTGGTTTTATCATTGTTTTAAAGTGTTTACATATATAATTGACAGGGATGCTTTGCTTAAGACACTGAGAGAGTGTGACTACAGCTTTCAGGAGTTTCTGATCTCACCAACATCTGTAAGCATGTCTCTTCCTTTGACGTCCTTGACTGTTAAAGTCTCTAAAAAAAAACTCAGAAAGTTTATGTCAGTCTTGTTTTAATGCTACAGCTTGGGATACCAAACTCTAGGCTCAGATACTTCCTCATTGCAAAAAGACCACCAGGATCCTTCTCATTCCCAACATCATCAGAGGTACTTTCCTGTTTAGATCTATTCTAAGGCCCTGTTTACACCTGGTATTAAGATGTGTTTTGGTTGATCGGATCACAAGTGGACGATGTTAAATATAGGTGTAGACAGGGTCTAAAACGTTCGACCACTTCCAGAGGTATTTGAAAATGCATTCAACCGGATTGTAAACGCTCATATTCGTAGTGTCCGGATTCGTAGTGTAAACGCTCATGTGGTCAAATGTTTTCGAACAGCCACAAAAGACCGTCTACTCTCCGCCTACTGACCTAATGCGTAAACATTACGGGAAGCGCGCTACCCAGATGGGATTTAAACTTTGTCGGCTGGAGACCCAAGTTTGGTTTGAAGACGAAAAATGTACCAAGCACAATGTTCTCTCACCATTCCTGATTTCTAACACACACTCACTGCATTCGGTGTGGTCTTGTGGCTGTCAGAGCAGAAACGAAAGCTGCTGCTCTCCGTATGTTTTTCCATCATCTCCGGTTGTGTTCATATGTAAATTGCACAAGCTTATTTTGTCCATTAGATCGAAAGATCTGAAAAAACCCCACACATTTACCCACCCATAGACCCTCCCCTAGAAGAAATCAGGACAGAAGTGGTTGAAAGTGAACAAAAGAGACAGGTGTAAACGGATATGTGTCTCCCTTGTCTACTTGTAATACGATCGACCAAAACACATCTTAATACCAGGTGTAAACAGGGCCTAAGATACCACAATGCAGTTGCTATTGAATACTAAATCTTTCTATCTACTGGCAGATTATAGAGGGCTTCCCCATGTCTGAATCCCCAGACGGTCTCGCTGTTCCACACAATCGTCCTACACCTTCTGAATCTGTGAGAGAAAAGACTGGGATGATCATTTTTAAGCTGGAGACTGAACAAGAGTTGGAAAAGAAGAGGAATCAGGACAAACAGGAGACCGTCCAGAGGCTGCAGGACTTTCTGCAGAAGGAAGAAGAGGACATGGATCAGTATCTGCTGCCTCCCAAAACCCTGCTCAGATACGCTGTACTGATGGATGTAGTTCAGCCCAGTAGCAGGAGATCAGTTTGCTTTACTAAAGGGTGTGTGCCTTATTAATATTATTCTATTTTATAACATACACTTCAAGTGTGTATGTATATGTACACCGATCAAGCTTAACATTATGACCACTGACAGGTGAAGTGAATAACACTGATTATCTCTTCATCACAGCACCTGTTAGAGGGTGGGATATATTAGGCAGCAAGTGAACATTTTGTCCTCAAAGTTGGTGTTAGAAGCAGGAAAAATGGGCAAGTGTAAGGATTTGAGCGAGTTTGACAAGGGCCAAATTGTGATGGCTAGATGACTGGGTCAGAGCATCTCCAAAACTGCAGCTCTTGTGGGATGTTCCCTGTCTGCAGTGGTCAGTATCTATCAAGCAGACGAGCTACTGTAGCTCAAATTGCTCAAGAAGTTAATGCTGGTTCTGATAGAAAGGTGTCAGAATACACAGTGCATCGCAGTTTGTTGCGTATGGGGCTGCATAGCTGCAGACCAGTCAGGGTGCCCATGCTGACCCCTGTCCACCGCCGAAAGCGCCAACAGTGGGCACGTGAGCATCAGAACTGGACCATGGAGCAATGGAAGAAGGTGGCCTGGTCTGATGAATCACGTTTTCTTTTACACCACGTGGATGGCCAGGTGCGTGTGCGTTGCTTACCTGGGGAACACATGGCACCAGGATGCACTATGGGAAGAAGGCAAGCTGGCGGAGGCAGTGTGATGCTTTGGGCAATGTTCTGCTAGGAAACCTTGGGTCCTGCCATCCATGTGGATGTTACTTTGACACGTACCACCTACCTAAGCATTGTTGCAGACCATGTACAGCCTTTCATGGAAACGGTATTCCCTGGTGGCTGTGGCCTCTTTCAGCAGGATAATGTGCCCTGCCACAAAGCAAAAATGGTTTAGGAATGGTTTGAGGAGCACAACAACGAGTTTGAGGTGTTGACTTGGCCTCCAAATTCCCCAGATCTCAATCCAATCGAGCATCTGTGGGATGTGCTGAACAAACAAGTCCGATCCATGGAGGCCCCACCTCGCAACTTACAGGACTTAAAGGATCTGCTGCTAACATCTTGGTAAAAGATACCACAGCACACCTTCAGGGGTCTAGTGGAGTCCATGCCTCAACGGGTCAGGGCTGTTTTGGCAGCAAAAGGGGGACCAACACATGTGATGTTTTTCATCAATATAATAGATTTTTTAAAAATAAATATACCAAAATACGATAATTTAATTAGTTTTTCTTTCTCATTATCTTTTATAATGTAAAAATGTATTTTTTCCTCATTAAATTACATATACAGTATATATTTGTTTTTCCTCATTATAATTGAATTTTTTTTATATTAAAAGTATCATTTATATATGTATATAACCGTTGGTTTTGTCTGTGTAGCTATGGTCACTATGTGGAGGGCACGGGCTCCGTCCTCCAGTCCTGTGTGGATGTGGAGCTAGAGAGTGTGTTTAAGAGCCTGGAGCTGCTTTCTGAAGAGGACAAACTGAAGCAGCTTCTCCAGTTAAAGCTGAGATACTTCACACCCAGAGAGATCGCCAACCTCATGGGCTTTCCTGCAGATTTCAGTAAGACGTTCATCACACACATTCACCCGCACAACACACACAAATGAACAGAAATCTTCTTAAACTTAATATTATTATGCGCTGATATATGGTATTATATTTCAGACCATAAGCTTTAAAGTCCAGTATGTCATTCCACTGGAGTGTGAAAAGGTTAATGAATAACTTCCCATTATTTACTCTTGGCTACCATTTAGATAATTAACAGTTTAAGGATTCATATTTTGTTTTTGGCACGGATGCTAGGCTTTTTACCATGCAAAAGCCATAAGTTCACTCAACGTTTCTTAACTTATAAATAACTTTACAGACAAGGCCAAGGTTAAGACAGGGAGAAAGAGAAGATTAGAGTGATTTCTGCTTCTCTGTACAATTTTAAAACTCTTTCACACATTTTTTGAGAACTCAGCAGAACCACTGATTCATACAGTGGGGAGAACAAGTATTTGATACACTGCCGATTTTGCAGGTTTTCCTACTTACAAAGCATGTAGAGGTCTGTAATTTTTATCATAGGTACTCTTCAACTGTGAGTGACGGAATCTAAAACAAAAATCCAGAAAATCACATTGTATGATTTTTTTAAATAATTAATTTGCATCTTATTGCATGACATAAGTATTTGATCGCCTACCAACCAGTAAGAATTCCGGCTCTCACAAACCTGTTAGTTTTTCTTTAAGAAGCCCTCCTGTTCTCCACTCATTACCTGTATTAACTGCACCTGTTTGAACTCGTTACCTGTATAAAAGACACCTGTCCACACACTCAATCAAACAGACTCCAACCTCTCCACAATGGCCAAGACCAGAGAGCTGTGTAAGGACATCAGGGATAAAATTGTAGAATTGAAGAGTACCTATGATAAAATTACAGACTTCTACATGCTTTGTAAGTGGGCAAACCTGCAAAATCGGCAGTGTATCAAATACTTGTTCTCCCCACTGTACTGTCATAGTCATAAGAAACAGCAATGTGAAATTTAATAATAATGTCGTTCAATTACATATATTTTGTGTTTCAGCATTTCCAAAGGAAATTTCCGTTAAGCAGCAGTACCGTGTGCTGGGGAACAGCCTGAACGTCCATGTGGTTTCACATCTTATACGTCTCATGATCTCATAATATACATTTTGAAATTAGAAATTAGATGTTATATATAATCATCATTTCTGTAAAGTTTTATATTGTTGAATAAAATTTTATTTATACAGTACATTTGCTTTGTTATTACTGTCACAAGATGTGTGAAATGGCACATTTTCTCTCATTTGATCACATACAAAATGACAATGTAGATTGAAATGTTTTAAATAAGCAGTTAGGCTATATCATTTGTAATGGTTATATGAGTTTTAATGCTGCCGGTCATTTACTGTGAAGCTATTCACATTCAGAGAAAAATTAGCCCTAAGCAGCAGGTTCACAGCTTTAACTTTGGTTACTGATCTTCAAAACACATGTGACAGCCCCTGACACTCGCCCAATAAAGTCAAATCACTTGCATGCAGCTGAGTTAAATGTCCTCTAGACACTTACGTGTTCTTTATGAGTGATTTTGGGAAATGCAGTGGTGTTAGGACTTAGGTCAAAGTGCATCTCTGGCGGTTGGGCTTTAGGCAGATCTTGGTGTGAAGGTTCAGTACAGTGTCTGATGAGCGTCCTGGGACGAGCTCTCTCAGCATGGCTCGGACACTGAGCTTCTCCTGGCCCTTCGTCTTTCTCCTCTTCCTCTCTGGACTGCAGTGTGGCGGTGGTGGTCAACCCCACAACAGACAAAAACGAGACATCAGCACTGACCAGTGAGTATTTTTTTTTTTATTAATTCATTAGTTTTTGCTTGAAAGATGCTGGAAAAGACTGATACATTGCCTTGTTTGAGACCACCTAAAATTTGAATACATTTCTCACAGTTTCAAATGCTGTCATGGGATTTGTTTGACGATCAATTTGAAGATTTCAACATGAAATGGATGATATTATTGAACAATATAATAAAGGGTTTTTTTCTATTCTACTGTGAATTAGAAATTAAGTGAGGACGTTCTTTCCAAAGTTACCTGGTAATTGATTTGCAGGCCTCGTATGATATCAGAGAACGGTCACCTCAAGTTCTCCGCTGGCTACAACAAAGACATTCGCTTCACAACCTCAGGGACGGGAAGTGTGAAGGTGGGCGCCGAGGACCTCGTCCAGCAGATAAATCAGGTGAGTTCATGAGTTTGACTGAAACATCAGATATGGTCTGTTAGAGGAAAATGATGGCTCATATTAGAAGAGCTAATAATTGCAAGACAAGGTACAAGCGAATATTTCTGTTGGTCAAGCATGTTGTGATGCTATAGTGATGTCAGTATCACTAACTTAATCTGAAATTAGGTTTTGGTTTTGAAAAAAAAAAAAACATTCCAAAATGCCTATGAAAATGTATTTATTTTGTATAGTTTATTTTGTTTTGTTGTTCATGTTTAAATTTAATTGTGTTTTTTGTTTCATTTTAATTGAATGTTTTTTGTTTTTGTTGTTTTATTTTTTTTTGTTTATATTTAATTGTGTTTGTTGTGTTTTCATTTTGTTTTAATGTTTTTGTTTTATTTTTACTAGTATTCTTTTGTTTTGTTGTCTTTTTGTGTGCATTTTTGTTTGATTTGGTAGTTTTTGTTGTTGCGTTTTTGGTTTGTTTTTTGTTGTTGTTTTGTACTATTTTGTTTTGTGTGTTTTGGTTTGGTTGTTTCCGTTTTGTTTTATTGTTTTTGTTTTGTATTTGTGTTTTTAGTTTTGTTGTATTTTAGTTTGGTTGTTTTTGTTTTGTTTTTTGTTTATATTTAATTGTTTGTTGTGTTGCCTTTTTCTTTGTTTTGTTTTTTGGCTTGTATTATTTTGTTTCGTTGTGTGTGTGTGTGTGTGTGCATTTTTTTTGGTTTAATTTAGTTTCATTCCATTTACATTTTAAATTGTCTTTATTCGAGTCTGCACAGAGCAAGCATTTTGTGTGTGCTACTGAAGCACTTTGCACCGGAGAAAAGTTGTAATAAAGATTAATCAACTGAAACTCTGTTCCAGATCAAAATTAACAAAGATGACATCAATACCATAAAGAACAGCGGCCCGTCTCAGGAGGTTACAAACCAGCTCAATCAGCTCAACACCAGAGTGACTACACTTGAGTCAAAAGTTCAGACAATAGAACAGGTATTGCTGTAATCATCAAATTCACTCGAGGGTTATTGCTTGTGTGATTACAGGCCTTCCATTTCAGCCTTTACGATTTAATTTCAGTTTTATGATATTCTGTATTTCATAGACAGTACAGCGGAAGACGTGCAGCAGCAATCCATGTCAGAACACAGGAACCTGCTTGAACTTGTTGGACGCCTTTCACTGCCTCTGTCCTGACAACTGGCAGGTCAGTCACTCAGATAGACGTCAGTGCTTCTGTCCTGTTCGTATGTGATTCTGTCTGACACTCAGTGTCTCTTCAGGGTCCCACGTGTGCTGTAGATGTGAATGAGTGTCAGGTGTTAGCAGGAACTCCGCTGGGCTGTCAGAACGGGGCCACATGTGTGAACACACCCGGAACTTACACGTAAACCTCCGTTGCATGTCTTGACTGGGGTTTTTAGTGTTTTATGGGATTTATATGCTCATATTTTTCTTTTCTTTTGTTTCAGTTGTACCTGTACTCCAGAATGGTATGGTCCACACTGTACATCTCGCTATGATGACTGTGCAGGGGGAAGTCAGGATCTGTGTGTTCATGGCGTGTGCATTGATTCAGACAGAGTCAATCCCAATGAGGTGATTCAAAATTATGTGTATTCATTCTCAGTACTCATCAGTTCATTTTTGGACACGGAATACAATGGTTCACCCCAAAATGAATAGTCACCCTCATGTCGTACCTGTAAGAATTTATCATAGAAATATCATGTATCATGAAGGTGATCCAAACAACTTGTTCGCTGTATTCTAAGTCTAAAGTCATACAATAGTTTTGTGTGATGAATATGCCAAAATTTAAGGCATTGTTTTTCCATGTGATTTTTATCATGATCCGTGGAAGATAAAAGCAGTTTAACAAGATGATCACATTACCCTTTTCCAATTTCCAGTCTTCAAAAACGACAAAGAGCACCATAAAATTTGCCTGTTCGACTATTATAATAGCTCTTAATTGGAGGAATAGACTAAAATTTCAGCCTGTTATATAACAATAAGATAACAAAAAGTTATCATATGACTTTTAAACAACTATTCAAATGTTTATGGTTGGTAAGATTTTATTGTTTTTGAAAGTCTCTTATGCTCTCCAAGGCTGCATTTATTTGATCAAAAATACAGTAAAAACTGTAATATTGTGAAATATTTTTACAATTTAAAATAGCTGTTTTCTTTTTTAATCCAGTTTAAAATGTAATTTATTTCTGTGATCAAAGCTGAATTTTCAGCATCATTACTCCAGACTTCAGTGTCACATGATCCTTCAGAAGTCATTTTAATATGCTGATTTGCTGCTCAAGAAACATTTCTTAATATTATCAATATTATTATTATTATTATTATCAAAAAGTTTTGCTGCTTATTGTTTTTGTGGAAACTGTGCATTTTTTTTTTTTTTTTTCAAAATTCTTTGAATAGAAAGTTCAAAAGAACATTTATTGGAAATAGAAATATTTTGTAACATTAAAAATGTTTTTACTGTCACTTTTGATCTATTTAATGTGTATAAAAGTAAAAAAGTTTTTTGTGGAATTTTGGTCACCATTCACTTTTATTATGCTTATGCTAAAAAGCAGTGTGAACATTCTGCTTAATGTCTCCTTTTGTGTTCTACATAATGAAGTCACAACGTGCATCCCTCTTTTCAGCCCAAGTATAAGTGTATCTGTGATGCTGGTTGGATGTCTCCACCCGGAGTGTCAGCGTGCACAGCTGATATTGATGAGTGCAGCCTCCCGAGCAAGCCCTGCTCCACAAACCCCCCCGTGCAGTGCTTCAACACTCTGGGCTCGTTCTACTGCGGCGCCTGCCCTGCAGGTTAGACCACTCAGCCCAGCTGAGCCACATCAGATATGATTATTGTTATGATGTCCATGATGTCAATTACTTAAATTAGTTTATGTAAAAGATTGTGGATGCATTTACATTTGAAGGCATTTGGAAGACTAGCAGATATTTATCAAGAACATCTTTTCATGAAGTTCATTTTTTGTGTCCCCCAGGGTGGCAGGGTAATGGTTACAGCTGCCAGGATGTCGACGAATGTGCCACAAACAATGGAGGCTGTTCCACTTCCCCCATGGTGCCTTGTCTCAACACCATGGGCTCCTTCCACTGCGGACAGTGTCCTCCAGGTTTAGCTCACATCCTGATTCTCATGCAATTTAAAATAAGACCTGTTGTCTAAACAAGAATAGTTCACCCAAAAATGAAAATTTAACTATTCAAAAGTTTGGGGTCTGTAAGATTTCTCAATGTTTTTGAAAGTCTCTTATGCTCATCAAGGCTGCATTTATTTAATCAAAACCGTAAAAAACGTAAAATTGAGAAATATTTTTACAATTTAAAATAACTTTTATTTTAATATATTATAAAATGGAATTTATTATTGTGATTCAAAGCTGAATTTTTAGCATCATTACTCCAGTCTTCAGTGTCACATGATCCTTCAGAAATCATTATAATATGCTGATTTGCTGCTCAAGAAACAAGGAACTGTGATACATTTATTTCAGGATGTTTTAATGAATAAAGAATAAAAAGTTCATAAGAACTGCATTTATTTGAAATATAAGGGCCCTATTTTAACAGTCTAAGTGCATGGTCTGAAGCGCATGGCACAGGTGCACTTAGGGCATGTCCAAATCCACTTTTGCTAGTTTAACGGCGGAAAAAAACGGTCTGTGCACCAGGCTCATGGTCCAAAAAGGGTTATACCTATTCTCTTAATGAGTAATGGGTGTGGTTTAGGCATAATGTGCAATAAACCAATCAGAGTCTCATCTCCCATTCCCTTTAAAAGCCAGATGCGCTTGCACCATGGCGGATTCGCTATTTACATGGCGGAATTTGCGAGCGGAAAGACTGAACGCTTCTCCAGAGAGGAATCCTTTTATTTTTAATATTTAAAAATGTTTGTGTGCTGCTTCGCATCCCTGTGTGTGTAATAAGCAGAGTGTACGCGCATTGTGCACCCGCCTATAGGCGCATATTACTAACGCGCCCTTTAAATAACAAAAAATACTGCGCTATTGACTTTAGACCAGGTTTTTGTTGGTCAATGGAACAGTCTATTTCAGTTGCCTCAAAATAACAATGTGCCTGAACACACCTAGTTTTCAGACCAGCACGCCATGGGCAAACAGATGGGCACGAGTCCATTTGCTATTTAAACAATATGGCGCTGCACGTGAAAATGATAACTGCGTCGGGCTGAAACTAGCAAAAAAACACTTGCTGTCACGCCTGGCGTTGCATTGCGCCGGGTGTATGACAGGGCCCAATATCTTTTGTAACAATGCAGCTTGTTATTTTGTAATATTTACTGTCACTTTTGTTCAATTTAATGCATAAAAATCAATTACTGACCCCAAACTTTTGAATGGTACGATGTTGTTTGAAACCCATATCTTTAATAAAAAGATTTTTTGTCTTTTCCATAAATGATAACTGGGCCGTACTCTTAAAAAAAAAAATCACTGTAAAAGTAGTCTTGTGCACTGTATTTGAAAGTCTTCTGAAGTCATATGATGGCTTTATGTGAGAAACATGCTGAAATTGAAGTTGTTTTGGGTGAACTATGCATTTAATATCTTAATCTTCAGAATCAAACCATTGAGGTTGTTCTGTTGATCTTGTCTTTTTTTAATTCACTTTTGCTTCATAATTTCCCTGCAGAGATGAAACCTGCCTATTTTTAGTACATCTCATATGTTTCTTGGTCCTCTGTCCTGCTTAAAGTATAGTCTGGCTTGTAAAATCCAGCTGAATCATGTTTTTTTGCTTACTGTAGTATGTTTCAAATAAGGGACAGATGCTTGTGTGAGCTAAGGTTTCATTATATTCCCTTTGGGAGAGATGGAGATGGAGAGCTAGAGGTGGAGAGATGCATTTGCAGGGTTCATTGGGGACAGTGCTGTCTGCTTGTCCTGCTAATACATTCAGCTTTATTAGTCTCTATTGACTGCTAGATTGCAGAGAAAGACCAGACACACTGAAATGATTGAGCTAAAATAGCCATTAAATGTAAGATGAGACTGCTGACCCCATGTGTGTGTCCTCAGGCTATGAGGGAGACGGGAAGACTTGCACTCAAGCTGACATCTGCTCCACCAACAATGGAGGATGTTATCCACTGGCTACCTGTGCTTCTACTCCAGGTGCACATGCATACAAACACAACTTAACTACTTTACTGTAGTTATCCTTTACAGCAGCGCATGACCAGTAGCATTTATGTTATAACAGGAGCAATAAAACGGGTGTTAAACTTTGTGTTGCAATGTCAACTCCTGATATAAAAGACATTATTGCTATCTCTGTGCATTTTTACAGGTTTGTTTTTGTTTTAGTCAATATTTTGTTATAATTATTAATTTTAGTCAATTTTACTCCAACTAAAATGGCTTCTAATTTTAGTAAATAATATTTTTTGTTGACAAAAGTTAGGTTACACTTTATTTTGATAGTCTACTTTAGACATTCTACTAACTATAAGTAACTTTGCAACTACATGTCAGCTAAGTCTCATTAGAGTATTAGTATACTGTTCGGGTTAGTAGAATAAGTTGACTTATTATATGTACTTGCAAAGTGACTTATAGTCAGTAAATGTCTGTTGAGGAGCATCAAAATAAAGTGTTAGCAGATATTAAGCAGATAGTCACTAATACTCTAATGTAGGGCTTGACATTAACTTTTTTTGCTCACCAGCCACTGTATGGAATTTAAGTCGATTCTTCAAACCGTTTTCGAATAACGTGCGAACAAATTCGACAAAGTGCCCACCAAAGCGAATGTGAGGCTATATCTCCGCAACGCTTAAGCATATTCTGACCAAACTTGGTGTGTGTTATGACAACCATGACCTGAGGTTACCTGCACAGTTTTGGCGCAGTGCCACCTAACAGTCAGGAGATATGAAAAATTGCTATTTTTGCTTATAACATTAGATTTGGTGCAGCAAGCTGAGTCGAATGATACCCAATTTTCCCATATCGGCCATTTTAGGTGTCGGCCATTTTAAATTTAGTCAAAAAATGCTATATATTACGAACGCATTGGTGTATCGGTTGAGTAAGGGGAGGCGAGTTTGTCAACTCACTGTCGGAGAGATGAGAGAGCGAGAAAGCACAGCTGGTATTGTGTATCTATTCTACGCAAAATGAGTATTGGAAGCGTTTCGGATATTTCAGTATCGATATGTATCAAAAAAACTATATTTTTGACAACACTACATTGCACTTAGTTTATTATTTCAGATGCCTTTTTAAAAGACTACAAATGAAAAATTGCAATATTACGTTTGTTGTACATCTCTGGTTATATTGTTTGCAATAATCATATTCTTTCTATTTTTTTTGTTCTTCAAAAAAGATGTGTTGTTAATATATGTGTAATATATAGTTATTTTTTCACTCATCAGCCGTATATTTGATTTAAAATTGTTAAATTATGGTCAGGATGCACATTTGTTGTCTCATTTTCGCTATCATTGGCAAAATCAATCATTTAGAAAAATTTAGAACGAGTAAAAGAATCATTTCTAATTTGCATTTATAAATGGGTTCATTTTTGGTCTCCTTCCAGGAAGTATTATCCCATCATGCACCTGTCCTCCTGGTTACGTGGGTAATGGTTATGGACCTACGGGTTGTACTCAGATCAGTGACATTTGTGGCACTAGTAATCCTTGTGTAAATGGCCAGTGCGAGGTAAGTGTTCATCTCTAAAAATCTCTTATAACTTCCCGACTCTGTTCTGCTTCCAGAAAAATGCAGCAACCGGCATGTTTTTTTGTCTTGATCTCCCAAGAATACTGCCACTGGCTACATCTGTCGCTGTGACCCGGGCTGGGCGGGTCAGAATTGTGATCAGAACGTGAACGAGTGCTCTAGCAATCCCTGCCAGAATGGAGGAACCTGCACTGACGGCATCAATGGCTACACCTGTACCTGCACCTCCCAATGGACGGGCCCGCTGTGCCAAACTCCACAGCAAGGTGTGTTTGTTGCACAAGTGAGTATGTAATAGCGTATGTTTTTTCATATGGTGACATCATGACCTTTTATGTGCATCAGAGTGTGGAGGAGTTTTGGAAAGTCCAGCTGGCACTTTCAGTTACCCTACAAATCCTGGAACCGGTGATTATGATCACCAGGTCAGCTGTGCATGGGTCATCAGAACCGACCCTAGCAAGGTTAGTAAAGTTATCTGGCACATCAGTGAACCTTTTTAAAACTCGGGCCACTTGGTTTTGTGCTTGTGGTCAGTAATCTGTTTTTCTTCCCAGATTCTGCGGATTACCTTCCCATTCTTCGACATCGAGAACAGCGCCTCCTGCAACTTTGATTTCCTGCAGGTCCACGATGGCGAGACTGCCTCAGCTTTCATGATTGGGAAATACTGCGGCACCGCCGCCCCAGCCGAACTCTTCAGCTCTCATAATTCTCTGTATTTCTGGTTCCGCTCCGACCATTCAGTCAGTGGTCGCGGCTTCACCGTCGCCTGGCAATCCCAGGCACCAGGTAAACGAAGAACAGCCTTAAATTTTTGCAATGTCTTGATTTTGTTTTTAGGGTCTACTAGAATAGGTTTTCATGTTCCAAAAAACATTATTTTTCACATATTTTACATCGTTGCAGCACTTCTCTTCCTAATCTGTCAGTAACGCTCAGGCGTGCGTTTACCAGAAGTGTTGTTAGCTGGTTGACCAATCACACTGGTCCAGCCGAACAAATCAGAGCACACTGCTCTTTTCGGAAGGAGGGGCGACAGAAACTAAATAGGGATGCGTTTCCCAAAGCCAACTATGGTCGCAAGTTCCGTTGAGTTGTGTTGGGCAATTACGGACCCCTAAATGCACCCCTGTTTAGTTCCTGTTGCCCCTCCTTCCGAAAAGAGCAGTGTGCTCTGATTGGTCGGCTGGACTAGTGTGTTGTGATTGGTCAACTGGTTTGAGCGTGTTTCAAAAAATGTCACCCCTTTGTAACCGGTCCTACTCAACCCGCTCTGAGCGGGATTTGAAGCGGGCTAGCAGCTAGTGTCAGTCTCTAGCGCGCCTCTTGAGGCCAGGGGAGTGAGGGGAGTGAGGCCAGGGAAGGAATGTTGTGACGTCTTCCTTCCCGGAAGAAAACTTAAGATTACAATCCCTTTTGAGTGACTTTGTGCTTTGTAACTTTGCAGACCTTTTTTATTCTCAAACAGCAGCATTACACACTAAAGAAAGTTGAAAATGTAAAAAAGCATAATAGGTCCTCTTTCATTTGTGGTGGTCACATTAGCAAAATTTCTGCTAAATTTTTGCGGGTAAAAACAGTGTGTTGTCAGTAATGTAACGATTGTATGAAGCACAGCTCACACAGAAGTCATTTTCAAACCAAGCAGCTTTCTGTTGGTCAACATGGTGAATCTATGAGATCAACTATATCCCATCGTGAAATATGCATTGGGGAAATCTTTCGTCTTCACACGAAATCCCCAATCACGTGGATTCCTATTAAAATGACTAGATTTCTCCCGCAACAAATTCGCCGAACAATGGTAAATGTGACCTCACCTGATTGGTGCAAATGATTTCCAACCTTGGGATAATAGCAAATATTTGTATTAGCATGAATCGTATCTTATTCCACTACTCCTTTTCTTTCTCCAGTGTGCGGTGGGGAGTTGACCAATACATATGGTGACATCAAGTCACCCGGTTACCCAGGTAACTATCCACCTAACCGGGACTGTTATTGGACAGTGAATGTGAATCCTGGTCTGCTCATCACATTCGCTTTTGGCACCCTCAGTCTGGAGCACCATGATAACTGTAACTTTGACTACCTGGAGGTATGCAAAGCTTGTTGCATCCTGCATCTACATGAAAATTGTAACTGTATTCTGTGCATATGTGTTAAAATGCTTAGGTTACCTGCTTTATGTTATAGATCAGAGATGGACTGCTTCCAGAGGACTCAGTTCTGGGAAAATACTGCAGTACAGCGTCGCCACCACCTCTACAGACAACGGGACCATCTGCCTGGATCCACTTTCACTCTGATTTCAGCATCAGTGATCGGGGATTTCACATTACATACACTACCTCACCATGTAAGCAAAGTCCATGACATCAGAACACAAGACGGGAACTGTGGGACATTTTAGGCAGGATAATACATCTTTAAAAGTTTGGATTTGGCAAAGCTGAATTTTCAGCATCATTACTGCAGTCTTCAGTGTCACATGATCCTTCAGAAATCATTCTAATATGCTGATTTGGTGCTCAAGAAACATTTCTTGTACTGCTTCTTGATACATTTTTTTCAGGATTCTTTGATGAATAGAAAGTTCAAAAGAACAGCATATATTTGAAATGGACTTTTGTAACATTATCAATGTCTTTACTGTCATTGCATTTAATGCATCCTTGTTGAATACTTTTGAACGGTAGTGTATGTGAACAGTTGAGTTTTATGACACTCTTGTTTGCATTATGATAATTATGTATTGTATTTGTAATGCATTGGCAGTAATTTCAGTAACTGAGTTATGATTCATTTTAACAGATCCATCAGTAGAATACTGTCCTTTTAAATGCTCATAAAGCAGTTTATTGCAGTTATATAGACATTAAAAGTCAGGAGTCACATTCTAAATGTTGTAAACTCAGAGTGGAACATGATCCTAGGTCCAATGCTAGGTTCAGATGGGCAAAGCCAAAGGTCTTGCAATATTGGGACAAATTGCTTGAGTGTAATGCAATTAACTCTGTGTGCCATCAGCTGACCCAGGCTGCGGAGGCGTCTTTACAGACACAGAAGGCATCATCATCTCTCCTAACTGGCCTAATAACTATGCTCATAATAGGCAGTGCATTTATATCATCAGACAGCCACGCAGTGAATTGGTGGCGCTCAACTTCACCCACATGGACCTCGAGACTCATAGTGGCTGTCTTTTTGATTTTGTGGAGGTATGATCTGTGTAATTTAATGTGGATGAGAGGAAAAGCAAGTAGCATTTTGATCTTATCATGTCGCCTTCTCTATCAAATTTCAGGTTCGAGACGGGACCGGTGAAACCGACCCACTCATTGGGAAGTACTGTGGAAGTACCCTTCCAGCACCAATATTGTCCACCACTAATGGACTCTGGATCCGTTTCAAGTCCGACAGCTCTGTGTCCCGTGCTGGCTTCAGGGCCATGTATGAACTTGGTGAGACAATGAAACTTCCTTTTTATGAAAAGCATATAGGCACACAGAATACCAAATGTCATTTTTCTGGAAACTCTAAATACTCTGTGCATGCAAACTCAAACATGAATGCTTTGCTAACACATTGCAAGCATGCAGTCCCATATTAAATGTTTAATGTTTGTGCCATTAAAGTTGCAATGAAATGGAAGTAATGACAAATCTTTTCTTACGTATTGTTACGTACATTTGAGTGTAACAGATTATCGATAAAGAACAAATGTAACTATGTTATTTTATTCAGTTGTTGATTGGATTTTGAGATGTGCGCATTGCACTCAAAATTGGAGGCAGATGAACGTGAGCTTCCAGGGACAGGTTTAAGTGCCAAACATTTTTGGAGAAATCTGTCATTTTCACTGGAAGGTCCAGTTATGACATTTTGGTTAAACGTTACAAGGTCAAAACATTAAAAAAAAAAAATGAAATGTATATTAAGCACAGATTAATTGTTCACAATAAGATCAATAACATGCATTTATTAGCTATTAGCTAAACTGTTTCACCATTTTGGTACGCTAATGTCTTCAAAATATTGTTGAGACGCTCATTATAACACTGGGAGTGTAATGCATACTGCTATGAATTTTGTTACGCAATGACATGTAATTGAAGAATGTTACATGGTTACACAATTTTATGGTGTCCGTGTTACAGTGTAATTATACATTTAAGTACTGAGTAATAATTAACTAAATATACACCGATCAGGCATAACATTATGACCACTGACAGGTGAAGTGAATAACACTGATTATCTCTTCATCATGGCACCTGTTAGTGGGTGGGATATATTAGGCAGTAAGTGAACATTTTGTCCTCAAAGTTGATGTGTTAGAAGCAGGAAAAATGGGCAAGCGTAAGGATTTGAGTGAGTTTGACAAGGGCCAAATTGTGATGGCTAGAAGACTGGGTCAGAGCATCTCCAAAACTGCAGCTCTTGTGGGGTGTTCCTGGTCTGCAGTGGTCAGTATCTATCAAAAGTGGTCCAAGGAATGAACAGTGGTGAACCGGTGACAGGGTCATAGGTGGCCAAGGCTCATTGATGCACGTAGGGAGCGAAGGCTGGCCCATGTGGTCTGATCAAACAGATGAGCTACTGTAGCTCAAATAGCTCAAGAAGTTAATGCTGGTTCTGATAGAAAGGTGTCAGAATACACAATGCACTGTAGTTTGTTGCATAGCCGCAGACCAGTCAGGGTGCCCATGCTGACCCCTGTCCACCGCCGAAAGCACCAACAGTGGGCACGTGAGCATCAGAACTGGACCACAGAGCAATGGAAGAAGGTGGCCTGGTCTGATGAATCACGTTTTCTTTTACACCACGTAGGTGGCCGTGTGCGTGTGCGTGTGCGTGTGCGTCGCTTACCTGGGGAACACATGGTACCAGGATGCACTATGGGAAGAAGGCAAGCCGGCGGAGGCAGTGTGATGCTTTGGGCAATGTTCTGCTGGGAAACCTTGGGTCCTGCCATCCATGTGGATGTTACTTTGACATGTACCATCTACCTAAGCATTGTTGCAGACCATGTACACCCTTTCATGGAAACGATATTCCCTGGTGGCTGTGGCCTCTTTCAGCAGGATAATGCGCCCTGCCACAAAGCAAAAATGATTCAGGAATGGTTTGAGGAGCACAACAACGAGTTTGAGGTGCTGACTTGGCCTCCAAATTCCCCAGAGATCTCAATCCAATCGAGCATCTGTGGGATGTGCTGAACAAACAAGTCCGATCCATGGAGGCCCCACCTCGCAACTTACAGGACTTAAAGGATCTGCTGCTAACATCTTGGTGCCAGATACCACAGCACACCTTCAGGGGTCTAGTGGAGTCCATGCCTCGACGGGTCAGGTCTGTTTTAGCAGCAAAAGTGGGACCAACATAATATTAGGAAGGTGGTCATAATGTTATGCCTGATCTGTGTATACTTACTATAGGGTTAGGATTAGGGTGTGGTTTAAGTTAGTTGCATGTAATTATGCACAATTTATAGTAATTACATAGTAACTACATATAATGTGTAATAAGGTCACTGTGTAAAATAAAGTGTTACCAAATTTTCATTAGCATGCTTGCGCAGAGCATGTTTTGGACCTAAATGCATCCTCTCATATACGTAAGACTGTTGATGATAAGAATTATCTTTAATTTTTCGGAATATGTGCGATTCGGTTGACGGAGCCATGTATGCTGCAAAGAAAACATACTTCCTGACTGTTTACCTTACTTACTGTGTCCAAACACAAAATTGGATTTGAAATGTTAAAATTGTTAGAAATGTCAAAGTCAATGAATATGCTGCTGCTTTAGCTTAATTATTATAATTATAATTATTAATAATTGAATATTTTTTGTATGATAAATGTACCCCACCCAGTCTAGACATGATCTCAGAGTTTAACTGTTTTTGCTAGCTTGTGGAGGAACGTTCTCTGGAACCGGTCAGATCCGCACTCCCATGCACCCTGACCCGTACCCCCACAACAAAGTGTGTGAATGGGTCATTAACCAACCCGAGGGCTTTGTGGTCACTCTCAACTTCCTCACCTTTGACGTCGAGGGAAGCAGCACATGCGCCTTCGATTATGTGGAGGTACAACGTTAGCATTTTGCTAATCCGAAAATACAGATTTCACTTTGCATTTCTTCTGAAATGTCACTCTCTGCTTGCTCAGGTGAGAGATGGTCCAAGCGCTAGCTCCCCTCTGATTGGTCGATATTGTGGAATTAATATGCCTCCCATGCTGGAGTCCACCCAGAAGTCCATGTTCATCCAATTCAAAACCGATTCAAGTGTCTCCAACCATGGTTTCACTGCTGAGTTTGCATCCGCGGAGCAAGGTAATCTATAGTTTTGTTCTTTTAAATAAAGATTGTATATTTAAATGAAAATTAAAATCAAAATGAAATTTGTCACTGTAAAAAATATCCTTTTCAATTTACAGTAAACAACTTGCAGCTGTGGTTAGCAGAAATTCACCATAAACAATGTGGTGACAATGTTTATAGTATTACGGGATGCCTGTGTATTTTACTACTTAACCATATATTTCAAGTGATATAATATTAATATATCAGGTGGCACAATAGAAAGCCAAGCAATGAATCATAAGTGAATTCAATGAATTTATCGTAAGTGGTCTGTCCATAAAACATTGCTAATATTCATATACAGTATAGATGGTGTACAGGGTCATACACAAAAAAGACTATCAGGGTAACACAGATGACACTAAAATAATGCAGTAGAAAATATAACACCTTAATGTACATTTACTAATAACAAAAATAAGAAGAAACAAAAGTATTTAAATAAAAAATAAATATATGTGATGGGTGATGCAGGGAATCCTTTTACTGTTTTTTACCATAAATCTATATGGTGATTAATAACTTTGATAGTATTTTTTTTATAGTAAAATTACATATAATGCAATGTTAAACTAGTTACAATTTTTCACTGTATATGTAAATGTAACTTGCAGTTAACCAGTTAGTTTAGGGTCATTTGCACTTTAGATTAGGGTCCAGTTCTTACTAATTACTAACTATTAATTACGACTTTTGCCTCAATAAACTCCTAATTACTGTTTATTAATAGTTAGTAAGGTAGTTGTTAAGTTTAGGTATTGGGTAGGATATGGTCATGCAGAATAAGGCATTATCTGCCTTATGTATTATGTTTTAGAATAAGGCATTAATATGTGCTTTATAAGTACTAATAAACAGCCTATATCCTAGTAATATGCATGCTAATAAGCAAGTAGTTAATAGTGAAAATTGGACCCTAAACTAAAGTGTTACCTTTTATTTTTACAGTATAGGCACCAATATTATGCTGCCTTCTGAAATGCATGTATCCTTTGCATAGGAGGCAATCCCAAAATGCACTGCAACTAAGTGAATCCAAGATGGCAGATGTCTCTATTATAAATATGCTTATATTTCATTCAATAGTGAAAAGGGGTTCAATCTCATTAAAAAAGTTGACTCTTATTGTGCTTGCTATTTAGCTGTTGGATTAGCAACATGCTAATGTCAAACTCTTGGAATAAATTGTGAGTTGAGTTTCCTGTGTTTATGCTTATGTTTGGCGGTAAAACAGGAAACCAAAAGGTTGTGGGTTTGATTCCCATAAAAGCATTTTCAAATGATTTCGAAACTAAGTGATCATTTTTACAGGTTGTGGAGAGACTCTCACTGAACCAACAGGTTCATTCACCAGCCCAGGTCATCCCACTCAATACCCTCATGGAGCCAATTGTACCTGGTACATCTCCGTTGCGCCCGGCAACCTCATCCGTCTGTCATTCACAACCTTCAACCTGGAGTATCACACGAACTGCGCATATGACTATGTGGATGTATATGATAATGGCACAGCGCTGACTGGCACTCTTCTAGGCAGGTCAGAATCCACTAAGCTTGACGTTTTAGGCCACTTAATTAAAGATGTGTAAATGAATATGTTGGAAAATGTTGGTTATTTTGTGCTCAGGTTCTGTGGGCGGTCAGTTCCTCCATCTCTAACCAGCACTGATAGTCTGATGACCGTACTGCTGGTCTCTGACTCCAGTCTGTCTGCGGAAGGCTTTTCTGCCGCCTATGTCTCCATCAATGCGAGCACAGGTATAATTTCATTGCAGTAACTGGATATGAAAATCCCATTTGAAAATCCATGAAAGTGCAGGTCTCATTGGGTAGCTTGGGTTTAGATGGCCTTTTTTAAGTCGTGTCATTCTGCTGTAGGTAGAGACTAAAGCCTCGTTCAGACTATCAGTCCAAATCAGATTTTTGTGCATGTCCGATTGGAATATGATCATAGTTAGCAAGTGTGAATGGCAAAAATCACATGAAATGGCATTTTTACGAATCCGTTTTGAGCTACATTGATATGTATACACATTTCTGGAACTCTGTTTCAGTCTGACTGCTCTGATTGGATTTCGCATGGTTTATGCCATTTTCTCACGCCGTGTAAAATGTAAACATGTCAGGCGTTGTTATAGGAAACATCCTGAAAGTCGCTGCAGAAACAAGGCTCTGTTGTTGCAAAGTGCCGGTCGACCAGAAAATTACAATATAATGGAGACAATATATGTATAATATTTTATTTTATTGTCATTAAATCTATGTTTTGCCCATGCAGATTGCAGTGAGGTGTTTAGGTCACCCACCGGGGAGTTCAGCTCACCCAACTACCCTGACAATTACCCTACCAATCGGGAGTGTGTCTATAGAATCATAGTGGAAGTCAACATGCAGATCATGCTTAACATCACAGACTTCGAGCTGGAGGGATTCAGTTCCTGTGGTTTTGACTATTTAGAGATCAGGTGAGGGACTCTTCCAGTATCTTGGGTCACTGATTTGGTCACTATTTGTTTTTAAAACACTTTTCTTTACAGAGATGGAGGCTATGAAACATCCCCCCTGATTGGTCAATATTGTTCAACAAATGGTCCACCCATAATAGTGTCCCACAGCAACAGGCTGTGGCTAAAATTCCGATCCGACCATTCGCTCACCTATAGGGGGTTTAAAGCCCACTGGGATGGCACACAGACAGGTATTTATTTATTTTTTTGTAATTTATAATATTTAATATTTTACAATATTTATAATGCAATATTTTTATAATTAGCTGCCAAGGCATTTATAATTTTCGTTTTAAGTTTTTAATCTAATATTTATATTTTTTTTTTTTTCAGCTTTATTTCAATAAAGAAAATGATTTTTAATAGTTTTAGTAATTTTTTTATGTGCTTTTGTTATCTTTATTAGTTTTTTTTAATAATTCTATTTGGCTTTTTTTTGTAATTTATGATATTTAATAATATTTATAATATATTTTTAATTATTAGTTTTAATAACTTTAACTTTAACTTTAAAAAAAAAAAACGTTTTAGTTATTTCAGTTAGTTGCCAATGCAACATTTCTAGTTTTCGCTTGTTTTTCATGTGATATTTATATTTTATTTCAGCTTTATTTTAATAAAGAAAGAGTTTTAGGGGTCATTTACACGACATTGTTTTCAACTGAAAATGTAAACATTTTAAATGCATTTTAGTTGTTCATTTACACGACAACGCCGTTTTGGGTGCCTGAAAATGCAAACTTTTGAAATTGGGTTTCAAAGTGCACGTTTTTGAAAACGATACCATTTTCGTCTCTGTGTAAACAACAAAATTTGCGTATTATGTGTGTGTATTATGTGTGTTTAGTCTATAGGCGCATAGTGTTTCTTTACAGTGACATCGCCAACTACTGGCCTGGCATGTATAATACAGCGTTTTTAATCGTTTTCGCAGATCCGTGTGAATGGGGATCATTTTGAAAATGTTGTTGTCTGTACGTTTTTAGTACGTTGGCGTCGTGTAAACCTTTAGTTAACAATAACAACACTGTTCCAACAGTATAAGTACTTTTAGTCTTGAAGTCAAAAAAAAAATCTGAATATCTTTCAAATATTTAAAGGAATAAACCTTGCAAAACCAGCAAATATTAAAGGACTGATTAAAAACCCAGACTCCCAGAAATTGCATAGCAATTTGATTGTAGCATAACGTTTGCGTTCCAGTTTATGTGTAATATCCACCAGATTGTCAGTGGACTTTATTATGCCATCTCTCTTATAGGTTGTGGTGGGACGTTGACCACAAGCGTCGGAGGTTTCACCTCACCCAACTACCCCCTGCCCTATCATGCCAACGCTGAATGTTACTGGCATATCAAAACCAGTGCTGGAAGCAGGGTCATGCTCAGCTTTGGAGACTTTCACCTGGAGAACAGTATCGACTGCTACTACGACTACTTGGCGGTTAGAGAACAATGAATTAGACAATTTACTACACAGTTGTAGAGTATTCAAGGTATTAAGTTTGAATCTTTCTCTGATGTGTATATGTTTTACCAGGTGTATGATGGCAACAGCACCAATGCTGCTCAGGTTGCCAAGCTGTGTGGAAATCAGATTCCTCCTCCCATCAACTCCTCCAGAGAGAACATGTATGTGAAACTACGTACAGACAGCATCATCCACACAGGAGGATTTCTGGCTAACTACCAAACCAGTGAGTGACAAAGCTCTTACAAAAGAAGTATTGTGGCAATACCATGGTACAGAGATGGTATCAGTGGAAGTTTTTAATGTATTTATACTTTTGAACATACACTTATCAGCCAAAACTTTATGAAAACCTTATTATGACTAGTCACAGGTGAAGTGAATATTGTTGATCATCTCCTAACAGGGCCACATATTATGGTCTGGGTAGATTTCATGGTAAACAAGACAAAAATACTGAATGACACAATTTTTACATTGGATTCCATGATATTTAAATGAAACGTCAAAGAATACCTTGGTATTACTATGGTGCATTCGCAAAAACGTAGGAATAACATGGTACTTTTTTGAAAATGAATAATTAAAGATTACTGCAGTCACAGTGCTGTGGTTTTAAATCCATGAATAATCCACTTCAATGCTCCTGTTTTTGTACTTGGCGGTTCAGTTCACCCAGAGGACACTGACTTGTTTTGGATGTGTGCTTTTTAGTCTTGTTTTAATTGTGTGTGGAGGTGAAATGTCACAGTTTAGAGTTCAGTGCAGCGTTATTTATCTTCTTTTGTCCATTCTCTTAGTCGTTTGCCTTTTCTTTGGCTGTCAGTGGTCACATGCCACTGTGTCATATGCCCAGACTCTAAAACTTTACTGCAGGGTCAAATCCAGCTCTAGCTCTTATGGCAAGATGCAACTAGTTTTAACGTAGCCTATTCCTGCCTTAAAACTGCACTTATTGGTGTTTCAAATATTCTCCAAGTTCTTGATATTACATCATTCTTCCCATCTCATATTATTAATATGATGTTAATCAGGACTGGCTTTTGTCCTGTAGTTTGCCAGGGTGTGCTGATTGCCAATCGGAGCCGGGGAAAGATTGAGAGTGTGAACTTCCCCAATGACTACCCATCTCGTGCTAACTGCAGCTGGACCATCCAGGCCTCCATGGGCAACACCATCAATTACACTTTTATAGCCTTTGAGGTGGAGGATCACTTCGGATGTTCCTATGACTATGTGAAGGTCAGCACATGCTTTATCAAGCCTTGTGTTTAATCAACATTGACAGTCAACATGAAATCAAAACGGACTATATTTACGTTCTTAGTTTGCAAGTTATTTTAAATTAAAAAAAAGTCTATCTATCAAAATAAATGAATAACTTGCTCCACCTCTGAAGGACCAATACCAATAGCCAAATTGTTATTTAGGCATTGTTTTCAGGCTGATTCTTGGCTAAAATATTGAGTATAGTTATAGAAATAATGATAGATTTGAAAAAGAAAAGGATGTGTTGAGAATGAGATGCTTTAGATGGTAAATTTGACCTTCAGCCTTCAGCCCGGCTCCATTTTGATATGAAACGTCCACTGCTCATGATCCAATCAATTCCTGATGGATAGAATCAAGCCCCACCCATTTCCTCACTAATTATCTTGTTTTGCACTGAAATATGTAACTCTGTGTAAATGAAACGAGTTGTGAATGCTGGTTCTTTTTGAACCTAAAGTCGGCATCAAACTATTGGGACGTACATCCGAACAAGAAATATGTAGGGCAGGACTTGATTTTGTACATTGAGAATTGGTTGGATCATTAAAAAAAAGAAGAATTTTGATTTCATAGTGACTTTAAGAGATCTGTTTTGAGAGACTGAGTTGGTTTTTCTGACTCAAGGATAGTCTACATGTCTTTCCAAGCTTGTATTATCTTATTATTTCTCTTTGAAGGGGTCAGGTAGTCTAATTCAACGCCATTCAATTACACTACACTGATTTACTGGTAGAGTCTTTGCAAATATACAATGGGCCTTTTGAGTTCCTCTTAGTTCACTCATCACCATGGTAATCCAAACAGTGATGACATCATGGGGCCTTTTGTAGAGATGAAGTTATTTTCTGAGCGCAGAGCCTTTTCTTTTCCTCAGGCTGTCTTGAGACAGGCTACACTCTGTTTTCATAAAACTCGTTCCATAGATAGGCTTTCATCGGTTGGGTAAATACATAGGCAGTTGTGCTGGATATTTTGAAATGTGATGATGCCTACTTTATGGAATGTGAAATTTTGTGTCCAAGCCAGCAATATCTCAGCACACTTTTGTTCTGAAGGCAGTAGAACAGATGGTCTGAATTACTGATGGTTGGTTATTGGTTGCATTTCCTGTGAAAGTTCACTACTAAATATATATATATGTATGTGTGTGTGTGTGTGTGTTATTTCAAAATGTGTTGTTTAACCTTGCTATCTCTCAAAATAAGCCATATATATATATATATATATATATATATATATAGTGATAGATGGATGGATGGATGGATGGATGGATGGATGGATAGATGGATAGATGGATAGATGGATAGATAGATAGATAGATAGATAGATAGATAGATAGATAGATAGATAGATAGATAGATATTATTGTAAAAAATAATCTCTATTCCTGTTCCTGTCTAGCTATATGATGGTCCAAACGAACAGTCTCCTCTGATTGGTACATTCTGTGGGAACACACCTCCTCCAGCCAATACCACCACCAGTACCAGCCTTCACGTTGTGTTCCGGTCCGACATGTCAGTTTCATACAGAGGCTTCCAAATGGACTGGTACCAGAATGGTAAGATCCAATACAAAGCTGATTGGGCACTTTTTTTGAATAGAGTACAAAATAGTGCTTAACCTTAATGGGATTTGTGCCATTCATGGGAAGTCTGCATACATGGAAAGTACCACATTCATGACCTGAATGTGTATGACAGTGGAAAGACAAATGAGGTTCTCAGAATAGAAGGAAATAACATATGCAGAGTCACAGTTGGGCAGCCAGAGGTCAGCGACCTGTAGTCTCTTGAGGGATGATGGCACTGAATCTGTAAGAAAAATAGCAGTCCTAATAGGCAAAGCAGTGACATCACTCAGGAATGCTTCACTCTGATTGGCCAGCAGGGAAAGAGCTGATTACCAGTGATGAATGAATCCAGCAAAGAAAGACAGGAAAGATTAAGTGTAGCTACTGCTGGCGTATTGGATTTTATGCACTTATGCATGTATTAGTTTATATCCTGTAAAAATTTGTCCCAGAATGATAGAGCGGAAAACGAGGCTACAAGCTTCTCTAGAGAGGCCTAATAAAGCTCTGTCCTTATTCTCTGTCTTGGGAGAGACGACCCTGTTTAGCTCTGGATATGTCACACTTAAAGTCAACACGAAATAATCTATCAAAATAAGACAGAGAATCCATTTTATTTCATCTCAAACCTTTCATTTAATCCATATCCTACTCATACATCACAGAAGAATAAACAAGACATGCATTTCTGAGCTATACTATATTAGTGTACAGCCACATTACAGGTGTTTTGTGTGTATGTTTCTCTATCTTTGTGCTTGTGGGACTTCGAGTCACATTGCTGAAGGGTGTGAACTGTTATTTTTGCAGTCAGAGCAGAATCAGCGTGAGAGAGAGAGACGTACGCTCTGAAATCATACGGAACTTTTAATTATTCATGCACCCCTGTCTGCGATGATGTCATTATTTGGAAGGAAATGGTCTTGGTTTCCATGGACACAATGTGTAGAGAATGAACACTGTAATGTTATTATGCAATGTGTTCTGCAGCTGTAAAAACCTTCCTGAGGGAGAGAAAAATGACAAACAAAGAGTAAAAACAGATACAAAAGGCATTCCTATCATATAAGAGAAAGTAAATTGATGGATAAATCATGCCAGTGCTGTGGAAATTTCTCAATTCAACAAAGTATTTAATGGCCACAAGCCAATTGATCCATTTTGAAAATGTAAAAAGTAGCTCCACCCTTCCTTTGTCCTCTCACAGACCTGTGGACGCTGTTGAGATTGATTATTATTGATTAAGACAGTGGGGGGTGGAGAGAATGAAACCGTTCTGACCGATCTTCAGTGATTATCGCGTTACACTGACCGCATTTTAGTCTTGTTGCTACTGCTTTGCTTGCGGTGAGGGTCAATATGGTTTCATATTTCCTCTGATAAGCTTGATGTGAGACATTTTTCCTGTCTGGACACTGTAATACAACTGTCTGGCCTCTTCAGCATCTCAGACCACATTTACTCTTAGTCTCTTGAAACTAAACAAGTTGCATAGTAGTGCAGACACTGCCTCTCTGTTGTGTTATCAGATTGAAATACCAGGGTAGTGTGATTATAACCATGATAAATAAAATAAAAAAAGTCAATTTTAGTGCCATAGTGCTCTTTGGTTGGTCTATTGAAATTGCTAGATGTTGTTACATGTTCTGTTTTGCAAACTTTGAACTTTAATGTGTATCCCTGATCAAAAACAGGGAAAGAAAAAGTCAAAGTACCTCACTTTCACCCCCTGCAGGTTGTGGTGGAGAACTCTTCGGGCCTGCTGGTGCCTTCAACAGCCCAGGCTATCCTGAAAAATACCCAGCTAACCGTGAATGCATCTGGCACATCCATACCAGCCCTGGTAGTAGCATCTCCATCACCATCCTTGAGTTTGACGTGGAGTATCATCCTGACTGCAACTATGACAAGCTGGAGGTATGCAAAAAAACAAAAATGCTAGTATGCAATAAAGCATTTTATGCTATATTTACACTGAGCACGCTTTATGAGATACTGTATCCCACAATGCAGTACACTCCTTAGTACACCTTCAGTTCCAGTGTAATAAAAACTGGAAACAATATCAAGTGTTATTTTTCCTATTACTATGTAGTGTAACACTGCTGTGCTTATTGATAGATACAGCATAAAAAAGTAAGCAGTATGCTAGTATTTAAAGATTATTCTTGATTTTCTTTCTGAAATATTAATATCTTTAAATATTAGGTGGTGCGTATTAGGTTATTCTGTCCCCTACAGTCAAAATGGCTCACTTGTTCATTATGAGATTCTAGTGTGTGTGTGTGTTTATGTGGGTGTTTGCCTGCTTATGGCCCGTTGGCATCTGCTGGGCTCTGTGGGTGTGTGTTTTGTTGCGTAGACCTGTGGAATGCTGACCTCCACTGTAGCACTGAATAGAGCCAACAGGGCAGAAATTAACTGGAAATCAGAGCTTAGAGAGAGGGCTTAGAGACAGTCTCACATGCACACACGCACACACTTTCTGTGCCACACAGATGCCTGTTAAAAACCAGACATTGATTTTAAACAGCAATAATTCTTAGTGGCCTATAGTTCGTTACATCACTGGTCATCACATACATTTTTAATATGTGATGGTGTCTGCAAATGCAATTTGCATCAATATTTAAACATTTAAGCAGCAGTTAGAAATGTAAGCATGATTGTCTTAAGTTTTTTTTTTTTTTTTTTTAAAGAAAGACAGTACAAGCACACTTTTCATGCAAAACATTTCACAATATAAAACAATTGATATAGGCTACTGTTCAAAACTTGAATCAAATTTGATATTTTGACACTTTCTGGTAGTCAAAGGGTTAGTTCACCCAAAAATGAAAATTCTGTCATGAATTACTCACCCTCATGTCCTTCCAAACCTGTGAGACCTTCGTTCATCTTCGGAACACAAATTAAGATATTTTTATGAAATCCGAGAGCTTTCTGACCCCTCCATAGACTGCAACATTATTACCACTTTTAAGACCTAGAAAGGTAGTAAAGACATCGTTAAAATAGTCCATGTGACTCCAGTGGTTCAACCTTAATGTTATGAAGCGACGAGAATACTTTTTGTGTGCAAAAAACAAAACAAAAATAACAACTTTATTCAACAATTTATTTTCTTCCGTGTCAGTCTCTGACGCTGTTCACGTTGTAAACACAGTGCAGAGCTTCCGGGTTCTATGTCAGAACGCTGGCTCAGTATCTCCCCCGGCTCCTGCGTCAGCACCACACGCATGTGCTGTGGTGCTCATGTGAACAGCATCAGAGACTGACACAGAAGAGAAGAAATTGTTGAATAAAGTTGTTACATTAAAGGGGTCCTATTATGCCCTTTTACAAAGTCTTGATTTAGCTTTTTGGGTGTACTCGAATATGTTTTCATGCTTGATTGTTCAAAAAATTCATTATTTTTCACGTATTTTTACATTTATTGCAGTTCGATGAAGCCCCTCCTTCCGAAATACGAAATGTGCTGTGTTTGGTTAGCTGGCCCAGTGTGCTACGATTGACACCGCTTAGCGCATGTTTGGGAAATGTCCTGTCCCTTCATAACAGCAAGCTCTACTCACTCAGATGTAAATAGCCTATTTAGGATGGCTTAAATTTCAAACCAATTCAAGCCTGATTTATAATAATGTTAACAAACAAGAGGATCGTGCAGAGCGGATTTCATTCACGGACTATGCAAGCACGGCTTTCACAGGACGTTTCAGAGTGGTATGTTTTGTTATGTTTTTGTAATTTTCTTAGGCACTTTAGATACGATGTTATACACCATTCAATCGTGATATTTGTCGGAAAACTATGGTAATCCAAACAGTAATCAACACATTTTTTGAGTATTCCGTGGGCGCGGATTATTTAAATGAGGAACATTATGACTTCACAAGATCCGGAAAAATCGTGTTGTCGTCCAAACGAGCCGTTCTTTGTAGTGGACTTTGAGCTTTGTAAGCTTGCAGATATTTTTTATGTTCAAACAGCAACATTACAGACTAACTAAAGTTGAAAAAGTGAAAAAACATAATAGGACCCCTTTAAGGTTGAACCACTGTAGTCACATGGACTATTTTAACGATGTCTTTACTACCTTTCTGGGCCTTGAAATTGCTTATAACGTTGCAGTCTATGGAGGGGTCAGAAAGCTCTCTGATTTCATCAAAAATATCTTAATTTGTGTTCCGAAGATGACCGAAGGTCTTACGGGTTTGGAACGGCATGAGGGTGAGTAATTAATGACAGAATTAAGTAAGTGGAAAATCTCCATAGCTAAATAATAACTAAATTACATACAACTTTAGGAATAGTTGGTGAAAAAAGAAGTCATGATGTCAAAGAACAGTCAAGTCTGAGGAAAGCTCTAGTATCATTTGATTTTGGAACCCACTTGGTTTGATATTTTGCTGTCTAATGCAGCGACATTCAGATATTTTACTTTTGTCTTCAAAATGACAAGCCTGTATCACCTCACCTTTGACCTTTGTCCAGGTGTATGGAGGGCCCGACCTCTCCGCCCCACGGTTGGCCCAGCTTTGCACCACACGCCCTCCCAATAACCCTCTGCAGGTGGCCAGTACAGGTAACGCTGTCACCGTTCGATTTAGATCTGATCATGTTGTGAGTGGCAGAGGCTTCAACGCAACCTGGGTAGAGGTACCAGGAGGTTAGTTATCTGTCTGTTACAGAATTATTGTATCTGTAGTTGAATATAATGCAATTATATTATTTGAGCTTCCTGCTAATGAACTTCTTAAAATCTTCGCTTTGAAAATTCAGGATGTGGAGGGATTGTCATAGCCCCCAATGGAGAGATCCACTCTCCACAGTATCCCAACAACTACCCTGACAATGTGGACTGCTCCTGGGTCATCACAGTGGACGTAGGGCATCGGGTCTTCTTCAACTTCACTGATCTGGATATCGAAAATCAGAGCTCATGTGCTTTTGACTACGTTGCTGTGAGTAACTGACCTTTCTGTCTGCGTGTGATCCATTTTATACCAACACAGTGGCAACATTTGTGATTTCTTGATGTTACCTGATATCACAGACCAATTTATGGACAAAAAAAAATCATGTTCTTCTCTCTAGATCCATGATGGTCCACATGAGTCTTCTCCACTCCTGGGTAAAGTTTGTGGAGTATCCAGGCCTTCTCCCATTACGTCCTCAACAAACGTCATCTATGTTCGCTTCAGGTCAGATCACAGTCAGAACCGAAAAGGCTTCAGTGCCCAGTTCTCAGAAGGTGAGATTCATTAGCCCAAATTATTTTATCATGGATTTGTTTCATTGTTAAGCTTCATTGATTACTCTTATGATTTCCAGCATGTGGATCCTCTATAATAGCTGACGATGTGGGAGGGGAGATTGCATCTCCTCGCTATCCATACTCTTACCCACCTAATCAGAACTGTAGTTGGATCATACGGGCACAGGAGCCATGTAAGTGATCCATACTCTCAAAGTCAAAGCCCAGACCTTGTGTACCTAACTTTAATTTGCGAAACTCCTCCTTTGCTGTGTCTCTAATACAGATCATGTATGTTAGCAGATTCTCTGATATCTACCATCCTATATTTCTTTCAGTCAACCACGTGACTCTGTCCTTCACTGACTTTGAGGTAGAAATGGTGTACAGTGAATGCACTCATGATAGTGTGGAGATCCTGGATGGAGACAATTATCAAGCCCCATCTGTCGGTAAAGACTACATCTGATCATCAAGGAACCATCAGTGACATACTTCTAGGAGATTATCACACAAATTTATAATATTATAAATAATATTATAAATGACCTTTTATGAAAGAAATGGCTTTTATTGCTTGACACATTATTGCATTATGCTTGGTTGGTTATGTAAAAGTACTGATGCAATAATAGTTATTTGTAACTAGTAACTTTTTGTCCAGGTCGCTACTGTGGGAATGAGTTGCCACACCCAGTCACTTCATTCAGCAATGCCCTTGTGGTAAACTTCGTCTCAGATGCTTCAGTAGCAAAGAAAGGCTTTAGAGCAACCTACATGGCCTCAACCTCAGGTTAGACTTCAGTATTTATTTCAAAATACATATGAATTTTTCACCAAACTTAGGCTGCAATTTAACACTATTTGGTTACCTGTTTTTCCAGGCTGTGGTGGACATCTGTATATGGAGTCAGGTGCTTTCAACAGTCCAAACTATCCTGATGTATACCCACCTAATGTGGAGTGTGTGTGGACCATCACCAGTTCCCCTGGGAACCGTCTACAACTGTCCTTCATGTAAGAAGATTAGGATGTTACATGGATCTCACAAGTGTAATGGATTCATCAAAACAAACAACTCTGTACTTTTTTGTGATGCAGAATGTTTCAGCTGCAACAAAGTTCAGATTGCAGTAATGACTACCTGGAGGTTCGTGAAGGACACTCAACTGGCACTCTGGTTGGTCGTTTCTGTGGTGACTCCCTTCCTTCCAACTACACCTCTATAACAGGCCACATCCTTTGGATTAAGTTTGTCTCTGACTCCTCAGTCAGCGGAGCTGGATTCAGAGCAGTATTCTCCCACTGTAAGTCAGAGCGATGGATTACTCTTTTCTTTTTAATGTGGACCCTACTGAAAAAGACCAGATAACACTATCCTGAATTTTCATGCTGATCCAGGAGGGATAATGTTAGGTTGGTTAATGCTGGTTTGCTGGAGCTAAATAGTCATTCTATTGACCTAAAACCTTTGCTCTGGTTGTACAAAGAAGTCTTACTGGTTAAAATCTTCTGAAGTTAGAAAATCTTGCATGGGTCTGAATGAATATCTGTACTCTTTTTCTGCTTTCTCAGTGTATGGAAATGAGATCACAGGCAGTTCAGGACAGATAGCCTCCCCTCTTTACCCACGCACCTACCCAAACAACGCAGATTACCGCTGGACCATCACAGTGAATTCAGATTCCCATGTAAAGATAGACTTCCTGGACATCGACATTGAGGATGTGTTCAATTGCTATTATGACAAGCTCAAGGTGCAGACCTTATCTAAAAAATATCCATTAAATGCTATAATGGTTTAATAGAAAATAAGTGTATGAAGGTATATGATGTAGATTAAGTGGATGTTTTCCTTCCCGTAGATATATGATGGTCCGAGCACCAGTGCTTTACTTCTGGGTGAGTTCTGCGGTCTGACTCTGCCCATCCCAGTAAGAAGTTCAGGCAGCACTATAACTCTTGAGTTTAAATCTGATAATGTGTATGGAGGGAAAGGCTTCCTCATCGAGTGGATGGCCGTTCAGGGCTCTGGTCCCTTGCCGACTATAGAACCAGGTTAGTTCCCCAAGGATTCTGCCTCTCAGATCATGCTCAAATTGAAAAAAAAACCTTACTCTATGGTCTCATTTCACAATTGGTCACTATGTTTTGTCTTTTCAGGAGCATGTGGAGGAACATTGATGACAGGAGACACTCCTAAGTTTTTATTCTCTCCTGGTTGGCCCGAGCTATATCAGCATAACCTTGAGTGTTCATGGGTAATCCGGTCTCCCAGCTCTATCATTGAGTTTAATCTGCTCTTTCTGGACATGGAAGATGAGGTTTCATGTCTCCATGACAGCCTGGCCATCAGAGATGGTAGTGCTTTTGTCAAATAAAGTCACTTCAGCATCGAAGTTGACTTTTAATACTGAATCTTAGGTATGTTTTTCTCCTAAGGTGACACCAACTTGTCTCCACTGATTGCAAGGGTTTGTGGGCGGCAACTGCCTGGCTCTTTGCATTCTACTGGTGATGCCATGTTCCTGCGATTCAGCTCTGATGGTAGCATTAATGGCAGGGGGTTCAATGCATCCTTTTCCAGAGGTGAGCAGCAAGTCCATTAACAAAATCAAAATATGTCTGATGTGCATAATACATTTTGTTTGTACACTGAGCTATTTCTCTCTTGCCTTCTCCGTCAGGTTGTGGTGGTTTCCTCCATACAGACAGAGGAGTTCTAAGTTCTCCTCAGTATCCACAAAACTACAAGCCCAACCTGAATTGCAACTGGCAAGTAATGGTCACCCCAGGGTTTAGAGTGTCTGTAACTTTCCAAAGTCCCTTCCAAATACAGGGTTATGGCAGTCAGTGCAGCACAGGTGACTACTTGGAGGTGAGTGACTATAGGAGAAGGTGTGGGCACTTTTCCAAAACAGAACCGGTACATTATACAAAGAGTCCTTTTTGTGTTTAAAAGGGCCAAGTTTTAAATAGTTTGATTATTTTTTTATTAGTTACGGAATGGACCTGATGGCAACTCACCGACTCTATCAGGGCGTCTCTGTGGGTCCAATGCTCCTTCCACATTTCAGACCACAGACAATAGCCTATATGCCCACTTTGTCTCTGATGGCTCCAATGAGGGGAATGGCTTTAAATTGGTATTCGAGGCCCACAGTTCAGGTGAATACTTTAGCTAATATCTAGAATATCCCAATCATTTTAGATTAATTTGATAATGAATGGATATTATGAAAATAAGAAGAGTAAATCCTGATGTTTGTTTCCAGCTTGTGGTGGTCTCCTTGAGCTTAATGATGGAGATCCACCAGGATACATCACGTCTCCTAACTATCCATCAAACTACCCTCAAAATATCGACTGTGTGTGGATTATCACTGTTCCCAATGGGGAGGCTGTACAACTCGACTTTGAGGATAATTTCTACATTGAGCCTCATACAGGGTATGTTTCATATGTTTTTAACAATCAAACATTTTTGGTACATATAGCCATTTAACCATTTGGAGTGATTGCAATCTTCTCTCCTAGATGTTTGTATGACTACATTGAGGTCCGTGATGGTCCCACATCAGACGCTGCTTTGATAGGCAGACTTTGTGGCAACACCCGCCCATCTACACAGCACTCATCTGGCACTACCATGTATATACGATTCCGAACTGATGGCAGCATCACACATGTCGGTTTCAAAGCCAAGTACTCCATTGGTAATCCATTTTGAATCCCTATAACATTCCAACCATTTTTTTAATGTCATTGTTTCAATGACTCAAAGAGTATTCTTTCCCGTCTTAGCTACATGTGGAGGTACCTACTTCGGTCAGAGTGGTGTCATCAGAAGCCCCGGTTATCCGGACTCAAATTATCCAGACAACTCTAACTGCGAATGGTACCTGGAAGGTCCCACTGGACACTACCTGACCTTTACCTACACTGCCCTTGACCTGCAGAGCTCCTCCAGTTGTAACAATGACTATGTGGAAATACGTGAATACAATGCTTCAGGTATGGGTTCTCCTTACACAAATGAGAGTTGAGAGTTAATGTTGAGGGTAGTAATCTAACCTTTTCTTTTCACCAGGTCGCCTGTTGGGGAAACACTGTGGAAACAGCCTTCCATCTCCCCTGGATACTGGAGACAGTTTTGCCTATGTAAAGTTTGTCAGTGATGGCAGTGGGAATGCTGCAGGGTTTAGTTTATCATTTGAAGCCAGTGTTGAAGGCAAGTGTGTTTTAAATCCTTACAGTTACTGGTTAGAGTCATATAGTTTAGTGGTTAACGACCAGGACTGGTTACCAGAATGTTGCTGGTTTAATCCCTAGAATGTGAAATCTATGAACAAACCGTGCCCTTGAGCAAGATACTTAACCCTCATGTTACACCAGAGGAAAATGTTTTGGATAAAATTGTTTTGGATAAAAGATGACTACTTACAAAGTTATGCTGTTGGATATGGAGCAGTTCCATGGGAAACTGGTGATACGATAACATTGTTCCTCTTGTAGAATGTGGAGGGGATCTGAATGCACCATTTGGGACCATATCATCTCCCAACTACCCCAATCTGTACCCCCACAGCCGAATATGCCGCTGGAGAATCACTGTTCCTCAAGGTCGTAGGGTCACTCTTACAATCAATGACCTGAGGCTGGAGGACCACGGGACCTGTATGTTTGACTTTGTGGAGGTGAGGCAATGTGTATGTTTTAGAGGTGTCAAAGTTGGATCAATATGGTACAGTGGAGTTTATGCACACTGTTTTTGATTTAGTCATTCATACCATATATTTTACTCTTGTTTTGACTCTTGGGTTGATAGGTCCTAAATGGTCTGACACCCAGTGCCCCGCATTTGGGTCGTTTATGTGGTACAGTCCCGGCTGGCACCCAACTGAAATCTTCTGGGAATACTATGACTGTAATTTTCAGCACTGATTCATCTGTGTCCAATGGTGGATTCACAGCAGATTACTCCTCAGAGGAGGCAGCAGGTGAGAGAGAAGAACTTTTACTTTAGTGATTTTTTTGTTTTGTTTTGTTTTGTTTGTTTGTTTGATTGATTTTGGGGTCCTGATTTGATTGGTAAATCTTTGCCCTTTTGGTAGTGTGTGGTGGGATACTCAGTGAACCTGGAAACTTCACCTCACCTGACTTTGGCAATGGAAACTACAGCAACAACCTGAACTGTGAATGGCTGATCCAGAACCCGCATCATATGAATTCCTCCATTGTGGTTATTATAGATGAGCTCCATTTAGAGCATCACCAAACTTGTGAGTGGGACTACTTGGAGTTCAGACTGGGTAAGATTTTCCAAATGCACTAAGAGAGACACAACACTCTATACACTGTCCAATGTACCATTTACAGTAGTTTGACTCCATTTTAAAGCTGCTGCTGATAAGCAAACATTTATGCCATGTTTTGTGTGTTCCTCTAATGCAGGAGATGCAAATGGAGAGCTTTTAGCTCGTTTATGTGGTCAGTCCCCTCCTACAGTCCCCATAGTAGTGTCCACCCCTGAACTCTGGGTTCACTTCCTGTCGGATGAAGCTGTGGGTGATCTGGGCTTCAAAGCCACGTATTACTTTTCAGGTATCATCCATCAATCAGTAACACTTAAACAGATGGATCTCGACTCTTTAAAATTCTGCATAAGCTCAACTGACTTTGACTTTTCTCAGAATGTGGAGGGTCACAGAGTGGAGAGGGAGGTGTCATCTCTAGCCCCGGATATCCCAACAACTACCCCAGCCCTAGTCGCTGTACTTGGCTTCTCGAGGCTCCGGTGGGCCACACTATCATTGTAAGTCACGATTGCTTCTTGGGTCTGTGTTTTTTTTTACTGTTTTCTTTAAACCCTAACACTGAAATTCAGCATTTATATAACATAATTTCCATATATTCTTGTATAGCTCACTTTTACATACTTTGAAGTGGAGGAGCACAGCCAGTGCACCTGGGACTCAGTGACAATCTTCAATGGAGCCTCTTCAGGATCCCCCATTATTGGTCAATACTGTGGCCACAACTCTCCAGGAACTATCCAATCAGGCTCCAACAAGTTAGTTGTGGTGTTCCTTGCTGATCATACAGTGTCCAAAGGAGGATTTACTGCCACCTGGTCAACAGACTCATCGGGTATACAGTAAAAAAAAAAAAAAAAAGATGTCCCAAGATGTCCTATTTTAGACGTGACATGGACTGTAGACGTGTTACATTTTATCCTGAAATTTCTTTCTCTTCTTCAGGATGTGGAGGAATCATCCATGCTGATTCAGGCACCATCAAATCTCCCAATTATCCTCAGAATTTCCCAGCCAATATCGAATGTTCCTGGACCATCATCGCCCATGATGGAAACCATCTGGAAATGGGTTTTGCCAGTGACTTCCAGATCCCAGACTCGAGTGGACAGTGTCAAAACAGTTATATCAAGGTAACAAGATGACCGTTTAATAAGAAATCTTCTTTGATTTTGTATTTCATAAGAGCCATTTGGATCTGGGGATTTATTTTTTGTATTCTGCCTATGTTTATCTGACAGGTGTGGTCTGACAACATGCAGAATGATGAGAATCTGTTGACCACTGGTTGTGGTACTACAGCCCCTGCTGTAGTCATTGCACCCCGAAATGTTATTACGGCTCGCTTCCAGTCCTCAGAAACACCTGGCAAAGGCTTCTCTGCTGCATTCTACACTAGTATGTATCGTAGGAGTGTGTGCTTGGTTTGTTCTTTTTCGTTTTTCTTCCCCTGTCCATAATGTTATGTATCTACTTTACATCATCTTTTAGGTTGTGGTGCCAATTTCACATCCCCAACTGGTCGTGTAGTTTCTCCAAATTACCCAGACCACTACCCGGCAAGCTCCAACTGTAATTACATCATCAATGCTGGAGATCAGACCGTGATTGTGCTCACTTTTAAAACTTTCCAGTT